>LVTN01000034.1:700763-793016 GCA_001649415.1 Musa itinerans
ACCGCTCTTTTGGTTTTTTTTTTTTTTTCTCGAGAAGCATCTGTGATTCTCGAAGTGTCCTTTTTTTTAATCTAATGTCTAAAATATATATATATTTTTTCTATGATTTTACTGTGTTATAATATTTTCAATAATATCAAAAAATATTATAACATAATATAAGAATACTAAGTCACAGTAAATATATTATATTTATAATATATATTTTTAACTGCATTATAATATATTCAAAAATACTTATATATAGGCATGCATGGGCGAGCGGTCTCCCAGATGTGCTTTGGCTGTGGATCCATTTGACCAGGGGAAGAGATCGAGGGGGGTTTGGGGGGGAGGTGATGAAGAGAGGGCCGAGATCGAGGGGGAGGGGAGGTGATGAAGAGAGGGCCTGCGTGCTGCAAGCTCCAATAACGAAGAGCTCCGTGCTGACAGCAGCACGCCACGAGCCATTGCCGTAGCATCGGCCTCTTCGTGTTCCCCGAGAAGCTCCATCACGACGGACTGGCAGTGATCGCACACGCCCACATGCAGATGCCCCACTGTCGTGTACATAACGAGGCACTCTCGAGGACTTGGCGGCATGGCCGCCTCAGAAACTGCATGCACATGCGTTTCTATTGCTGCTCCGCTCCCTCCCCCTCCTCTCTCTCTCTCTCTCTCTCTCTCTCTCTCTCTCTCTCTCTCTCTCTCGCTCTCTCTGTGTAGACTTTTTGATTGATGTGTTGAAGAGATTCTTAGGGCAAGCATGGTGACTGACTGACTGCTTGCCGGAACTAGATAAACTTGAACTTGTTTGAGAGAACGATCTGCATGCGTGCTTTAGGTGTGGCATTCTTGGATTACATGACAGCAGATGGAACTCATCAGACTCCACACTGCAGCAGCAGCCTGTAGCTTTTATGAGCATGGAAGTCGTGACTTCCAAAGTCATCAGCTTGATTCCTCCCCTTCTCTTCCTTCACGTATATTATACTCTTCGCCAACCGATGATTAACATCTCCACTGAACCTGTACATCAATCCACGTCCATGTGACCGGCACTAACAGCTGCACCGCGTCGGTAAAACACCAAAGCTTTCGCTTTCATGGGAGTCCATTCTTTGAGCCAATAGTAACCAACGATAGGTGCTCCTCATCCTCCAGGAGAGGACTTGCACCGAGCCTAAACTAATGCTCATGGCAGCGAGCATCTTGGGGACTATTTTATTTGGTAATGCCGGCAAGGCCGACCATGAAGAGAGAGAGAGAGAGAGAGAAAGCGTTCATGTGAGTGATGGCGATTGTTTTGGACTCGTCTGCTGTCTCTTCCCACACCTGCTTGCATGTCCTCATCCCAGGCGAAGTGGCATCACCATCCGTTTGTACAGCGTTAGCAAGCAGCTTTCATGCTCACCCATAAATGTCTGATGATTGTTATACACTAAATGAACAAAACATGTGAATGTATCTTTTTCACAACACCAAATGTGTTTTCAGAACAAAAGTGATATATATTAAAAGAACCCTTTTTTATTTTGTATTATCCTAATTTTTTTATTTATTTTTGCTCCTCTTTCCTGTTAGTAGAGTATGGAACACCCAATGACCTTTAGACTTGTTCTGTTTGTTGGATCAATCTCCACGAACAGTGTGCAATGGCTCACAGACAATGTGCCTTCAAGAGATAAGATCTCCACAATGGAATTCAACCTGCATAAACATGATCAAATGATATATATATAATAAAAGGCCCTTTTGATTTGAACATGAGAGAAATGGGCCAAAGGCCCTTCAATGTTGTCTGGCCCAATTAGGGCCCGTCTGCTGAACCGATTCGGTCCACATCACATCACCGGTGCATGGACACCGGTGGACGAAACACCGTATTCTTCATCTATCGTAAGCTGATAACTTTCTCCAGGTTAAGGCTCGGTGGAGCCACCACCACTGTAACGCATACTTCATCGGAGGTCCCCAAACAGGCTCGTGAAACCAGCAGCTTGTCTCCACGGCTTCATCGCTTCCAACCACTCTTTCTGTGGCCACTGATCTCCACATCTGACATCTCCATCTTCCACTCCACCCCACCGTGATGCAACATGGTCTGCAGTTGAATCAACCAGGTCGGCAAAGAGCAGCCGATCGAGAAAGTTGAGGTTAGTAGCTCATCTTCCTTGCCACTGTGGAACATGTATTGTCTGTCGAGGCTGCAGAGTCCTTGGACTCGAGCACCATGTTCGCTCACTCATGGCCGCTTCTGGGCCACTCATCACTGCATCAAGTTTGTTTGGTATTCTCACTCGGAGATCTTGTTGTCGAGTAATTACTTGATTTGCTTCGATTGACCTCAATGAAGGCTAGCATGCAGGATTTATCGAGCACCACAGTGATGGCCAATGCAGATGGAGCTATGACTGCTCCAGATCACAAAGATTTAGGGGCCAGTGTGCCATGGCACATCCAGCAGCAGAGTTCTGTGCCTGGATGCAGTGGTCCTCCTGAATAATCCAGTGCTGTGATTCTGATCAGTTCTTGTAATGACTCTCCGCTAGCTTTCATTATGACTGCGGCCAGAACTCTTCATCATCACCTTAATTTTTGTGAGGCTGAGACACTGAAATCTCGTGACGAAGGAGTGATCCTAAAGAACAGAGTGCAGGCCACGCACTGTGCCTACATATGATCTGAATCGACTGCCTTCCAACACTACATTATCCAGCTTGGAAGAATAATAATTGATGCAACTGTCGTGAGCATTAATACCAGTCTCTCTCCCATATGGACCCAACACAGCAGTATCCGAGAACTGCTGAGTTGCAGCTCTCATGTGATCGGCAGGACCCATAGCACCGATGGTCCCTTCTCACCAGATGCAAAATGCATGACAAGATTTATTGTACTGTTGTTGTTGGGGAATCTAAATTTGAAGATCGAAGACAAGACATGGGGTGGTTTCTAACAAGAACATCCTCCTCAAATTCATGGAGTCACCATTGCCTCCTCGACATGCTGTTCTCTGAAGCTACCATCTCCTTTGGCAGCAGAGGAAAAACCCTCGACCGGATCATTTGGTGCTACCGGAAAACCCGGGTCTGCTGGTTCGCCATCGATGAGGACTTACTGGGACATGCGCAGGGGAGGGTCGATTGTTGGACACCGGTGTGGAAGAAAGGGTTCCGAAAAAGGCTCCACCACTATTTTGAATCGTGACACCTTCTCCGAGGAGGTCTTCTTCTCGCCTGATCGCTCATCTCTTGCCTGCTAAGAAGATCTGAAAACAAAGATCTGATATTTATGTTATGGTTATCTTTTAGCAGCACAAAATCCGCAAATTGGGACATGTACGTGCTTCACTGTTTCTCTGACCTCGAGAAACTCCAGATTTGAAGGCAGGACCACTCGGTGTATAAATCTCTTTGAATTTGGTGACGCTGAACTTGTTTTTATTCTCAGGAAAACAACATAATTTAAGGGGGAAAAAAAATCCAACTTTTCTAGCAGATTTGAGTCGCCTTGCGTATTATTTATTCTCTGGCATAGATCCTTAGTAACTATGAATAGATCATATGAGAAGGAAAACAAGAACGATTCAATATGCCGCATTGTGGCGAAAAGCTTGTGTTCATCGAATGGCAGCGACAGCACCTCCTCTGGTTTGCTGCGACTGTGACACGGCAATTAAGACAATGCCTCCGTGTCCGGTAGCTGTCTCCTCATGCGTTCATGGGATCAATACAATACAAAAGAAAGACGAGTAAAAGATTCAAAGCCATCGATTTGCTCGCCGCCTCCTCAGCTTTCTCTTCTTTTATTGAGCTCGGTTTGGGTTGGACGCAGTACACTACCGTTACTGACGTGGCAGGAACAGCGTGGCGAGCGGCAGACTTGGCGGGAACAAAGCCCGCCGCCGCTTTCCTTCATTTCCCGCCATTCCCTTTCCCCCTCTTTCGTTTGACATCCGACATTTAGGGTTACGGTTTGCTGACAGAATCTCGGGATGGATTTGGTCACGGTGATGACTAACTCCAAACTAACGGTTAATTATAGATTATCCTTTATAATTAATTTTTTAAAATATTTTATATTTTATATTTTTAAATGTTAGGTTAAGATTTTTTGTATTTATGAAACTAAAATATTTTTTTCTTAATTTTTAATCTTGTAAAATTATATTTTTAATTTCATACAAGAATTTTAATATTTTACTTTCGTATAAGGATCCCAATGTAACTTTTAAAAATATAAAAATTAAGATACTAAAAATAATTAATTATAAAAAAAAATTATAATTAACCATTTTTATGATCAATCCTGATAAGATGGAAAACATGTTATGAAGATATTTTACCGATCAATCTTGGATCATACAAAGTATTTTCTGTATTTTAATTTTATTTTAAGATTCCTTTCAGTTGATTAAATTAGGTTGTGTGATCATCACAGAAGGGCATGAATCATGATTGGTATTGTTTGGGTGAAATGAGCCATGTTTTAGAGCATGTTTAATCACATACACATCTCTATGCTAATTGTCTGATCGAGAAGTATCTGATCTACACATTAGAAATATCGACGACGATTCGTAATCTACGCGCTGACTTTTGATGAACAGCTTGATATGTAACGGTTGACTTTTGATTCAGATTTAGCAGGCAAGTTTCAGCACGTCGCCCAGGGGTTGACCGATCACGCGGAGGTTTGATGCACAGCCGCTTCTCTCTCTCTCTCTCTCTCTCTCTCTCTCTACACATCATTGCCGACAAGGTGTGGCGCACGACGAAGGCATCGAATGCCTGCGTCTCCGACATGGCGAGGTCATGCGGGAAACACACGGAATCATGCATTACATCCACGCCAAAACTACATGACTTAAGCCGATATAATATCATCGCTGTATTTTGTTGTTCTGATGGTTAGAGAAATCTGACTCGGTTACGGTAGAGGAAGAGAAAGGTAGGAGGAGATGATGGAGAAGTCGTGGAGTGGCATGACCTTGCGATGACGCTCGTCGTCGTCTCTAACGGAGGCCTTGTGGTCACAGTTTGCATGCTTTCTCTCCTTCCACCTGTGGCAGCTGTTCAACACGCATGCGGATGACCTAATCATTGTTCGTCTTGCTTCTACTGACGATGACCGCAGTTCGCCATTAAAAAGCATGCAGAGTGAGTTGTGTTGGGATGCCTGCATGTCATCCAAACCCATTTAACCTACGAATATGCAACAGTAACGCCACATCAAACAACATATCTGCAGGATTGCTGATCCAGAGAGAGAGAGAGAGAGAGAGAGAGAACGACTGATGGCTGTAGCATTCTAAGATTTCAGGCGAGCGGCGGCAACCCACGTTCGACCACGTTGTCCCCCCACCGGCGGTATCGGCACGCGAGGACCCGACACAGGCTTGTCCCCAAGGAAAGCGAAGATCCCGTCGACATGTCGCGGAGTGGGCCCCAGCGGCGGGTGAAGGGGAGGGTGGATGGGATGTGAGGACCGTTCCGGTTTACCGTGACCAGCCGCGGGTTCCCGCTTTAAATATGCGGCTGCGCGCACAGCCGTCCGCCTCCGCTGCCGTTTCTTGAAGTGGTAGATACAGAGTCGAGAGAGAGAAGGGGGCGATTGGTTGCAGGAAAGACCCGGAAGCAATCGCAGGGGAGTAAGAGAAGGCAGACCTTTGCTGCTGCGGCCTTTCTGTGTGAGGATCACAACAAGGATCAGAGGTGGAGGCAGGAAGGGCTGTGGGTGAGGGAGACGAGCTCTGGCTCTGTGAGCTGAAGAGGTACTCAGCCGGAATGGAGCGAGGAGGCGCAGAGAAAGCGGCGGAGATGGAATGGCCAGCGTACTTGAATGAGTACGAGAAGCTCGTCATTCGGATGAACAACCCGAGGTGATTTGTAAGCTCTGCTTTAGTTAGGTTTAGCTTTGCTGTTTCGGACCTGTCGATTTTGTTCTGCCGGTATCGAGAGCTTTCCATCTTCTTCCTTTAGAAGCTCTGCCTGACGTTCCTCTGTTTTCTGGCTCTCTGTTGCAGGGTTGTCATCGACAATGCCGTCTGCCCCACCGCGACTCTCGTCACGGTAAGCCAAAAGAAAGTTTTCGTTCCAAGCCGTCATTTTTTTTTCTTTCTGTTCCATGGAGCAGAAAGAGTAACAGAGCTCTCCCTGACGGTGTGTTATGGCAATCAACCCAAGGTGGACAGCGCCAGGAAGCATGGAATCCTCCTCGAGGCCGTCCAGGTCCTCACCGACCTCAATCTTTCCGTCAAGAAGGCCTACATCTCCTCTGACGGCCGCTGGTTCATGGACGTCTTCCACGTCACCGACCAGTTTGGCCGCAAGCTCGCCGACGACAGCGTCATCTCCTACCTCGAACAGGTGCCGATCCATCTCTGTCTTGCGTGATTGACGCCAAAGATTTGCCCTTTCGGTTCGGCATTTGCTCACCCACTGATATAAACGCAGTCTTTGGACACGGAGGACCATGGGCTCCACCGGTCCTGCGCCGAGGAGGGCCTCACCACCCTGGAGCTCACCGGCGCCGACCGCCCGGGCCTCCTTTCCGAGGTTTTCGCCGTGCTCGCCGATCTCGGGTGCGGAGTGGTGGAGGCCAAGGTGTGGACACACAACGGCCGAATCGCCTGCCTCGTTTCCGTCAAGGACGAGCTCTCCGGCTCCCCCATCGACGCCGACGCGCGGCGGATTCACCACATCGAGTCCCGCCTCCGCCACGTCCTCAAGTGCGACCACGGCGTCTGCGGCGCCCGAACCGCTGTCTCCTCCATGGCCGTCGCCCAGACCGACCGCCGCCTCCACCAGATGATGTTCGCGGACCGCGACTACGAGCGGACGCCTCCATCGCCACCGGCGTCCACGAGGCCCTCCGTCTCGATCCAAAACTGGGTCGAAAGGGGGTACTCCGTCGTCACGGTACAGTGCCGCGACCGCCCCAAGCTGTTGTTCGACGTCGTGTGCACTCTCACGGACATGGAATACGTCGTGTTCCACGGCACCATCGACACCGACGGCGATTTAGCTCATCAGGTTTTGCCTTTTTCTCGTCGAGATTCACCAAATTCCAAAAAGTTGCGATCTTTCTCTGTTTATCGCCCTAATTTATCGATCTGTTGGATCAATCCAGGAGTTCTACGTGAGGCACAAAGATGGCAGCCCCGTCAGCTCGGAAGCAGAGAGACAAAGGGTGATCCAATGCTTGCAAGCAGCAATCGAGAGGAGATCATCAGAGGTAATCGATCGCAAAAGTTGGATTATTTCCGCCATTGAAGAAGCATTCTTGTTCAGATTTTGACCCTGTGATCGATAACAGGGGATAAGATTAGAGCTCTGCATCGAGGACAAGCCAGGGCTCCTCTCGGAGGTGACGCGGACGTTCCGAGAGAACAGCCTGTTGGTCACGAGAGCCGAGGTCTCGACGAAGGGCGACATGGCCTCCAACGTGTTCTACGTGACCGACGCCGCCGGGCGACCGGCGGATCCCAAGGCGATCGACGCCGTCCGTCTGAGGATCGGCCCGGATTGTCTTACGGTGAAGGAGGAGCAGCGGCCGCAGTTCCGCGGCAAGGCGGCCGCTGCCGACGACCAGGGTGGTGGTGGTGCCGTTGGCATTGGCCTGTTCTACCTGGGAAATCTGTTCAGGAGAAACCTGTACAATCTGGGGTTGATCAAGTCCTGTTCTTGAGGTCTACCTCTGTGTCTGTGTATAGACACTAAACTCAAACTCTGCTTCCATTGCCTCCGAATTGTGTCTGTACATAACAGATGGCGGGAGGGAAAGGATATAGTGAAGCAATTGGAATAGATGTTACTGTGGGACGGAGAAGAAGAAAGATAGTAGCGGTGGTGTGTG
The DNA here is from genome assembly GCA_001649415.1 of Musa itinerans. Lineage (NCBI taxonomy): Eukaryota > Viridiplantae > Streptophyta > Magnoliopsida > Zingiberales > Musaceae > Musa > Musa itinerans. Next base: position 708,603 of record LVTN01000034.1, read on the forward strand.
ATTGCCGGACTGTATCCATAGCTTTGTCTTTTGCAATGTTGAGACACTTTTGTGTGTATGGTACTAACTTTTGACGACGGAAACTTTGGTCAATTGGCTTCCCACTTTATGGTCTTTGTTGTTTGAAATTTCTACATCAACTATGGAGCTTTTTTTATCATTAAAGTGGATGATAGGTTAAAGCTGCTTGATTTTTTTCTTATAAAATTTAAATATATTATTCGAGTTATATCAGAAAATGAAGATAAAATATCTTAGGATATTGATATTAAGATATGAGATGGGAGAGACATAAAATGTAATAAGAAAGTTGCATCCAAGCTGATGAAGATAAAAAGTATACATCCATAAATAGAAGAAAAACTGCATCAACATTTCACCCTCTATATCTTTCGATCAAATTTTCACCCTTAAATCTCTAAAATTACAATCAACATCTCACCCTCCTACATGAAAATTGATAGATGAAAATATTTAAAAATAAGTTATGGTTTCATAATAGAAAACCATATGATTATATAAATAGGAATCTGACATATAATTAAAATGATTTTGAACGGCTAAAATAATTATATAAAGAAGTTCAAGATATTCATTATATTTCTTTCCCCATAAGAATTCAGGAATAATATATTCATAGTCAATAACATAAGAGTATCAGTTATTGGTTTGTGATGACGTAATCTACTTATATGGCAGATTTGATCATTTTTACTAAACCTCAAACACTTGAGATTTTGTAAAAATATTAATTGGATAAAAGTCTGATTAGAGTGAATCAAAAATTTGAAAAACATAATTTCAAGTTGGTTATGATTATGTTAAATATATATGATCAGATATCCTCAAAATCTAAAAAGACAAATCATATCTCTTCCTCTCTCTCTCTCTCTCTCTCTCTCACAAAAAAGACAAATCATATCTCTCTCTCTCTCTCTCTCAGTAGCCAAACAAAAATCAAGTACGGTAGAAGACAAATGACTCAATAAATAACATGTAATCTCTTCGGGAAGAGAGATTTCTACAAACTTCTGGAGAAACGATCAAAGTCCCAACCCACGATAACGCTGTCGTTGACAAAACAATCACTTATTCTGCCAACTGCTTAAACACAGATGACATACTACCGACATACCCACCCAAAGAGGGACACACCAAAATCATAGAACTCAGCAACGAGTGTCTTACTTTAGCAGCTCCATCTAATAAGGCTCCACGGGTGCCCTAAATTTGACCCCGGCATAGACTGCAGCATCGCCGAGCTCCTCTTCGATCCTAAGCAGCTGCGTCCAGCAAAATACTGTTCAAATACTTCATACCTACCAACCATAATCTTACCACTTCTGTGATAAAACTCGAATGCAAATTACTGAGACTAAAAAAATTATGATATGTGCAGAAGAAGGATTTTGACAATAATGTAAAAAAAAAAATAGCTTCATAAAAAGAGCAAATAACAATTTCAGGATAAATAGTAATATCTTACTAAAAACATGGTTTTCATTCATCTCTAGTGGTCTTCTCTAGCTATCATACCAAAGATGAATCAAACTGCATCACCCAAGTGTTTCTGTACCATATGCCCGACTTAACCATACTCTGAACAGAATGGACCAGGCACTTTTTAAGAACTAGGTAAACTATTGGTGAGATAGATGTTTAAACATACATTATTATGTTCATGCTTGGACTAAAGACTAGACCAAAATGAAGAAGATGCAGCAAAACAAACTTCAATTTTCCCACATCATACAAGTGACTTGCCTGGTTATACTTGGCAAGGCGCTCTGAGCGGCATGGAGCTCCTGTCTTGATCTGTCCCTGTTAGGGTGGGAGATTAAGATGGGTTTAGTTGGACTATTGTCCGAAAGCTTAAATATTACAGTCATTTGAATGATACACAACAAAAACAAAAAACAGAAACTTACAGTTGCTAAACCGACAGAGAGATCAGCAATAAATGTATCCTCGGTTTCACCACTGAAGTAGGTAAAAGAAAGTTAGATCAAAACCACAAACAATCCAAATGCATCACATGTCAATACCTTCGGTGGCTTGCCATTACACCCCAGCCAGCACACTTAGCCATTTTCACAGCTTCTATACTCTCTGTAACAGTTCCTATTTGATTAACCTGTCCACAACGGGTATTAACCTCATCAGCAGTGGACTAAAACAAAAACCTGAGAATTATGGGTATCACAATAAATATAACTATGACTTGGCACAAAATAAATCTCAAGCGTAGCACTCGTCAAAGAAGTAGATCCCTAAACAACTGTAATCAAATTCAAAGGATGGAGATTAATAATATGCTTTTGTAAAAGATAAGGAATCCAATACTACCTTCAAGAGAAGGGCATTGCATGCGTTCTCATTGATTGCCTTGGACACCCTCTGAAACAGTTTATCAAAAGGCAAGGATTATAATCACAATATTTAGAGCTGCAACTTGCAGCATCACCGATCAAAATTTACCGTGGGGTTTGTGACAAGAAGATCATCCCCTACAATCTGGACCTGCTGCCCAATCTCTTCAGTCATCTTGGCATAATGGGTCCAATCATCCTGATCAAATGGATCTTCGATGGACACAATTGGATATTCGGATACGAAAGACTTATAGACATCTTTCAATTTGTCGCCTGATATTTTTTGTGAACCATCATTGTTCTGCAGTGAAAAAAACCAGGGAATTTCAGTTCAGTATGTAGCCTTTGGTTGGTACTACTGGAGGCCCAGTGGTGTTCAAAAAATCTACTATAACAAATCACTCTAAACATTAGAATCAAAAAATAAAACACAGCAAGACAAGGTCGACATAGCCATCTCATCACAAATACCAGTTTCAATTTAGTAGAGATCTCTCAGAAGCAAAACTAGATATTACCTCCTCTTTGAAGTTAAGGTCATAAGTCTTATCACCGTCATTATAAAATTCTGAAGCAGCAACATCCATCCCAATAACAACCTGAAATCCCCAAGCAAAGTGTTTCCTTGAGCAAGCACAGACGTTGCTGAGAAAATCAAGAACTGCATGGAAATAAAGATACTTATGTTACCTTGCCAGTGTATCCAGCTTTCGCTATCGCAGTCTTCAAAAGTTCAAGGCCTTCTTTGTTTTCCTGTTAAGTTCAGGAGGAAACAGACATGCCCAGACCATTAAAGAAGCTGATCAAAATTCCATTACTTTAGACAAACAAGTTCCACTGATGACGGCACATGGTATGCTTAGATTCATATTCTAACTGTAAACAATAATAGAAGAGGGGGAGGAAAAAACAAAGGTAGTGCAGTACGGATATTGCAATTATGAAGAGAAAGATTGTTATATGAAATGATATATTGTTTTATAATGGTTCTATCCATGCCAATTTACCATGTCTGTGGTAGAGGTGTGTTTAATATAAAGATTGTAAAGTCTATCACAATGCAGTGTCTGCAGTTTGTATCAAAGTACATAGTGGGAGAACAACCAGCAAGCACTACGATGGAACGCAGAACCTCAATCTTTCCAAAACTAGTACTTCTACCGAGTGTGATATTTCCTACTCAATCTATGATAATGGTAGCGATACAAAGCAAAAGATGCAAGTCAGCTAAAAAAACAAGTCAGGTGTTGAAGCAAGGAAAAGAAATTGAAATATGATTTTAACTCATCTAATGAGTTAATTTGAAGGAACTCAACTACTCTAATGTTCCCTGGCATATTTTAGGAACTATAAGGGTCTAAAGCAAAGTCAAAAATTGCATCCTGAAATTCGTTCAATAAAGGTACTTGTTTCAGAATTTGGGTAATGAACATGTGTGCCTATCAAAGAAGGCCAAGTTGCAATAGACATAATAATTTCCACTAACAATCGGACCCACCTGAATGTTTGGAGCGAAACCCCCTTCATCACCAACATTAGTAGCATCCTGTCCTAACCAGCAAGCACTACGATGGAACACAGAATCTCAATCTTTCCAAAACTAGTACTTCTACTGAGTGTGATATTTCCTACTCTACCTATGATAATGGTAGCGATACAAAGCAAAAGATGCAAGTCAGCTAAAAAAACAAGTCAGGTGTTGAAGCAAGGAAAAGAAATTGAAATATGATTTGAAGTTCTCAAGCATTTGCTTTAACTCATCTAATGAGTTAATTTGAAGGAACTCAACAACTCTAATGTTCCCTGGCATATTTTAGGAACCATAAGGGTCTAAAGCAAAGTCAAAAATTGCATCCTAAAATTCGTTCAATAAAGGTACTTGTTTCAGAATTTGGGTATCAAAGAAGGCCAAGTTGCAATAGAAATAATAATTTCCACTGATAATCAGACCCACCTGAATGTTTGGAGCGAAACCGCCTTCATCACCAACATTAGTAGCATCCTGTCCATACTTTTTCTTGATTACACCCTGAAGAACAAGAAAACAAATAATGATGTACTGAGAAAGAAAAGCAAAATCAAAGACCGTAAATCCATAATATCTTTACCTTCAAATTATGATAAACTTCCACACCCATTTTCATGGCCTCTTTAAAGGAGGATGCCCCAACAGGAAGAATCATAAACTCCTAAAAGAAGCCAAGAATGAGAAAAAAGAGGACTGGCTGTTTACTCAACAACAGATGGCAATGGAGCATTACCTGCATGGCAAGCTTATTTCCAGCATGCGATCCACCATTAATAACATTAAAAGCTGGTACAGGCAACACCAAGTTCTTGTTTCCAGCAATGTTAGCAATATGCTGAAGTGAAATAATAGCATATATTAGAAATGGACATCAGTTTGCCAAGAACGATGAAACTAGGTTTCACAAACCTGGTAAAGAGGTATCTTCTTCACACTAGCTCCAGCTTTGCACACAGCAAGAGAAACAGCCAGTATAGCATTTGCCCCTAGCTGCAATATGCAACCGAAAGTAAAGTCAGAATGTGAATTAAAGCAAAATAATGCATCTTTTTGCAGCACTATAGAAAAAAAAAATGAAAGTTACTAACAAATTGTAATTGTACCTTTTGTTTGCACCAACCCCACTCATTTGAGGTTCCATCAAGCTGTTGGACCATGAAATTATCAATCTCAACCTGTTCTGTTGGATCCTGCAAGACAAATAGCAGAGGTCAAGTTTTTTAATAGTTTACAAAGTTAATCACTACTTTCCAAGACTGAATCCTACGCAGCTGTCATGTAAAATCTTGTAGCACTCACCTTGCCAATAAGAGCAGGTCCTATGATAGCATTAACATTTGCAACAGCCTAAATCAGAAAATGCCAGACATATAATCAGTTAAATCATTTCAAGAAAATTATTTAACAGAGAACCTTAAAAAATTATAATTGAAATTGGAAATAATGCATATCACTTGATATATCCAAAATCTTCAATTTAAAGAAGAAATTTCAAAGACCCGCATACTGAAAAACACTAAAACAAATAACAGTTCAGTTACATCTGATAACTAAAATGCATAAGAACGTTTGAAGAAACGAAAACAAAGGCAGACATCTTTCGCAGGCAATTCAGAATCAGTCCATAATGCATAAATTATATTGGAGAACAATCAAAGTTTACAATGTAAAATGATAACTTAAATATGGAATAGTTCTGAAGTATCATACTGACAATAGAGGTAGAAGAGTATAAACCATTAAAAAATAACATATGAATCCAAAATACATCTAAAGGTACTAAACTTGAACACCTGGAAAAAAAAAGTGATCACAAAACTAGAAGTCTACTTAATTACATAGTGGGAAGATGTAAGATCATGAATCATCTCTTAGAATCAACATCTACTTGTCACTTAAGAAGAGATGAAGCTCTGCCTTCTTACAAAAAGTTAGCCAATGTTCAACATGACAAGAAGCATGGCCAATCAATGCCCACCAAAGTTCTAGGTAGAAGATTCACTCCACAATGTAAATAAGTTACATTGAAAACTCAATAAGTGCTGTAAGACAAAGGAACAAAAAGATATTCACAATGTACATAAGTTAGATTGAAAACTCAATAAATGCTTTAACAACAGAAGTGCTGTAAGACAAAGGAACAAAAAGATATATGACCTTTATGCATTCATTTCAAGTGTTTCGGATGTTCAAAGGTTACATGATCTAGGCTCATGTTGATCAAAATTTCCATCCATCTTGTTTCCTACACATATTGCGAGTGTAATATCCAAAAACTGTTATATTTGATGCAATAAATATTAAACTTTCAGTGGAGAACCACAACTTGCTCATGGACATTTCACAAACAGTCAACTTTCAGAAAATTTCAAATCAACAGTTTACTTCCTAGTCCAAATTGATTATTTATCTCCCATCTTGGAATATCAGGCCATTCAAGTAAAAGTGTGAGTTTTTTCTGTCTATCATTGTTTGGATAGTCTAGATATTTGCTCTCACAAGAAGCAAAACACAGAGAACACTTTGTAAGAAGCCAACACGAGGAATGTTTAAAAAGGTAGTTAAACACATAAGCTAGAATAATAAAGATAGGTTCTCAACCTTGAGGACACCCTTCCCAAGATAATCTGATCCTCCATCTCTTAATTCTAGAGCTTCATATACACCTAAACAACCAATAAGGTACAGCTGAAAGTTAGCATACAATAGGAATTAACAATGTAAATGCAACTAAGCATATGATAAATTACCATGAGAAGAAAATTAAATAAGCTGTATTTTCATGGTAACAAAAGCAATGACACGAACCCTCTAAAAGGGTGCCATCATTTTGAAGTTAGTTTTTGCTTATAATCTCGTTGCATTACTTTCTCCATGCTGAGTTCATGTAACCACTTGCTCACATATGTCAACTTATGGAAGCCTGAACGGAACCAACTTCCATTACGATGGTTCGAAGTCGTACTCGAATAAAAAAGAAGTCCTAGTTGCAATTTAAAAAATCCACAAGAGAACAACAGTTTACAAATCTTCATTCACATATTTGTCGGCATCAGAAAGCCAATAGCATTACTTGATGGTTTATTAAAAATATAAGAAATGAAAAAAAAAATGACGTTCATACTGATAGATGATAGGAGAACCGGCAACCAAGCCAGAATCATTATTTTTGATCGCATGACAGCATGGAAATTAGTACATCAAGCAAAACAAGGCATAATCCCCCAAACTGTTTGGTGCTGGCTAAATGAAAATTAACCATATACCAAATTTTCATACAACATGCATATATTCAACCAGAAATTGGATCATCCACGAAGCAAGCATTGTAGGTGAACGAATCGTCATCTTTTACCTGTTGAAGCACCGCTGGGGACAGCGGCCCTTGCGCACGTCCCATCAGTTAGGCAAACATCCACCTGACGCAAATCATATATGTATTCAGAGATTACATCCTTCCATCATGTATTAACTGACCAGTATTATATGGAAAGCAAACTAAATCATTATCCAAGAGAGACAAACCCTAATGCCGGAGGATCGGTGTGATCAACCAGCACGAGTGTTCATCTGGATCATCGTTTTGAACTAGTAATTGCCAGATCTACCAAAAAAAGGTCGATCCAATGGAAGAATCACCTCAACGGTGGGATTGCCACGGCTATCAAAGATCTGACGGGCCTTGACGCTAGCGATCGCCGACATACCTCGCTGATCACTCTCTACAACTGGACCAGAAATCCACTACCAGTTCGGCGCCACCAAATGAGGTTGAAGTGTGTTTGTGGTGTTTTTATAGCCCACAGGAAGCCGTGGGTCGTGGAAAACCAATCGCGGCCGTCGGATTCCTCGAGTGGGATCGAGAAACATTCGACGGTTTTCTCGTGGCCTTTCCCTTCCCTTCTTGGGCATCACGAAAAGAGCCAATGCTTTCTCTACGTAATTTATCTTACCTAATTGCACATCTGCCCTATGATTGGACTATATATGGGCCGCATGAGAACCCATTCTGCTCCCTCTCTGAGGTCGGGTATTTCTTGTGGTTAAAAACAATCGGGCGGTCTCGATAAAAGGTATCACGTGACTTCGTCACCTGATTGTTACGTTTCAACCGTAACCCCACCGTCACTAACCGGCCGACAGGCTTACCTTTGAGTCCATGTGGGGCCCGCAAGGAAAGTCAAAATCGATTGATCCAATTAACGGACAAGTAGACGAAGTGGAACATCACGATCAGGTGTTGAAAGTACTTGTGTATTTAATTGTATATTTAATTGTACATCACATAAATTCCTCCAAATTAATGTATATATTTATATGTATGTATATGTATATATACATACATATATATATACATATATAAATATACATTTATATAAATATATTTTTTCTGATCCTTCTATAAAAAGATGATATATATATATATATATATATATGTATATATAACGTTGAAGCTCTAGTTTGTTATATCAAATTTAATTATGATGCTTGGGATATCAAGAATATTTTAAATATTGTTATGTAATTATCGACAGAAAGAAGGCTTCAAGCCATGGATTTGGGCATCGGGCCAAGAAGAGTGGGTATTGTGCTAAGGATATCGGAGTTACGAAGGTCAATTGGTCGATTGAGCAATAGGCTGCAAGAGAAGACGATGCGTCAAAAAATCGGACAAAGCGTTGATGGACCAATGATATATCGGACGACATGATTCATGCTTAGTAATAACTGTCTAAATCAAAGTGTGTTTTTATGTGTGCAGGATTAACTACGAAAGCAATACATAAAGCAAAATGAAGTCCCAGAGTCAAGAACACGATTTCATTGGGAGTTCAAGAATTCGTCAGAAGTTCTGCCGGAAGTATTGGAGCTTGCCAAAGAAATTCGTCGGAACTCGCCAAGAAGATCATCATGAAGTCCAGGAGCTTGCCTGGAGTCTGTCGGAAAGATTGAATATCGGGCCGGAGGATCGGTTGACGTATCGACAGAAAGAAGGCTTCAAGCCATGGATTCGGGTATCGGGCCAAGAAGAGCGGGTATTGTGCTAAGGATATCAAAGTTGCGGAGGTCAACTAGTCGATTGGGCAATAGGCCGTAAGAAAGACGATGCGCCGAAGAATCAGACAAAGCATCGATAGACCAATGATATGTTGGACGACATAATTCATGCTTAGTAATAATTATCTAGATCGAAGTGTGTTTTTATGTGTGTAGGATTAACTATGATAGCAAGGCATAAAGCAAAATAAAGTCCCAGAGTCAAGAACACGATTTCGTTGGGAGTTTAAGAATTTGTCGGAAGTTCTACCGGAATTGACCGAGAAGTCCTGGAGCTTGCTAAAGAAGTTCGTTGAAACTCATCAAAAAGATCATCATGAAGTTTAGGAGCTTGCCTAGAGTCTGTCGGAATATTGCGGAGAGATCGTTGGAAGTTTACCGAAAGATCGTCGGAAGCTCGCTGGAAGAAACCATACTTATTTTGCTTAGAATATATCTTAGAAATCGTAGTTACCACATAATTAGAGTTGAGATTGAGAGGTAATCTCATCAACTCTATTAGGGGCAAATTGGGCCCGAAGTTGGGTTGGTTTGAGCCGGATTCAAGGGCCAACCAGGATGCTGAAAGCTTGGCCAACGGTGGCACCACTTGGGAGAGTGTCCTAGGATTTCTAGACGGTGGTACCGTCGGTAGTTAATGCTGCCAACGATGGTACCACTCCTATAAGGCGGTGGTATCTCCCAACATAGGCGGTGGTACCGTCCAGTGTTAGGATGCCAGGCAATGGTACCGCCCAGCACAGGCGATGGTACTGTTCGTACCCAGGAAACCCAGGATGAGATGTTTTTAGGCTCCAAGTTTGAATCAACTTGAAACCTATAAATATCCCTCTCATATCTAGTTAAGCAATACAAGATTGAGAGTAAAAATAGAAAGAAACGCTACTGCAATCTTGTGTGAACTCTCCTCAAAAATTCTAAGTGTTAGAATAGTTTGAGAGAGGAGTAAATGAGGGTGTAAGGGTTATCTCATAAACCCGATAAAAGGTGAATCGAGTTGTAAAATGTGGTTAGTCTTCACCTATTCAAGGAAGACCGATAGTGGATGTCGGTGGCCTCGACGGAAGAGAAACCGACGGAGTGGATGTAGGTCACAACGACCGAACCACTATAAACATCTGGTTTGCGTTTCCTTTGAGCACTTTACTTTTATAACAAACTGTCTCTCCTTTTTACTGTGTTTTTACTACGCCTACACTCGCATACGTTTTCAAGTTTCCGAAATCGATTTTCAAAAGAATTTTCAGAACTGACGTTTTTACCGTTGCACTAATTCACCCCCTCTTAGTGCTGACTTGTTCATAACAATAAATTATTAATATTAATTATAATAGTAACTGATTCGCTTAGGTTTTCTAGATGGAATTTATTAACTTATTAAAATAAACATAAATATTATACATGTAAAGCCCCTAATTAATTTATTGGATGCATGACATAAGTGGAGGTTGAAGAGGATAGCAATGATAAAAATATCATTGGGTTAGGTCAGAAGGTACAAGGGACATGAATTGCATCACTATTTCAGAGTATTGATGCTTTCCTTAGCATTATATTAAGTGGAAAGGTTCTTAGTGAAGGGTTAAGAACACAGAGTGTTTGTCTTTTGGACTCCTTAATGTAATATATCTTGCAGCAGAGGAATCTAAACCTAAATTATAACTCCTTTTCGTTGGAGAAGTGCAACTTTTCTTCTTCTTCTTTACATGCAAATGGCCAAGCAAGAAAGTGTAAGAATTCCAGTGAAACAGCAGACGAATAGCTTCCATCATCTTCCATGCTCGATTGCCAGCAACATTGTGTTGGTGTTGGATAGATTAATGGTTCGGTATGTTTCAAATTATTACTTAATTGGGTCATGCTTAAGGGTGTCAGCACCGTTCATGCTTGATGGAACGGATCGAAGAACAACAATATTCTTAATGAATAATATTTTTTATATTAAAAATATATAAAAAATGTTGGGATCATAATCAAGGACGATCAACTCAAGCTTGAATCAAACTTCAAATAGATTTCGATCTAATCGGACTAAACTCGATATCGAATGCGAGTTCAATGATCAGAAAAAGAGGAGATCGGCTTTTGGAACACTCTTTGTGCTTCTTATTCCACAACCTATAAGCCTTTCACTAGAGAATCATTCAAATAATAGCGTCATCTTTAATGGCAAAAGATGTAGCAACAGCTCTGACAGAAACAATCTCTCTAGAAAAATAAAAGAAAAGTAATGTCGATTGAAAATAAATGGGAGGAAGAGAGAAAAAGTCAACAACAAGTTGTGACTTCTTCAGCTTATGCTTATGCATGAGAAGTTTGATATTGTTGCTTGAGAAACATCTGATTAGTTTTCTATTTTAGATATTTTTATTTCTAATTAAAGTAGATCAATCTTTCTTTTTCAAATTTGTGTTTATAGTAGCAAAAACATAACTCCATTGCAAAGTCATAAATTCACTCAGAGGAAGGTTTAACATCATCGAGTCATACATACATATATATATATATATATATATATATATATATATATCTTTATTATAGTACTATTAGTAATAATAGTATGAGTTTAAATCATATATTTATCTCTTTTAATTTTCTATCCTTTCCTAATAGCTTAAGCTAATAAGGTTTTTGATAATATATTTGAGAAAATTTATTAGCTTAAATTTTATATTTTTCTAATATTTTTCTAATATTTATATTAACAAATTCTCTTGAATATTTAATGCTTAAATTTTATATTTTTCTAATATTTTTCTAATATTTATATTAACACATTCTCTTGAATATTTAATTGGTTTATGCCATGCACTTAAGTTTAATTTTAAATTAACATAATTTGCTTGTAAGTGGGGAAATGATAACCTAATGTATATTACATATTACGTAATTTATTATGCGCTTGATTATTTAGAATTAATAGTCTTTTGATACAAAATATCTATCAAAATATGACCATAATCATGGGAAATGATACCAATAATAATTTTTTTAAAAAAAATTATTAGTTAATATATATTTTTATTTATTTTTATATATAGTACTCATAATTCATAATACTCCAAACTATCTCTCATTCTCCACTACCTCTCTATTATCACATTGTCGTTTATGCTCCTATCATTCATTCGGCACTATTGTTCCTTGAACTCACTACGAAGCCTTGTCGCTAGTGTAGAGGAAAGGATGGGAGAAAAGAATGAAAAAAGAGCAAGCAATGGAAAAGAAGGGGAGGAGAAGACAAACTATAATGAAGGAGATAATAAGAGGAGCAGGAGAAACTAGGGTGATAGAAGGAAGGGGAGAGAACGAGAGACTGAGCGATGGTGAATGAAAGAAGATGAACGATAAGAAAGAAGAGGAGAGGAGAAGGAAAATAATGATGAGTAGGAGGGGGAGGAAGGGAATGAGAGAAAGATAAGACAGGGAGAACGATAATTTGAGGAGTATTTAAATTAGGGGTATTATTTAAGAAAAACAAAAATAGGATACTATTTGAAAATATCCAACATATAAGTATTTTTTAGGAAAATCACCATAATAATAAAAATATATATACATATATTTCAATTTATATCATTTATTTGTGGTAATCATTACAAAAAATTCTATCTTAATCAACTACTTTTTTCTAATTAAACATCAATGAGCTTTCCTTAAATTATGTTTCTTCATTTAAACCTATAAATATATGAACTAATTTGAACATAAAATAATTTCAGATAAATAATTATGTAACAATAAAAAATATTCTTTATGCTCCATATATATCTTCAAAATATTAAATAAGTTTTAATTTTTCTATTTTCTCAATTTTAACACAAATAGTTAATCTTCTTATTATTTATAGATATCCATATGACTTATTTTTCCACATTTGTTAATCATTTCCTCATTACATGTTAATCACAATCCTAACAACTCAATTAAACAGACATTCTTGTCAATTTTGACCCAAATTTTTTTTGATAAACACAATTCTTTTCATATTTATATTCCAACTAACAAAAGATGGTATGCAAGTACATATTTCGCTGAGAACTAATGTTCATTATCTTTCTTAATAATGGTGAAAGATGCTATAAAGAAAACTAATTAACATTGAAGAAAAATTCACTGAATAAATCATAAAAATAAATTTATATTTTTGGCGGTTGAAAAATAATAAATATTTTTTATTCTTAGGAGTTTTTGAAACATTACAGAAAAAAGTTCTGATTCTCAATTTCCCTTTCAGTTTTGCATCTCTATCGTCGATCTTTCTTTTTCTTCAATCTCATCCGTCCATTTCCATAACAGGGCATCGTAGTGTGGTCGACGGTCGTGATGTGAGGACAAACGGGATGAAGGATGGAGAATGCGGAATTGGAAGGGTACTGGATCCATGCGACTTGGAGAGGATCCGACCTCCACGCCAAGTTACTCCGGTTCAGCTTTCCCTCTATCCATGCTTCGTCCGCCTCTTGGCCACTCGCAAACCGCTTCCAAACCCTCGTCCACAACCGAGGGAGCGGAGCAACACCATCGATGGCGGTCTCCCTGCAATCCACCAGCCTACGCCCTCTAGCCCTCGATCCGAAACCTTCCCTCAGGTGAAAGCCACTCCCAATCCCTCACGTTTGGGTCGTCGTAGTCGTGCTCGATTTGTCTGTCTTGATTCATCTCTGCTGTTAATCGGTTTCTTTTTTGCCCCTTGTTCTTGTTATTCATGGCAGCTTAACTAGCAAGAGCTTTGTCGGGCTCAAGTCGCACTCATCTGGTACGTATTCTCCCAATTGTTAGGGTTAGAATGATGGTTGGGTGGAGAATTGTGTCTGTTGGTCTTTTTCATTGGTTTCGATTCGATGGAGCAGGTGCTTTTGGGTATGGGCCGCCCAATGTCAGCGCTGGATTTCACTGTAGGGTTCATCAAAGCCTCTTTTTGAGGTAATCGTTGCTCTTTATTCGCATCCGATTCTTTTCTTGTTCTTAAAAATTTTAAAGTCCGTCCTTATGATCGTGATTATTTTTTTTTCAGCACCATTCATGATGTTTAATATAAACTTGTGTAGCAACTATGCACTAGTATTGTTGTTTTATTGCCATATGTTCCAATTTGTCTTTCCAGAGCATTATGCTAACTTTGGGAGTAAAATTTAGTATTAAAATTAGACTAAAAAGTAATGATGTATATTAATTTCATTCGAGACAAATTTCACTTACCTTACTACTTTAATAAAAATGTTATTCAGCAATGTTAAGTAAATTAATTGACGAAGAGTTATTCAACTTGTGGCTCTTTTTCTTCTTCTGACTGCTTCGCGATGTTAGGTTGGCACCAACAAGAATGCTGCTGACATCATTGACATCATATCTGTGGTCATTTCACTTTATTTGTTATGGAAAAAAAGGAGCGTGCAGTCCTCTCTCGATGAAGTAATTTAGTGGCAGTATCGACAGCTGACCTGCCGAGTGAGGGACTGATGGAGAGTTCATTGGATTGGTAGTGAAGTGGGGGCAGAACAGTCATCAGCCTGTCTTCACCACTTCTTGCTGTCTGATAACCTCGACTCTTAATGGTGGATTAGCATTGAGAGAAGGGTAACATAAGAACCTTCTATGAAAAGACCAATTTGCGAGATTTAAGATAGAAAACAAAAAAGAACTTGAAATGGCTTGATTATGGATTGGTTGATTCTCAGCTACAATTGTCCCTCTTTAAAGTGGCTCACATAAGCTTTGTTTGTCCTGAACAGTAATGAATGGTTTTGAAATATCATGTACTTTTAACTCATTCAAGTTGGGCATCCTTTATGATTCATGATTCTTTTGATAATTTTATCAAATGAATGATTCTTAGGATCTATGTTCTAATACGCTCTTGATCTTCACAATATAAAACTCATTGCTATAACATAATCCTATGCAGTTTTGATGGAAATTTTCGGGCAACAAGAAGGATGAAAAGCAGTGCATTAACTGTAGCTGGGATCATAGACGTCCCTTTTAAGTCCATAGAATATTGTGTAATTATCATTGACAAACTTACTTCCAAGAGGGCGAACCTTGGCACAACACTAGGTTTGCTCTTTTAACCTGTGTGACTGAGCTTGAGTAGTTGAGTTTCAAAAACTGAAACCCTCTACTTGTAGGGATAAATTTGTACACGTTGACCTTCCCTAGATCATGTATTCGCGATAACCTAGTCCTAGACCACTCTTTTTAATAAACCTGTTAAATTGATTTATGTATGTGGATTAAAATGAATATGTCAGTGCAGAGAGGTATAACCCAAGTCAGAACCTACATTTTGTTATCGAATCATGTAATGAAAATTTTCTTATTAGATATTGCTTAGTGGTGGGAAAAATTCCATATAGGTGGCCCTGAATAATTGCCACATGGTGGCTTCTTGTTATGATTGTTGTTGTTAAAGTTTTTTGTGTATCTTATAAATAAACTTTTCTGATACAAATAGTTTAAAAATCTTTATATGACTTAACTAAGTTTAGCATTTGCATATCGATGAATTTTGAAGTGACGAATGTGGAAAAGCTTTTCAAATTAAAAACAAGGAAGCTTTCTTGCCTAGAGCTTTGTTAAGTTTTGATGTATTTCCTATATTTAGTATATCCAATTGAATCGCAATGATCTTTAAAGTGAATCTAGTTGATGCTTCAGAAGGAACATGTTATATTTTGTTTAGTTTTGATGACTGATGATCACAAAACTAATATAACTAGCTCCCTGATTGCATTCTAATATAACTAAAAACACTTATTTACTTGGTTTTTTGCTATGTATTTAACTTTAAGCTCTTTTTTAATCATGTTATTCACATGTCAATTTTCTTTATTGTATCTTTCTGATGTACTTTAGGCATCCTACAAAAAGAGGTTCACAAGGACGCATATTTATGATGCCCATTGGTACTCCAAGAGTGCCATACAGAACTCCAGGTGAAGGAACTTGGCAATGGGTTGATCTGTGGAATGCTCTAGTAAGAAGAACAAGTCTATCTTGATTCATATATTCAATGTACTTGTCTTCCAATGAGTTCCATTATTGTATTACTATGAATTCAATCTAATTTATTAAATTGTAGTACCGAGAACGTGTTATCTTTATTGGGGAACATATAGATGAAGAATTCTGCAACCAAGTCTTGGCAACGATGTTATATCTTGACAGCATCGAGTCTTCCAAAAAGATGTACCTCTACATTAATGGCCCAGGTGGAGATGTGAGTACTTAATGGATTCTTTGTTTCCTTTTTTGACTATGCACCTTACCCAAATCAAAGTTCTCTAGTTAATTTATTTAAAATTGTAATGTTCAATTGAATTACTTTTTCCATATACAAATCTCACGCATATAAATTTGCATATCTTTAATTTGAACAAGGATGTACTCTCTATTTCAAGGTTAAGAGAAGTAGGATTTTGTGGTATTTAGATCCAAGGTCACTTGAGCCATTGGAAACAGTGTAGTTTGGCATCAAGAAATATATACCTTACATATTGACTTTGTGACAGACATGTTTGAATATATATATATATATATATATATATATATATATATATATATATAATGTTTTAATGTGTCTTAGTCTTGTTGGTGGATGAATGTAATTTCTATTTAAGATGTTTGTATTTACTTGTAAAAATCTTTTAATTATCAATTTATTTTAGAAAAAGTCCTATCTTAATCTTTCAATTCCAAGCTTATGGTAGATGTTTGACTCATCATTGTAATTCACATCAAACTCATATATTGTGCTTGCATCATTTTTTTGTCAATGCATTGGACACATTTGTCTTATCTTAGAGGTTTGAATACGTCCTCCTTGGTTTTGGTGTTTTGTATTTAAGACATCAAGGGCTATTTAATTGGAACAAATTTCTAGTCAGCAAGGATTCTATGAGAGAGTGTAAACTTAAATACCTATTAACATACTATCACTAATATGACTTCAAATCTTAAGTTTGATATGTTTCTTCTTTTTAAATTTTCTTTGATGTTATTAGTATTTGAACCAGGAAAAGGACTAACTGGGAAACATCAGACAAGAGATTGTTTTACTACCATTACTTTTTTTTTAAAATGGTTGGTAATAGATTGTCAGTCTTATGCTTCTTTGCTTGTTTCGTGACTAATATAACTTCATTAATATCATATTTATAGATAACTAACAGCAAATCTTGTCTGCTGTATAGAAGATTCTTGTGCAATAAGGATTTTTGGAGTCTCTTCTATTCGCCAAAATTTAAACTTTCTCATGTTTTATTATAGCCTACAATCTTCTGATATATCTTAGCAACATATCACTGCTTGAAACAGAAAAGAACCTAGCCCAGTGCATGTTGCTCATGCCGACATTGGTGTGGCAGCCTTGGCAAGTCTATCGGAGATAACTAATCACAATTACATATGTAACTGTTGTCATCTTCACTTCATTCTTACTTGCTTAATGACTTGCTTGTTTTGCAGCTTACTCCAAGCATGGCTATATATGACACTATGCAAAGCTTAAAAAGTCCAGTTGCGACACACTGTATAGGCCATGCATATAACATGGCAGGGTTTCTTCTTGCAGCTGGAGAGAAGGTTTGGCTGTTTTTCTTGGTTCATCTATGAGTAAATGATGCTATTGTGCTGTCATCACGGTTGTTTTTTGTCAACTTCTATTTGTATATTGTCAATTTCTTTGTTGTTATGTAGGGTAGCCGTGTTGGTATGCCTCTTTGTCGTGTTACCCTTCAACCACCTGCCGGAGCAGCTCGTGGCCAGGTCTTTATTCCTTTTAACAACTTTTAATGGAGCACAATTTTTTATGTTTAACCAACAAGGTTTTACATCATAAATTTTTTTTGGTAATTTAAGAATCATTTTATTTCTACAATCAAAATGATACAAATAACTCAGTGCCTTAAGCTTAAGCAAGAAAAGCAATGGTATAAGCATTTTACTTTTAATCTACATCAGTAATCAAAGAAATCTGCTGACTCCAATACGAGAAACAATTAAATTTTACAACAAAAATACATCAGCATTAACAACTATCAAACAAACTTATACACACTGACCTATATTGTCCAGAATTGGTAGGACCAGTAAATACCAGTCAATATATGTCGATCTGATTGGTATTTGACTCTTTTATCTGAAATACCAGGATTCAAGAAAATCATCTTTAGATTTTGAATTGTTCTGCATCTACAGATAATACACCTAATTCTTTCGAGTTTCTTGTTTATTATATACCCCTAGTTGCTGACTGCACCAAGTCAATCTGGTCTTTGAATATCAAATCATGCATGCTAATTTGCTGATGTAACTCCCTATTAGTAAAGTGCTAAGTTTTAAATCCATACTATTGTCAGCATTGCCTGTTTTTTCTATTGGATTGAAATCTTAAAGAAGAATTGATGTCATGTGGCAAAAGACAATTGATCTCTGCCCTGTAGCTCCATTCTTTCAACTCCAGAATTAGAACCATAAATAATAAAATTATTTGTTTTGCAGGCTGATGATATTCGTAATGAAGCAAATGAACTCCTTCGAATTAGGGATTACCTATTCGGAGAATTGGCTAAAAAGACAGGGCAACCTGTTGAAAAGGTTTGTGTTCCCTTTTGAATTTTACAGTGAATATTTTTAGGATGCATGTAATATATTATTATCAAACGTATTGAACTTGATATGTATTGAGTTTTGTGGTGCGCAATTGTTGGACTTGAATACTCAAAAGTAGGCGGGGTTGTTTCAGATCAGATTGATTTCCACTTTCAAGAGAGTGAACGCATGTAACTGGTTTTGGTGGAATTTGACCTTCTAAGATTAGATTGTTTCTGGGCCATGTCACATCAGTTCTAGTTGATCTTTTAACAAAAGAAGTCTGTTATAAACCCCACCTGATCAGACGTGTTAATTCCTTGACTGAAAAGTGACTGACCCATAAATAAATGGTTGGATCCAGTACAGGTTAACACATTAACAATTGGTGACCATTTCTGAGGCTTGATGCATGATTTGGTCAAAAGCATGAAGATATGCATTGGATTACCGTTAATTTCATGGTAATTCAGTCATTTAGAAGCACACATGAAAGTAATTGGCTGCAATTTATTTCCGTTAGGAAATTTCTTTATTAGCTTTGTGGAACAGAGATAGAAATCTCATGTGGGAACGTCTGTTATCTGGTTTTTCTTTTCTACTTGTCTTTGATTGACATAATATTTGGCTTCTGCAGATTAACAAGGATCTGAGTTATGTGAAGCGCTTCAATGCCCAAGAAGCTCTGGAGTATGGACTCATCGACCGAATCCTCAGACCAGCACGTATCAAGGCCGATGCCCCTCGTCAAGAAATAGCACAGCAGGGTAAGGCCTAGGCTAAGTGCCTGCTGCTGCAGATTGCTCGTTCACTTGGACATGCAAAAACTTCTGGGAAAGGTTGGATCTGAAAGATGGATTAGCTGCACCAAATAATTCTGAGTTACTTTACCAGACTGTGGAAATTGTTTAGTGTTCTTAGTTTCAGTTTAATTGTACCTAATAACTATTTCCCCTAAGATGGCAAAAGATCCAATCCAAATACTTACGATTTACGGTTTTGTTGTTATTGTTGTTATTATTAAACTATTTTCCCTAAGAGAATACTGTCCAGCTATCATAGTTTGTCAATGTGGGGTCTGAGCAGCTGTACTTAAACATATTAATTTTTTCTGTCTCTTTAATTTTGTCATAAGATCAAGAAGAAAGAATCTCACTGACAGTATATTTAATGGAAACAAGAAATTTATTGTGTTTTTTGAATTAATGCAAAACAATTATAAAACAGTATTTGGTTTCTTCTTTGTTTTTTGAACCTTCTGAAGTATCAGTATGATATTACTTCAGTTAGCTAATTTGGGTGATTGATTGCCTTCAATTGTAATAAAAGCCAATTCAAATATCGTGAGCTATTTTTACCTCAATTTTCTTTTTTCACTAAAAAAAAGGAACAAAAGTGTATTGCTTTCTAATTTGAAAATTCCAAAAACACCCCCTCACAACTTTTCTCACCGAATTTTTTTGTTCTTTTTTTAAAACTAGTTTTTAACTATTACAGTGTTTTTATTTGACTTTGTTTATAATATTTTTTAACAAATTTTTTATAATATTTAATTAACAAGTTTTTTAAAAAAATACTATCAACGTTATTGAAAAATACTGCAAGTGATATTATATTACTTATAGATTATTATATTATCATATATTTTAGATTTATAATTAGTTTAGTTGAGATTAAGAGTCTATTCCGATTATTTACAGTGATCTCAGATCAGCTTTATAGTGTTTTTGTTGTGATGGCCTAAACATTATAATTGACCGATTATAATAGACTAAAACACTATAATAGGCGAATTTTTTTTAATTATAATATCATTTGAAATAAAATAAAATGGGGATACCAATTAAAAAAAAATCTAAGATACGAGTATTTTCATACAAAATCATCCATAATCTAACGGAATAGAACATGACATTTAAAAATATGGGCGCTTAATATAAAAATTGTCCACTAAAGTAGGATGTTTTAAAAACGTATGGACGCTCGATATAAAAAAAAAATAGAATGGGGGGGGTTTTGTACAAAGAAAAAAAAGAAAGGGTGATTTTTCTAAAAAATATCCACATTTTGGATATTTCTAATCTGTATCTCTCATTTTGCTTTTTTCCAAATAGTATTCCTTAACTATTAAAATATCTAAATTATACCTTCAAAATTTTTTCGTTTGTTATAGTATTATGGTCCATTATGGTGTTCTTGACCAACCAGCACAATAAGAACATTATAAAGAGTCTACTTAAAAATACTATAAGTGAACCAAACAAATTTTAATCTCAATCAAGCTAATTATAAACTTAAAAATAATATGTTAGTAATGATAACTAGAAACATACAATAATATCACTTACAGTGTTTTTCAATAATGTTTATCATTTCAATACATAAATAAAATATTATAAATATTATTTTAAAAACAAAAAATAAAATATATATATTATAAATAATTAAAAAAATGAGTAGATTTTACCAAAAAAACTGTTAAGGGATATTTGAAATATATTAAATTAGGGATATATTGCTTGAAAAAAATAAATAAAAGAGGAAGTATCTTTTGAAAAACATCTGAATATTTTATAGGGAAATCCCAAAAAGAAATATAAGACTTTTTTATAAAAAAGCGTTAAGGGGAACGGAACGCAAACGCTGTTGTCGCCGTCGCCGTCGTCGTCTCCGAGTGTTAGGGTTTTTAGGTCCTTAGGAAGAGGGGAAAGAGACATCGAAAGGGGGGCGAAGGATGGGGAATCCGGAACTGGTGCTTTTCAATTCGATGTCGAAGCAGAAGGAGTTGTTCAAGACTCGCGTGGAAGGCCAGGTCTCCATGTACGTCTGCGGCATCACGCCCTACGATTTCAGCCACATCGGCCACGCCCGTGCTTACGTCGCTTTTGACGTCCTCTATAGGTCTTCGTCATTCCCTTTTTTTCGTCCTTCGCTCCTTGCTTTTGTTTTCCGCTTCAAATCTGCGATTTCTTCATCCTAATTTGGTAAATTTTCTGTCTTGGGATGCATATGATTTTGTCTTCTTTTTTATGAGTTTTGGGAATATGTGGGCGACACGATGCTTCGTCGTTAATGTGGTTTAGTTGAAGGTATCGAAGTGATGCATGATAAAAGCTTGATTTTTCTTAAGGGGTGCGACGCTTCAATGAAGCGCATTGATTGGCTTCTGTGCGAGGCGCTCGGGCCTCGCCTCGCTCCGCTCGAGCGCTTGTGTGAGCGCCCAGGCGCCTTTTTAAATCACTGGGTCAAAAGGCTCGGATGATGATATGTGAAACCATTTAAACCTGATGATCACAGTCCATTTGCGTTGAATTTTAGGTCAGCTCAGTCCTTTAGATATATTCCTTGATTGGACATGTCTTTTTTGTATGAGAAGGCTGGTTTGACCTTATTTAATGAGTTGGCTTGGTTTGTAAAACATTATTGTCAAGTTTGATAGCAAGCTAAAGTGTGCCACAGAAACAAGAAATCAACAAAAGAGGAAAGAAAACAATGAAAAACACAGAACAAAAAAGGAAAATCTGTCTGATGATCTTCCAACCATTTTTTGTCACGTCAAGTCTAACCTTCTTTATCCTTCAATAATGAGGCCTGGAAGCCCGACCGTTGGTTTCAGAATTGCTAAACCAGTTAAAACTGATGGCCACTGACCCACTCTGCTTGGTTTCTTGGGATGGTTCAGTCATGTAGTTAATTTCTTATACTGGATTAGTTCGGTTTGTCTTAGTGTGGAGAATGAAAAAGTGTAGAGAAGTAGTTAGTTTCTTGAATTGTTGGAGGAGAGCCTGAAGATGATAAATTGGTTGAAGAATTGACAGGAATTGATATCTCTATTTTGTGTATCTTGTTTTCTTATCTTCCCTGTACATCTCTATTTTGGCAGTGGCTGCACTATCTCTCTGACTGCATGTGCTTACCATTTACTAAGTTACACACACAACTGTTGTGCAAAGAAAATCCCTTGGTGGTTGATCCATGAACCAGAAAACTTAAACCATTCAGATTGTTTTAAGTCGTCGATAATTGGCTTAACTTTTGAGTGTTCCAGAAAATTCTGTTAGTGGTGCTAGTTATATGATCTAGCTATCAATCATGTTGTTCTTGGTGATGGTCAGTCCAAGCCATCTATACATTTTGGAAGTACCATTGGCTAACCAGTTAACCCTGAAGATTCCAAGATGCTCAAGACACCTTTTGAGCATATATCGGCAAATTTGTGTGAGCTAGAATCTGGTAAAAAATGTCAGATTCATAAGTTAGTAACATGTGTCTATGCTATTTACAAAATTTGACTGCTTTCATGTTGTGTAATTTATGATGCATGTAACATAGGTGTTCTGTTTCTTGACTGTCTATTTCACTTTTACAAGTATACTTCAATGAATTTTATGCAGATCTAATGCAATGAAAATATCTTGTCAAAACTTATGTATCAGTTTGTCAATTAGCAGGTACTTGAAACACTTGGGTTATGAAGTTAAATATGTACGGAACTTCACCGACATTGATGATAAGGTTAGATGCTTTTTCACATTGAATAGTTGATGGCGGATAATTACATTCTTGAGATGTAGCAGATGATGGGTCTCTATAGTATGTCTAGTTTTTACTTAAGAGAGTTTTTTTTGTCATTTTACCTGTTTCATTGTTTTCGAACAGAGGTTTCTGTTCAGTTTTTCTGTTTTATGTTTCTGTGATGAGAAAGATAAAATTGTCACTTAAAAGAAGCTTTTGTCATATAGTTTCTCATAGATTTTGCATTCATGGGATACAAATACTGATCATTGACTTGGTGGATGGCATTTCTTTTAGTTGTTGGCAAGTAGAAATTTCTACAACATTAATGCTTCTCCTTCGGTTAAAATTTGCTTTATAAAGCATTTCAGATTGGGGTTGAGTTTCTTAAGAATGTCATAGTATAAAATTATGCGATAATTATTTGACTACTGTACAGCCATGTATGCCCTCTGGGAGCCTAACTTCTTGCCTCCATAAGATATTTTAGGTCATTGGTCTTTGCATCCCTTGCAACTTGGTGGTGAATCATGGACCATTGAGTAGTTCACATGCGAATTGCATTCAGCTAATTTGCTGACTGTCCAATGATTTTAATCAATTAAAAGACTTGACAGTGAATTTTCTGTCATGGGAATCTGCAGTCTGTGAAAATAGAAGCTTGTCAGAAGAGTTTTGGTCAAAGTCTGTCTAAGGGTTTAATCCTTTCAGTGATCGATCGTCAGTTCTTTAATATAATGGTGGTAAGGATGATCCAAATGGCAAATGATTTCTTCACTGATGTATGGTCTTACTAGTTTAAAAATAGTGACAGAAGTGGAAGCTCTGTAAAAATAGTGACTGATGTATCGTCAGTTTTTCTAGGGTTTTGTCCAAACTTCTTAAATTAAATGTTTGGTAATTTAGGGTGTATCTTTAGCCAAACCGAGTTTTGGAGTTCCAAAGAGAAAAAGGACTTACTATGAGCATAAGCACTCTAGAATGCTTGACACCCGTGTTAGACACCAAGACTTGTCAAACACTTCTTGATGCATGTTGGAACACTTCTTGATGCTTGTTTGTAGTTCACAACATTTAGAAGTCTTGTACCATTAGCGCTTATTGTATTAAATATGTGTATAACACTTAAATTATTCTTTTATAAGGCTTCTAGACATGTTTGAATATCAACAAATATGTATGTCATTTGGCTTTTGATTTATTTGTTAATGTTACATATTGAAAGTACTTTTTGTGAGCAATTGGTAGTTGTATGTATGGTTAATATGTCTTCTAGAAGTTGTATATATGATAATCATAGATTGTTTATGTCATACAAAGTCTTAAATTATAAGGCTTCTAGAGCACTAAAATTGTTTTTTATAAGGCTTCTAGCCATGTTGAATATCAACAAATATGTATGCCGTTTGGGTTTTGTTTTATTTATTAGTGTTACATATTGAAAGTATTTCTGTGAGCAATTGCTAGTTGTATGTATGATTTTTATGTCTTCTAGAAGTTGTACATATGATAATCATAGATTGTTTATGCTATACCAAGAATTAAATTACAATAACATATGAAAATGTACAGTGTATAGTGTGACATGAGATTAAATTAATAAATATGCAATCTAGTACAGATTAAATTAACATATGACCGTGTTGTGTTGTGCCCTAAACTTATAAGATTTGCCATGTTGTGTCCATAGCATATCACGTCCATGACCATTCTTCACATCTGACATGAGATTAAATTTATAAATATGCAATCTAGTACTGATTTTTCTCTCCTTATTTCCTCTAATTACATAGTTACTGTAAATGGATTTTATATTTTGCAAATCTCTAAACTTTGAGAAGTTATGCAATTTTGTCAGGACTTTGTGAGGGTTTACATTGAAACACATCACAAATATCTTATCAAAATGTTGTCAGAATGATTCTGCACATCATGCAGCCTAACAATTGTAAATCCATACTGTAGATTACTCTTTGAAGAAAAATCATAATAATTTAATCTTTTTCTTTTTTCTTTTACTGATTTAGTGCCTAAGCTTGCAATTATTTTATTGTTTTCTTCATTTTTTTTTTTTTTTGCAAAACTATCTACATTCAATAGAAGTCCATTTCTAGCTTATGCAAAATTGTAAGAACTGTAACTATTTAAAGAAAACCAGATTTAGAACATTTTTACTTTCTATGTTACTACACAAAGTGATGAACACTGTAATTTTTAGTACTTTTAAATGCTTTCACTTTCGATTCTTGTGTGCTGGTGGGTTGCTGCCATCAGTGATCCAGGAAACACACATTTGAGGCCATGAATATTTTTGTTAGATTATACTTGCCTATAATTACAGCACTTGATGCTTTAACTCAAGTTACTTGGTGAATAGAGTTTCACTTTTTAGATGACTTGTAATTAGCACTTGAACGGTTGTTATTTTGTTAGAAGTTTCTATATTCAGAATAACCAAGTTGATTTCTCACCCAGAATGATTGATCTTGCTACTTTTGCATATCTCTTGAATTGTGTTGGGTACCCCAAATAGAAAAAGGATGATCCTTTGCACAGGGCTCCCACCAATGCTGGGCTTGAGGAGGGTCAGACATCAAAATAGAGCTTAATAAGAACCTAAATAGAAGTAAAACATTAGTCACTTCAGTTTTTTTTTATCAATCTAGATTTTATTTCTCAAGTTGTTCATCTTTCATGATTTGTGTAAATTATAGCAAGGATACTGCAGAAAAAATATTGTAATAAACTATATTTCATGTTTCATTGGCACTTGATATTATTGTACATAGAATCCAATTGGCCAAGATTTTTTTATTCTGCTGCCTCTGCCATTGATTTCTACATAGAAAGTAACATGTCAGTTATGTGATAATTCTATCCACTTTGCAGATAATTAAAAGAGCAAATGAATCAGGGGAAGATCCTTTAAGTTTGAGTCGTCGGTTCTCTGAAGCATTTTTGCAAGATGTAGCTGAGCTTCGGTGTCTGCCTCCAACACATGAACCACGTGTTTCTGACCATATAGAGCAGATAAAGGATATGATAACTAAGGTACTTGATGTAGTACTGTAAATATATGCTCGACTCAATTTGAAATTAAGAGATAAGGTTTTCTTTTGTCTTGTAGTTGATAAATCTGTCTTGGAGTTGATCTTGTTATGTCATTTGTGAATGATAGTTTTTAGTTCTTTGTTGTTGGTGCCATTGGAGGATTCCACATAAAAGATGCTAGCATTTAAAAGATTCCACATAAAAGACTTAGGTGCCCAATGACCTCTATTCTATAATAACCTCTGTTCTATAGATTTTGTGGCACCCCTAGCATGTTTCAATGCACTGAAACATAGTCCACCTTTATTCAAGACTTAAAAAAAAAAAAAAAGTTATGGATCTTATAGTTTTTCTATTCATAAGCCATGAGAGAAGGAATCTTATACTATCTGAAGCCTATGTTTGAAGCCTGAGCTCATACCCATTCTTTAAAATATCAAAGCAAAATACTGAACAAATACAGGCGTTATATAATGTAATTGTTTCATATTGTCTGAGCAGATGTCATAGTTAGACAAATGAAGTAAACTTTTGGCTACAATAATCATGTATGATACCTTATTTTTGTTCTCTCCCTTATGAATCTCAGATATTGAATTTAGACACTCAAGGACGTCATTTGATAACATCCTAATTTTAATTTGATAAAAAACTTGACAGTTATTTATTTATTTTTATGGCAGATCATTGAGAATGGCTATGGCTATACCATAGAAGGAGATGTTTACTTTTCCAT
The DNA here is from genome assembly GCA_001649415.1 of Musa itinerans. Taxonomy (NCBI): domain Eukaryota; kingdom Viridiplantae; phylum Streptophyta; class Magnoliopsida; order Zingiberales; family Musaceae; genus Musa; species Musa itinerans. Next base: position 735,457 of record LVTN01000034.1, read on the forward strand.
TGATAACTTTCCTGATTATTGCCAATTGTCTGGGCGAAAGTTAGATGATAATCGTGCGGGTGGAGGTGGAAGAGTTTCTGTTGACTTGAGAAAGCGAAATCCAGGTGATTTTGCATTATGGAAGGTGAGGTCATGCCTTATCTAACTTTTCCTCACTGTCTTTCTAGACCTGGCCTCTGCTCATTCATCCATGCTCCAATTATTGTCTAATTTTCAGGCTGCTAAGCCTGGTGAACCAAGCTGGGAGAGTCCTTGGGGCCCTGGAAGACCAGGTTGGCATATTGAATGCAGTGCTATGAGTGCCCAATATTTAGGTGATGCTTTCGATATTCATGGTGGAGGAAAAGATTTGATTTTTCCTCATCATGAAAATGAGCTTGCTCAGAGCCGAGCTGCATGCCCAGAGCACAAAGTAAGCTATTGGATGCACAATGGCTTTGTGAACAAGGACAATCAGAAAATGTCAAAGTCTGATGACAATTTCTTCACGATCAGAGATGTAATGGTCAATGATGTCCTTTTTATTTTATTTCTTTTTGTTGTACCTTAATTTTCTATTATCTTATAATCAAAACTTTTGCTATAGATTATTGCGAGGTATCATCCATTGGCTTTGAGGTTTTTCTTGATGCGTACACATTACCGTTCCGATGTCAATTATTCTGATAGGCAGCTTGAAACTGCATCTGATCGCGTCTTCTACATATATCAGGTGTTTACTTGTGACTTGTACATCTGCGATGGCTTTCTTTGTTATATATTATGATTATGCTTTCTATATGGTTTCTAATGGCCACTTCCACTAATCTCATGGACTTGTTTGAAATGTGTAGACACTCTATGACTGTGAACAGGCTCTTTCTCCATTTCGTCAAGAAAATATCCAGGGCCAAGTCCCAGCTGATATCAAGGAATTAATTGACAAATTCCACTCAGATTTTTTAGCATCTATGTCGGATGATCTCCACACTGCTATTGTATTAGATGATCTTATGGAGCCATTTAAGGTGATAAATAGCAACTTAAAGAAGTTCAAGGTATTCATAATATTTCTTTCCCCATCTGAATTCAGAAATAATGAATTCTTGCATTACCTTATTTACCTCATAGAAAATAACACAGTAAGAATGTGCCGTCCTCAGGGTGAACATTTTTGTTCATCGTAAATGTTTTCTTGCTTCATAACCATGTTTGAGTTAATCATACTGAGTTTTTTCTATGTAGCCTAATTTGCATTGATTTTTATAGGGAAAGAGGCAACAAAAGCCACTTATTCTTACTCTTTTTGCATTGGAGAAGGAAGTTAAGGATGTTCTTGGCGTTTTGGGCCTCTTGGGTAGTTCTTGCGCCGAGGTAACCCAAGTTTTTTGAACTGGTGATTTGAACAGTTATTCAAAGATTCAAGAACATTCTTTGTTTGCCTTGATAGGTTTTGCAGCAACTGAAGGATAAAGCGTTATCGAGGGCAGGGTTAATCGAGGAGCAAGTCCTGCAGCTGATCGAAGATAGGAACTTGGCAAGGAAAAATAAGGAGTATGAGAAATCAGACAAGATCAGAAAAGAGCTTTATGACAAGGGCATTGCTCTAATGGATGAACCAAAGGGGACTGTTTGGAGACCACGGGAACCTCCTGAATAGATTACAGAAGTCACCGATTCTAACACCGTCGATTGCCTATCACCTAATTTATGGGTGGTGAGATTTTGATAAAGAAACTTGCATAATATTGTGACATGTAAAAGTAATATATATTCGATAGATTGCTTGTATCTTAATTTCGAAAGAATCGGACAAGAGGACGAGACTTTCCTTGTTTAGCTGTCATACTCTGTTTGTGACATTAACTAGTTGATATCGAGCTTGAATTTAATCATGAGATTTGATGTGATAAACCTTCCTCAATGTGTTGCTTTCCTTGTAATTTTTCTTGGCAACAAAATTGCAATTGACATCTACATTAATGTTTCTGATATGTTTTGCCCAGGTTCTACCTGCATTCTTTTTGCATATTGAAGAGTTGAGAGCCAAGTTAGTCCAAAGCGATGTATCACTTCATATGGTCACCTATCTTCTCTTGTAGCTTTCATGCTCATAAACAGATATAGATAGTGTTGATGAACTGATACACCATGAGTCAGGCCTGGTCCACGGGCCGATGTTAGGAGTCAACGGTTGATCGAACGGGTCGTTGAGGTTGATTGCCCACATGTCGGGTTTGTCTGAGGGAAGGCGCCTCTCGATTGGGGTGGTCGCGCCTCAGGCGGTGGCTGCACTCCTGTAAAGAATGCCCACGTTGGTGGTTACCAACTTTGACCCATCGACGAGTAAGTTAGTGCTTGGTTCTCTTTTTCTTGCTACTTTCTTTCTCTTCTTTTTTCCCCTCTCCTGGTTAGGTGGTCAGGGGCTCTTATACTACTATGCGGGGGTCAATCGTACGCGGGTTTGGCATGATGGTTGATCTCCGAGGGACGAGGGGATACCTTCTTTGTGCGATTGTCGTCTCGGAATATACAAAACGACGCCATACAGCATCGTCCTGAGCTTCCCCGGATGGGATGTGCTGAGGGACGCCTTGTACAGATCCTAGCTTGACGCATGAGAGTACTCCTCTTGTTGACCTGACAGTGACATGGCGCGATGTTAGTGATGACATGGATGGGGCTTAAAATATGCCGTATAATGTAGTTTGTTCATCTTACATCAAATGTATTTTTAACTCAGCATTTGAAGTAAAAAGCATTTGTTGTATTAGCATATAATAGTATAATTAAGATGATCACATATTATGATGTAAGAATTTAGTATATTATTAATTTCGAATTTAGTATATTATTATTTTCTATTATCATATTAACTAATTGTTGATGTTAATAAGATAAGTTGAAGGCGTACTTAATAAGATAAAATGATGGTAATATTTATTGATCATTTAGGTAATTATTCGAATATAGTGGATATCCACATATCAAATTTCACATATAACTAATCTAATAATAATAATAATATTATTTTATATTGATTTAATTAATATTAATATCATTATTAGTATTACTAATAATATATAATTATTAATAATATTAATGTAAAATGTACGCCATGTTTTACTTGGCCAGGTTGGCGGTGGGGGGGCATCGGTTAAGACTTGAGTTCGTCGATTGCGGTCAGCCGACCGACCCAGCGATCAAATGACGACGTCGAGGAGTCCTCTCTCGATGTTTCTACTATATTCCCCATTATGTTAAATATATGTGTGTGAAGGGGTTTTCTACGGGTGCTTCCATTGCGCGATATTTGGGGAATCCATCGGCCTGTGTCTTCTGCTCCTGTCCTGAGAAGAACCCTAGAAGAAGGCTTCGCTTCTTCGTCGTCCGTCGCCCCCAAGTCTCCAGTTCGCGCGTCCGGGTCCTCCGATCGATTCGGTTGCCGCCGACTCCACTGCTTCCCGGCTCGATCGCTCGTGTTCCGTAATTTTCTTGGATTTTTTATTGCTTTTTCTGCGCGCGTTTCCAGACGATTTCTTGGATCCCGATGAATATGTTGATCGATGGTCTTACCCTCGATTTGGGACGGGGGGAGAGTTTTATTACGATTGGGCTACATAGGGTTTCTTGGCTGTTCTATTTCTGGCTAGAATTCGATTTGGTTTGGGGATTCAGTTTAGTTCTCTGTTGACGTGCTTGATTGACGAGAAATGGGTTTGGTGAATTATATGTGGAGAATATCGATTGATTGGATACTTTCAGGAAAAAAATTAAAACAATCCTTGCTTCATTTTTTTTTGTAATTACAGCGTTTATTCTTTTCTCGCTTTTGTGTAAGACATAGGATTTTTCTTGAACGGTAATTGGTTCTTCCGGCTTGTCGATGCGTGATTAAGCTTTGATTGTCTTGTACAGAGTTTTTTTCAGAGAAGATGCGGAGGGGAAGAGGCGGTAGGGATGAGTTCTTTGGTTTTGGGGATCCATTTGCTGGGTTTGGTGGCTTTGGCAGACCAGGGAGTCTGATTTCGAACGTTTTTGGTGGGAGGGACCCCTTCGATGATCCTTTCTTCACGCAGCCATTTGGAAGCTTGATGGGCCCGAGCATGCTTGGTCCCAGCATGTTTGCTGGTCCAGGAAGCCTTTTCGGAGAGACTAGCAATGTTGGGTTTTTGGAACAGGCTCCCCCTGTCAATAAGTCGAAGGGTCCAATTATTCAGGAGCTCTCTGATGATGATGAAGGAGGAGAAGGAGAGAAGGCTGACAAGGAGCAGAAAGAGAACCCAAGAAAACATTCTAGGACAAGCAAAGAGCCATTTGTTCAGGATCCTTATGAAGTTGAAGGTGTAGATGCTGATCTGTTAGCTTCCGTATTTCATTGTAGTTGGCACTGTGAACAACTTGATCGTTGTCAAGTGATGCAGGATTTCTTAGTTGGGTTGTATTTTTGCAGAAAAGAAGAGCAGGCACATGCAGTATAGGAACAATTATAACCAGTCTAATCCAATGCAAGCACAAGGTCGTTCTTTTACTTTCCAAAGCTCAACAGTCACTTATGGCGGTCCAAATGGAGCATATTACACTTCATCCACTGCAAGGAGAATGGGTGGTGATGGAGTGAGTAATCAGGATTGATGAACTACTGCACTTCTCTTAAAATAAAATGTTTAGAACATTTCGTAAGTAATGATTGATGTTTGTATTGTTTGTATTAATGCTATCACCCCATTTGTCTGTGACAGGTTATTATGGAGGAAAGCAAGGAGGCTGATACTACTACTGGTAGAGCTGCTCACAGGGTTTCTCGAGGGATCCGTGAGAAAGTATGTACTAACTTGATCATTTGTCCACATTAAATAATCTTTTAAGACTCTTAATTACAGTTCACTGGAATATTTCGTGTACCTTGCTAATATTAGTCATCCTGGTCATTGTCTTTGTAGGGCCACTCAGTAACAAGAAAACTAAATTCTGATGGGAGAGTAGACGCAGTGCAGACGTTACATAATCTGAATGAAGGTTTGTCACTTCATCGAGCTGCAACTTAGGATGATTTTTTTTTAAATTATTTATTTTAACTGCAATTGGTTAAATATCAGATGAGCTGCCTGTTTTTGAGGAAACTTGGAAAGGAAAGGCCAAACAACACTTACCTGGATGGAACCCGGGGCTTCATTTGCCTGGTAATGGCAAGTTTAGTTTGTTGTTATTTCTTTATTTAACACAATTTGAAACTGAACTATCTTCAATTGTGCATCTGCATTTATCTATATATCCAGCTATTAGTGTGGAATGCTTTTCTCTAGATGGTTAATAATCATGGCGTATCCTTGCTACTAGCCTGCATAAAGTGGGGAGACAAGTATATTCACCTTTTATGTGAAAGTTTCCTCCTGAGTTATGTACTGGGTGCTATGTTGGATTGCATGACAAATAACTAGTGCCCTCTAAGTTATTTTTGTTGAGTTTGATAGCTATTCAGTTATGTTTGTGTACATATTTAACTTGTGCATTTGATACAGTGTTCTGTGTAACAATGATACATGTTATCAGAACCCGAAATTTTTGAAGATTGCCATGTAAGAAGTCTGAAAAACCAATAGTTCCTTTACATCTAGAAGTATGTGATGTAAATTTTTTTGCCAAGTATCTAACTAGTTCCTTTATATCTATAAGTATGTGATGTAAATTTTTTTGCCAAGTATCTAACTAGCTAGGCGTGCAAACTGTTTCTTGTATGATTTTTAATCAGGCATTTGCGTTGTTCGATTCGCTATTATATGGTGTTACTTGACAGTGTCCCTTTGGTTCCTTGAATTAGCATACCTTGGTTGAAGTCACAAATATAGTGTCTTTGCTTGTAGTTTTAAGGTTGCCTACACTGATCATATAGACCTCCATTGGAGGGAGACACATGCGATAGATTAGTGAGCTTAGGCTGAAGTCACAAAAACAGTGTCTTTGCTTGTAGGTGTAAGGTTGCATGTGTTGACCATTCCTAGACTCTGCCTTGGAGGGAGCTACATGCAATATATTGCCTCTTTGTACCTTGGCTCCCTAGGGTTTTGGCTACATAGCTTTTGTTTATATAAGAGGGATATCTTAAATGTAGTTGATATTCAATTAACTTCTAATACAAAATATCTTGATCAAGGCAACATTTATTATCAAGAAATAGTAGAAGTGGATAAGGAGAATAGTAGTGATAGCAGTAGTTGTAGCCAAAATTGAGAAAAATACAGGAAAGTAATGATATAAACCAATGAAAAGGGGGAACAACAGTTGTAGGAAGAAGAGGAAGAATGAAAGAAAAAAAGAAAAGCATATGCCTTGAAGACAAAATATGGTTTAGATTTATATCTAATTATTTGTAATGGAGACATAATTGTTTATGTTGATTTTTCCTACTTTCTATTGATTTAATATATAAAAAGGTCTTCGACATGCATCTTTATGAAGTTGGATGTCTTTCTCTAGTAGTATGACAAACTGTTCATCGAAGCCAACAAAGTTATAATATTTGTCAGAAACTTGATGAGACTTGTTGAAGAGATCAATATTTTAGTTCGCTACAAGTTTCTTCTTTCTAAATGGTAGTACTCCTAAGATTCTATTTGGTTACATTAGGAAAAATGGAAATATACTGTGGTAGATAAGTATAAATTGTTTGGATTGCAGTAAAATGGTTTGAAATTTGTTTTTGACTTATTTTATTATTTGTGAAATATAGAACTTTCTTTCTTCTTGGAATGATGTTGAAAATCACAGAAAGAAGAGTTTGAAAACAGTTGTATTTATTTTAGTTTTAATTAAATCAGAAAGAGAATTTGTAATGCGTGGTTTGTTGAAGGGAATAAAACTTCTTTTGTTTGATTGTCCTTTATAATGACTTTCTATGAATGCCATACCTTAGGTTGTATAGAAGGGTTAATGTAATGAAGTTTTTGACGGAATTCATTTTAGGTCAAGTCCTCTTTGGGTGTGTATGCAGCTTATTTAACATTGAATCTCAATAGCATTTCTATGCCAAACTATGGAAAGATTGGTCTATCATAAACTAGTAAGGCAAACATTCAATATGAATCTCATGTACACAACAGGTTTTTTAAATTGGTTTATACGTTTGCATTTTTTAGCACATCAAATTAACATATCTTGTTGACAATAATATAGCAATGCACATGGTTCATTGGTTTTGTTGAAGTGGGAATTACAGTATGTTCCACCATTAGTATGTGGTTTTAGTACCCTGTGCGTCAGTCAATGAATTACCACGTGAAATGCTGCCTACTATTTTTAGGTAATGTTGTGTGACTTAGTCGGGATCAATTTTGAACTCGATCCATAGAGGTCAATGCTGGATGTCAGAGATTTTAAACGAAGTAAAATGAACATTAAACTCCCAAAAGTAGACATTATAGGTATCTAAGATGAGGTGGGTCGATTATGAACAACGGGTAGAGGGTTAGAGAGTGAAGATTTGACTTGCTTTTAGTTTGAATAGTGAAATTGCACTAAATAAAGCTCCACAGCAAGTAATATACATGTAGTCGGTCTCAAATAGTTAGTTGGGATATTATAGCTTCTTGTTGTAGATTCTTGAAATGCATGTAGTCACTTGATAACAGCTTCTATAATTTGTTTTTAGGATGAAAAACTTCCTTTTGAGCAGTGATTTAAATGGGCGCCCGGTCGCTCGCCTAGGCACTCGGGCGAGGCGAGACCCAAGCGCCTCAATAGTGACCCAGGCGGCGCACTTCAATGAGGTGTCACCTGGGCGCTTGCTCAAACCCAAGCGCTGGGCGACTCGGGTGAGCGCCCGATTCAAATACTTGAATCGAACCACATTTTTTAAGTCTGGTTCGACCCCAAGTGATCCCCTTTCTTGCTTGCAAAAGCCACCCCCGCACGCACACTCAACCTCGAGCGATCAACCCTAGCGAACGCTCTTGCCTCCGCCGTCGACGCTTTCTACCGTTGCCTCTGTCGCAGACATAGCGGGCTGAGGCCTCCTCAGTCGTCGACGGACAGGTTCGATGGCTTAGCCTTCGTTCGTAGCTTCCTTCTCCAAGCGCCTTAATAGTGACCCAGGCGGCGCACTTCAATGAGGTGTCACCTGGGCGCTTGCTCAAACCCAAGCGCTGGGCGACTCGGGTGAGCGCCCGATTCAAATACTTGAATCGAACCACATTTTTTAAGTCTGGTTCGACCCCAAGTGATCCCCTTTCTTACTTGCAAAAGCCACCCCCGCACGCACACTCGACCTTGAGCGATCAACCCTAGCGGGCGCTCCTGCCTCCGCCGTCGACGCTTTCTACCGTTGTCTCTGTCGCAGACGCAGCGGGCCGAGGCCTCCTCTGTCGTCGATGGACAGGTTTGATGGCTTAGCCTTCGTTCGTAGCTTCCTTCTGCCATCGTTGGTAGTTCCTTCTACCGTCAAGGGAGAGGACCATAGCTTCCTTCGCGATTGATGTACACTTTGGAAGCTTTCTCCGTCCACGACGTCACCATCTGCAGCTTCCGTCGGTGTCGCCAATGTCGCTGTTGCTGTCTGTAGCTTTCGTCGCTATTGCAGCTATCGTCCGGAGCTTCCTTCGCTGTCGCGATTGTCATCCGCAGCTTCCTCCGTCACCGCTGGTTCCTCCTTCCCTACTGTCAACCATTAGTGACACTTTTCTCTTGTTTTTTTCACCCTCTGCTACTTTTAACCGTTTTTTCTCCCCTCTTAACTATTGTTAACAATAAATAATATACTGTTAACAGTAGATTGTTAAATCTTTAATCTTTATTGTCTTGAAATTATATATTAGGTTTTAGAATTAATGACAAGTGTACAAAGCAGTTTAATTCTAATGTAGGTCTTCATAAACATGTTTAGCATATTTTTATTTAGTTGTATATTATTTTAATTATAATATTCGGGAGTGTTTCGTTTCGGTTGGGCGGGTGCCTAGGCAAGTGCCTAGCGCCTTAGGCGTTGTGGGACTTTGGCGTCTTTTGCCGCCTAACGCTTTTTAAATTACTGTTTTTGAGAATTATCTTGTATAGTGTTGAGGATGAACTTAGTTTAAATGGGAACGAGTCTGTTTAGGTTATGATGGCCTTTGCTTTCATGCATGTGGTGCAGGGAAGAGTCTATAGAGTCTTGGTGTTGGAAGGTCATATTTAGTTGATGTCTGATGGTTGATTGGTGGTTGTCCCATATGGTATCCTTACAATTTTGGTGTTGGTGAGAAAGTGACAGGCAATTAACAGTCAATAGTTTGTCTAATAAGATTTGTTGTTTCGTCATCATTGTGCCTAATATAGTTGTGTGTGTGGTAATATCTCTATAGTCTTTATCAAATCAGGTGCTTGGGAAATGTATATGTGCTCTAAGGTAAAGCTACTTTGTCCCTGCAGACATAACAGTATTTAGGAACCATTAAAAACTAAATTCCCCTGATAGACCATATGTGTCAAGCCATTCATCCGTTCTTGTTTCAAGCTCCAGAATATCCTATCCTGTACACGAGTAATAATTAATGATCCATGATCTATTAGCGTCACAGATTGCTTGCAGATGATTAATGAATAGCAACTTGGTTGACAAGTAAGTTACGTTTGACTAATTTTTCCTACTTTGTTTTACCCTTTAGTGTTCAGGATGCTAGTTGCTACCATTTGCCTTGGTAGCATCTCTAGCAGCTGCCACTACCAATCTGGCCAACCATATGCAGTAGCTGCTCTTTTCTTTGCTGCAGCAGCAACTCTGCTTTTAGCATGGTGACTGCTGTGGGTACTGCTCGTCTGGCCGTCAGCACGCCAAAATAGATCTCTTTTTCCCCTTCAATGTTTGAAAATATTGCACGTCGCTTTGCAACAGTGGCCACCTTTCTTGTTGCCTCATGCATTCACGTGTATTGATGATTTGGAGGCCTTGGATCAATGCAAATTTTACTCGTAACATATGACCCTTGGAAATTAACAATATCTTGTATATAATCTTCTTCTGTCGGTTTGCTTTTTAATGACAGGAGAACCAAGTTAATGATATTTTTCTGTGGTCTAGACTTGCATAACATGTTTGCGCTGCCCTCTTTAACTTGATGCCATCTGACCTGACCCCCCCATGTTGTTGATTATGTAGGGAACCGGCAAGAGGAAACGAGAGGGTGGGCGCTTCCATCAACCCAGCAACCACACGAGTCGGGAAGGATGAGATCGCAGCCACGCACCAACCCTTTTAAAGCCGGAGGCTCCATGAAATGAGAACTTTGATAGGGCATCGAGAGCTTTAAGTACATAACAAGCATGGTAGTTTGCCATCCTTGCACTAAATACAAGTTGGGCAGCCAGTCCCTATGATTTCTGTATGTGACATCACTACGGCCACCGCTTTGGACCACCATTTCATGTCACAAATATTATTACTATGGGTGTGCAGCATTTTGGGTTCACGAACAATTTAGACTCTACTACTCTGCCTCGTTTAGGTTGCTAGCTTTGTGTCCAAGTGAACAGTCTTGTGGGACAAGAAAATTTAACCTGGACTTGATCTAAGCTGTGGAGCAAATAGCTGGCGTTTTCTCATGCAGTCCTGTCACTGTCTCTACTGCATGTTTGATGTGTCTTGCAAATTGTCCTTGCCATTTGCAGCCCGCAGGCATCTTGCGGTTCTTCATCTCGTTCCATTAATGCGGTGACCGGTGGCTCTACTCGTCGGGGGGACCAATCTCGAGCCGATCGATCCATGTGGTCCTAAAGAACTCCCTCACTCCCTGGTTTAAAAGCTCGACCTGCAAGCGTAAACGGCAAAGCTGCTCGTGTTCTCAAAACGGTCGGGTACGTACTCGTCGCTTTTAAAGAGCTTGCAAGCTCACATCGCTTCTTTGAGGAGAAGTGAGCGTGATGTGTTGTGTCAAAAGCTTCGTTGCCTCTCTGACAAATGCTGACAACTATGTGCTATTATTTTCGTCTCACAGCAGACCGGTCGAGAGCGTCGGGGTGGGGGGTCAGGAATCCGGGCAAACTACAGTTGCTAGATCTTCTCTGTAGCCCATCTTCCCAGTAACCATCCAAAGCAGCAGCACCTAACCGCCATCAATAACTACTATCTCACACGAAGAGTTTGCTGCTGCACTGATGGGCACACCACAATGACAAGAACCCTAAAATCGATGTGGCAGGTCCCGTTACCGTCTCCCCCTCCCCCCCCCCGGCCGAAATTAGTCACGGATGGGTCCCGCGGGGGACCCCTGTTTCCCTGCAGTAGCCTACTTGCCCGTTCAGGTGAGGGCGCCGAAACGGGTAAGGGTTGTAAGAAAAGAACTGCTCTTTACACGTATGCGACATTCCCTGCCCACAGTGAGACCGCAGCGAATCCTACGTGAAATAGAAGGTAGCTTTTCTCTGTGCAGAGAGAAGAGAAGGTGGTGGTGCCGTGCATTAACTCTCCGGGGGACGAAATGGGAGCCAGGCGGTGCACCCTCGAAGCCGGTTTTAACTCCCTGCTCGCTCCCGTAGCTTCCGAGTCCGGTGATGATCTCCGTGAAATCGACTCCGAGAATCCCAATTGCTGTAATCTCTCTTGTGGAGACAAAAGGATGAGGCTCTCATCGTCCGGTCTCGGCCGTCTGCAGGAGGAAGGTGAGCTTTTCTTGGTCTGTTCAGCTCAACGATTTATTCCAACTCAAACCGCATCCTATCGGTTCTCTAATCTCCAACTTTCCATAACCGTGTTCGAGTTCCCCTCTGCCCAGCTTCTCCTTTTGCTTGTCCTTCCAAATCCATGAAACTTTGCTGCTTGTTTGCTTGCTCGTTGCAAGAACCGGCCGCAGAGACTTGGCTCACCAGCCATTCTGCTGCGGTGGTGCAGGCATCTTAGAAGAATCTCCACCTGTCTTATGTTGGAAACCTGCAGCTCGTTGATGTCAGGATAACAGCCGAAGACTCCAAACTATATTATTCGTTCCTGCAAATTCTTCACTTAATCTCGAATCTACCTGACGAGCCAATGCCATACGAACATGATTAAGGCTCGATTTGCCGCTTCAATCGCCCATTTCTTTCATGTTGCTTCTCGTGATGAGCGTTGCGTCTGAATTCAGAGTTATGGCATGCCTGCGCTGGACCGCTGGTGTCGTTGCCTCCTGTCGGAAGTCGGGTGGTGTACTTTCCGCAGGGCCACAGCGAGCAGGTAAGCTCTATGCCATTTGCTTTGAGCATTTGAGCTGCAACTTAGGTCGTCTCCGCAGGTGGCTGCATCAACCAACAGGGTGACCGGTTCCCTCCCCAGCTTCCCGAGCTTGCCTCCTCACCTGGTGTGTCAGCTGCATAATGTTACCATGCTTGTAAGTTCGTCCCAGACTTATCTCGTGATCGATCGATCATGTGCACACCCACGAACACGAACGCTTGTTCTCTCTATCCACAGGCGGATGAAGAGACAGACGAAGTATATGCCCAGATGACACTGCAAGCCCTAAGTCCAGTAATGAACTCCATCTTTGCACTCTATTCCAACATTATATATACGTGCATTTGATGGAGAAGTTTCCGTGATTTGTAATGTGAAGCAAAACGATCTTCATCTGCCTACTGAACTGGGCACTCGAAGCAAACATCCGACCAATTACTTCCGCAAGACGTTGACGGCAAGCGACACCAGCACGCACGGTTGCTGCTCCATTCCCCGTCGAGCCGCAGAGAAAGTGTTCCCTCCATTGGTATATATAATATATATATATATGTTCAGCATTTGTTTCGAGGGGATGAGACGAGCAGCTCCATTCATTCTCTTTCACCGGTGCTGTTCTTCTTGCAGGATTTCTCACGGGACCCCCCAGTGCAGGAGCTGATCGCCAAGGACCTCCATGGCAATGAATGGAAGTTTCGGCACACCTTTCGAGGTACATTTCCCTTCTGCAGCATGGCATCGATCCCAACTCTCAGAGGCTAGTCGGAACAATCTTATGTTCTTGGTTAAACAGGAATTGAATTGAATTGCTTTGCTACTAAACAGGAATTGAAATTATCTTTTTAGTGATCTTTGCTACATGTAATTAATCATACAGTGGACTGCCTTTTTTTCTTATTTCTGACAGGAAACATGCCATATATATATGATAAAGTGCATATTGTTTCACTTGGAGAAATTTTTGGGTTATAATTCTTCCATTACTGCACTGAATATATTTCATTTGACAAACATTAATTCTGTGCCCTTTGGATGTGAGTTGGCTGTGTGTGAGATTCCAAGAAGCATGCATTGTTTATGGTTCATATGAATTATAATCTCCCTTCATGGATCAATTTACATGTACTCATATTACATGCTGATGAAGTACGTGTAAGGAGGCGATGGTGTTTCTGCTGATACAGGCCAGCCAAAGAGGCATCTCCTCACCATAGGATGGACTCTCTTCGTGAACGCAAAGAGACTGGTCGCAGGAGACTCTGTGATCTTTATCTGGTATACATTACTGCCATACGACTCGTCTGCCACTGTCACCTCGGCTTCGGCTTCTTCTTCGATCTCACTGGCTTTCTTTCAACAGGTACGGCTACAGTGAGTTGCTCCTGGGAGTTCGGCGCGCTCAGAGTCCGCAGCGAGTTGCTTCCGCCGACGCCGTGCACGTAGGCCTCGTCGCTGCTCATGCCGTTGCGACGAATAGCTCGTTCACCCTATCTTATTTCCCAAGGTGAAATGTGGGGCCTCACTCAAAAGTGTTCGTTCCGATTCCTCAGAGAGAGAGAGAGAGAGAGAGAGAGAGAGAGAGAGAGAGAGAGAGACTGATGTTTCATGGCATTCTTGCAGGGCGAGCCCATCTGAGTTCGTAATCCCACTGTCTAAGTACGTCAAAGCAGTCCTCCGCACACGTTTGCTGGTGGGCATGCGCTTCCGGATGCTCTTCGAGACGTCAGAGTCAAGTGTTCGACGGTATGTCCGAGCTCGTTCCCTCAAACTCTTTGGTCCAACATCATGTAAGATTTCGACTCATGAAGGTTGCTAACTTCTTTGTTGGTAGATACATGGGAAAGATTATAGGGATCGGTGATCTCGACCCTGTGCGTTGGCCCAACTCGCACTGGCGCTCCGTGAAGGTAACGTGTCTCTTTAACTGTGCTGCTTTGCCTGCGCGTGTTGTTGTCTCAGTGACTTCCTGTGCACGGAGGCAGGTGAGTTGGGACGAGCACGCAGTTGGAGAGAGGCAGTTCAGGGTGTCGCCATGGGAGATCGAGCCGCTGCCGACCTTTCCGATGTATCCATCTCCTTTTCCTTTGGGGATGAAGCACTCGTGGCCTACTGCAGTCCCCTGCCACCATGGTAACATCATCTACTTCGTGATCACTTGCTTTGCGTGTGATGTGTTCATCTTCCTGTGAGCTCCAAATGTTTAGGTGAAGATGACGATAACGTGGATTTGGCTTCACCGCTGATGTGCTTCCAGAACGGTGGAAACCTAGGGTTTCTATCACTGAATGCTCATAGCAGCGCCGCTGCACCGTGGATGCAGCCGAGGTTCGATGCTCCGATGCTGCAAGCGGAGATGTGGCCGATGGCGGCGGCACCTGGGCTCCTGGAGAAGAGGGTTACCGATGCCGCAAAGCAGGCATCGGCTGCAACGCCGCAACCGCAGCATACTCCAACACCGCTAGGTCAGAGTCTGGATCATGGTGGTCCACCTCCACCTCCACCTCCACCAGCCTTTCTTCAGATTGCTCAGCTGAATCTGGAGCAGATCCTGCATCAACAAGCACAACAGCGGTCGGCGGCCACCACTGCCGCAGTGGCTCCTCCGGTCCAGTCTCTTCTTCTTCCTCCTCCTCCAGTTGGATATGCTGACTTCAGCCCTAGTATTCCGCCACTGCAATCACCCTATGATGCCTACACCATCTTGCACAACTCAACTGATGCCACTCTTCCTGCCTACTCTCTTACCTACCCTATCGATCTCACCTCGGAGGATATCCTTTCGCTGCACCCTTCCTTTCACTCCTCCTTGGAGTCTCTTCCGCCTCTTGAGGTTTGCATCCACCGTGACTCTGTTGGCGGCGAACTTATCACCAGAAATAACGAAAGATTCTTCTTTTAGATTCTCAAACCATTGATTTGCATACGATCCATCGTATGCATGCCGGTGGCAATCTTCGTAAGCCATATTTAGTACGTCAGATCGAACATGAAACAAAGGATAATGTTCCCTCCGGAGAGTTGTATTGACAGTAGTACGTCGACGAGTGATGCCTTTGATTTGTGTCATCATGTTAATCTAAGATGCTTTCTCCAGTGTAGCTATAGCAGA
This sequence comes from Musa itinerans, assembly GCA_001649415.1. NCBI lineage: Eukaryota > Viridiplantae > Streptophyta > Magnoliopsida > Zingiberales > Musaceae > Musa > Musa itinerans. Next base: position 750,723 of record LVTN01000034.1, read on the forward strand.
CTGTTCATTAACAATATCAAAGGTATCTCAGTCCCTGTACTTTATGGATTACAAAGATTACTATCTCAATCCCTATACTTTAGATTACGAAGATTAATATCTCAGTCTTTATACTTTAAAAAGTAGTATCGATATCCTTATACTTTCCAAAGTAAAATATTTAATCCGGATTCTCCTTTCATCGTTAACTTCTTCGATGAAAAAAATTACATGTTAAAAAAACACGAATGAAAAAGATAAAAACATAATTTTATATAAATTTTTTGCGATTTCTTTTTCTCCTCCTCTTTTGCACATGCTCGTCTATTGCTCGCCAAACTATCTCACCTACCGCTTGCTCAAACCGATGAGCTCTTGGCAGACCTGAAGGAGAAAGTATGTCTCAACAATCTTTTTAGTCATGTCATCGTCTCCTAAATGCTACAACTGATGGCATTGCAATGAAAGTCGGATTCGATCGAGAACAAGTCCACGTTCTTCTTGGACGGGGGTGACGCACTCCTTATGTTGGGCTGACAACCCACAGATTCAGTCTATAGTGAGCTTGAACAGCCCATAGCCCACCTCCTCACTTAATCTAACCATAATTCATATTAAGGGGGTGTGGGTGGTTATTTTAAAGGCAGAAAGAGGTATAAATAGGGTAATAATGAGGGTAACACAAGAGATCTTGGTAGCAACAAAAAGGAGGAGAAAAAGACGAAAATCTAAGGAGAAAGAAAGGGAAGAAAACAAGGACAACGCAGAGAGACTGTTCTCAATCATCCAGCAGTGTTCTCATCTCAGGTTAGATCAAGTCTACAGTAGATTCTTATTATGATTACTTAGGGAGGATTTAGAATTTTGTGCACAATGACGTGATCCTTGTATCCCAATTATTCTCTTGTGATTGTTGCTAGGGTTTTGGGCAAGAGATTGAGATTTGTATATTCATTATTCTTATAGTAGATTATCTCTAGTTTGCCTCGTGGTTTTTACCCTTCACATTGGAGGGGTTTTCCACGTATATCTTGGTGTTCTATTTGATTGTGATTCCATTTAATTTCGCTGCATATTATGGTCTTCTAGTATTTGTTCATATACAAAAATTATTCTCTTTATATCCCATCAATTGGTATCAGAGCAAGGTTATGGTGATTTAATTTTGTATTTGAACATGGAGGCTAATAGTGTTTCTCGCATGATTAATTTGAATGGAAATAATTGAATGATATGGAAACCAAGAATGAAAGACCTCTTGTATTGCAAAGATTTGTATAGACATTTGCAGGGGTATAGTGCAAAACCCACAACTATGACAGATGATGAGTGGAAGAGGTTAGATCGAAAAACAGTTGGGTTTATTCGACAGTGGCTTGATGATAGTGTCTTTCACCATGTTTCTAGTGAAATTTCTACATATTCTCTTTGGAAAAAGTTGGAAAGCCTCTATGAAAGAAAAACAGCTGGCAACAAAGCTTTTTTTATCAGAAAACTTGTGAACCTAAAATATAGAGAGGGTGCTTCTATTGCTGAGCATTTGAATGAAATGCAGAGTATCACTAACCAGTTATCCTCTATGAAAATGTCTCTTGATGATGAGTTACAGGCATTGTTACTTCTCAGTTCATTGCCAGAAATTTAGGAGACATTAGTGGTTTCTCTCAGTAATTCTGCGCTAGATGGTGTTGTCACTATGAGTCAAATAACAAGCAGTTTGTTGAATGAGGAGTTGAGAAGAAAGAATTCAGCAACATCTTAGAATGATTCACAAGTACTTATCTCAGAGAATAGAGGAAGATTAAAGTCTAGAAGCAGTTCACGCATGAGTAAAAGTAAGTCAAGATCAAGAAAAGATATTGTTTGCTATAACTGTGGTGAGAAAAGACATTACAAGAATCAACATAAGCAACCTAAGAAGAAAAAGAAAAAAGGAAAAGAAGTAGACTCTACAGAGTCAAAGGATAATACTACAACTATAGTGCAGGGTGGTGATTATTTAATTTTGTTTCCTTTTGATGATATTTTTTCTTGTGTGTGTTAGGATCTTGAGTGGGTGATTGACACAGGTACTTCTTATCATGCTACACTACAGAGGGAGTTTTTTACTATATATAGGTCTAGAAATTTTGGTGTTGTCAAGATGGGCAATTATGGCACGGCAGATATCATTAGCATGAGTGATATCCACATAAAGACAAACCTTGGCTGCAAGTTGGTGCTTAAGGATGTGAGGCATGTGGTTGACTTGAGGCTGAATTTAATTTCAGTTGGAAGACTAGATGATGAAGACTATGATAGCAGATTTTACAAAGGGCAATGGAAGCTCAATAAGGATTCTCTTATTATGGCTAGTGGAAAGAAATGTCATACCTTGTACAGGTTGCAAGCCAAAGCTTATGGTGAGCAGTTAAATGCTACAGAGAAAGACTTCAGCAAGGAGTTATGGCATAGGCGACTGGGACACATGAGTGAGAAGGGGCTACAAGCTCTTTCCAAGAGAGAGATATTACCAAACCTCAGAGGTACACATTTGAACCCTTGTATTTGGTTAGTAAACAACACAGAGTTTCATTTGCTAGTCCTGCTATGTCTAGAAAAATGCATGCCTTAGATCGTGTTTATACAGATGTATGTGGTCCTTTGATGATAAAAACTCATGGTGGATCTATTGATGTTTCTTGTATAAGTAGTGTACTTTATTTTATCACTTTTATAGATGATTTTTCTAGGAAAATTTGGGCCTATACTTTGAATACCAAATATCAGGTTATTAATGTCTTTAAAGAGTTTCATACCATAATTGAAGGGAGACAGAAAGACAATTAAAATGCATAAGATCAGATAATGGTGATGAGTACACAAGATTATTTAATAATTATTGCAGGTCACATGACATCCAATATGAGATGATAGTTCATAGCACACCTCAACATAATGTTATTGCAGAGAGGATGAATCACACCATCATGACAAAGATCAAATGTATGCTTTTACAAGTGAAGCTACCCAAAAGGTTTTGAGATGAGGCTTTGAGAACTGCAGTTGATGTGATTAACTTATTACCATGTACAACCCTAGATTGTAGAGCATGTATGGTCAGGGAAAGATGTTTCCTACAGGCATTTGAGAGTGTTTGGTTGTCGTGCATTTGCACATGTTCCACATAATGAGAGGCCCAAGCTAGATGGTAAGACTAAAGAATGTATTTTTCTTGGCTACTCACATGATTATTTTGGTTACATAGAGATCCAGAAAAGTAGAAAGTATTTAGAAGCAGAGATGTAGTCTTCTTTAAGGATCAAACCTTTGAGGATTTGAAGAAGAAGACACCAGCCAAGATTTCTGCAAAAGGATTAGCAGATTGTGACCCAATTATTCCTCCAATATATTAGGGTGATGGGGGAGATGTGTAGGAAGATGGTGTAAAGCCTGATGTTGATCTACCTGCAGGACATGTTAAGCAAGAAGAAGTTTGAGAGCAAGTTCCAATAGAACCTCAGTTGAGAAGATCTTCTAGACAACGTTAACCTTCCAGAAGATACTCTATAGATGAGTATGTGATGCTTACTAATGCAGGTGAACCAGAGAGTTACCAGGAAGCAGTTGAAAGTGAGCAAAAAGAGAAGTGGTTAGTTACCATGCAGGAAGAGATGAATGCTCTTCAAAAGAACCACACTTATTATTTGATACTACTACCAAATGAAATGAAGGCCTTGAAGAACAAGTGAGTTTTTAGGTTGAAGACTCAAGAATATTGTTCTCAACCAAAGTATAAAGCTAGATTGGTTGTGAAAGGCTTTGGTCAAAAGGTATTGACTTTGAAGAGATTTTTTCTTCTGTTGTTAAAATGTCTTCTATTCGTGTTGCTCTTGGTATTGCTGTTAGCCATGACTTGGAGGTTGAGCAGTTAGATGTGAAGATAGCTTTTCTTCATGGTGATTTGGAGGAGGAAATTTATATGGAGTAACCAGAAGGCTTCAAAGTCAAAGGTAAAGAGAACATTGTCTGCAAGTTGAAGAAGAACTTGTATGAGCTTAAGTAAGCTCCAAGATAGTGGTACAGAAAGTTTGATTTATTTATGACAGAAAATAGATACAAAAGAACGACTTCAGATCATTGTGTGTACATCAAATGGTTTGGTGAGAATTTTATTATACTTTTACTTTATGTTGATGACATGCTTATTCTTGGGAAAGATATGTCTACAATTGACAGGTTGAAGAAGAAATTGAGTGAGTCTTTTGCAATGAAGGATATGGGGCCAGCAAAGCAAATACTGGGTATGCAGATTTCCTGTGACAGGAAAAATAAGAAGATTTGGTTGTCACAGGAGAAATACATCGAGAAGGTATTGGAAAGATTCAGTATGAGCAATACAAAACTAGTTGGTTCTCCACTTGCAGGTCACTTCAAGTTGTGCTCAGAATAAAGTCCGTCAAGTGATGAGGAGAAGGAGAAAATGCAAAATGTTCATTATGCTTCAATAGTCGAAAGTTTAATGTATGCAATGGTATATATGAGGCCGGACATTGCATATACAGTTAGTGTTACTAGCAGATTTCTTGCAAATCTAGGCAAAGAGCACTGGGTAGCAGTGAAGTGGATTTTTAGATATCTCAGAGGGAGCTCTAAAGTTTGTTTAAGCTTTAGAGGTGGACCACCTGTATTGACAGGTTACACAGATGCAGATATGACAAGAGATATAGATACGAGAAAGTCCACATTAGGTTATGTACTTACTTTTGCAAGGGGAGTTGTGTCATGATAATCCAGATTACAAAGGTGTATTGCTCTCTCCACCACAGAGGCAGAATATATTACTGCCATAGAGGTTTACAAAGAAATATTATGAATGAAAGAATTCTTACAAGAATTGAGGCTGAAACAGAAAAACTATGTGGTGCATTGTGATAGTCAGAGTACCATCCATTTGTGTAAGAACCTAATGTTTCATTCCAAGTCAAAGCATATAGATGTCAGATACCACTGGATTCGAAATGTACTTAAAGAGAAGCAGTTGTAGCTTCAGAAAATTCACACAGATAACAACGGAGCAGACATGTCGACAAAGACTTTACCAAAAGAAAGACATGAGATATGCTGGCAACTGGTCGGTATGGCTTCACATTGAGGAGTCATGAGACAACCTCCCTTATAGGCTGAAGGGAGAGATTGTTGGGCTGGCAACCCACAGATTCAGCCCATAGTGGGCTTGAATAGCCTACCTCCTCACTTAACCTAACCCTAATTCATATTAGGAGGGTGTGGGTGGCTACGTTTTAAAGGCAGAAAGCGACATAAATAGGACAGCAACGAGGGCAGTAGAAGAGATCTTGGTAGCAATAAAAAGGAGGAGAAAAAGATAAAAATCTAAGGAGAAAGAAAGGGAAGAAAACAAGGACAACGCAGAGAGACTGTTCTGAATCATCCAGTAGTGTTCTCATCTCAGGTTAGATCAAATTTATAGTAAATTGTTACTGTGATTACTTAGGGAGAATTAGGGAGGATTTAGAATTTTATGCACAGTGACGTGATCCTTGCATCTTAGTTATTCTCTTGTGATTGTTATTAGAGTTTTGAGCAAGAGATTGAGATTTGTATATTCATTATTCTTATAGTGGATTATCTCTAGTTTGTCTTGTAATTTTTACCCTTGGATGAATTTTTCACGTATATTTTGATGTTCTATTTTATTATGATTTTATTTAATTCCGCTGGTATGCTAATATTTATTTATATATAAAAATTATTTCTCTTTATATCCCATCATGCCTATCTTGTCGGTGCTGTCAACTCGGTTACTTTGGTAAATGCCACATTCGTGTTGGTTTGAGCAATTGTGGTAGAAATGCTGATGACGTCTTTTTTGTGTTCAATCAAGACGAAAATGTTGCGTGCTTGCAGCTTCCAAATATCATAGAGTTAGTGGGACTTGATACACTGATTGATTTGTATATCGCTACCTACTTTACAAGGTAAGGCTTAATATCCAAATGTTCTCATCGATGTTCTTGTAAGACTCAAAACTTTCTTCATTAGATTTCTCTATTTCAGCCAGCATTAGTGAGTTGATGATCACAACTACTAGAGATTAAGACAGAAATGGATCCTTACTAAAACAAAATAGTCATGGGAATCATTTATAATAGCTAAGTTTGAAGTATACACATTATCTCAACTTTGGTGAATATTGAAGTATACACATTATCTCAACTTTGGTGAATATCTACTTTGGTAAAAGACTTGATCTCTCATTTCAACTTATTTGTTTGTCGCCCTATCTCGTCGTTATCAGTGAAACTTGCTAAGTATATATGTCATGTGCCTCTACTTTTACAAGAGTGGTGAAAAAGATAAAACCATTTATACATAAAACTTTCCTCTATGCCCGTAACCCGTAAGTGCGACGAGCAAACAGGTTGGAAAGAGGAGAAAAAGAAATCGATCAGAACAAAAAGTTTATATAAAATTATTAATCTAAAAGATAATAAAATTATATTTTCATCCTTTCCATTTGTGCCTAACATTTTAACAATGTAAAGAAAATTAAAATTAAATATTTCACTTTTGTAAGTATAGAAACTCAAATGCTACTATTTAAAATAGTTATATGTAATTAACCCCCAATACCATCACAATTACTATTACCAATACCAACATCAACACCATTATGAACATCATTACTAATTACTAATACTATTATCGTTATCATTACCAATATAATATCATTAAAGTTGTCATTATCAATACCAATATCATTAATATTACCAATACCATTACAGATATAAATATTAGTACTTTTACTAAGACCATTGCCAATATCAATATCAATACAAATACCAGTGCTAATGCTGATACAATACAAATACCGATAGCATTAACATGATTATTATATTTACCAACACCAATACTATCACCAATATCAATATCATAGCCATTACCGATACCATTATGGTTGCCAATATCATTACCATTACTAACAGGATTACAAATTTCATTATAATTATCAATAATTGCCCATACAAATATCAATACCATTATCATTCCATATACCATTACCAATACCTTGTATTAATACCAATTTTGATACCAATACTGATATGAAAAATATTTATCCTCAATCTCGGCTCAACGCGTGACAGCACAATTAGTAGGTGGAAACAAACCCAGTCAACAATTAGGCCACATAGATATCAGTCCAATGTAAAATCTCAGAAGAATTATTTTGCTCATACCACATAATATTCCCTTGGGTCAAGCCCAGTATAAAAAACCCATATACCGCAACAATCGAGGTATGTTATTATTTACTCAAAACTCTCACTTTAAATTAACTAGAGTTTCGGAGGAACCTCGTCGAGGACTTTACTAGACCTCATTCTTCATACAAGTTGGCAACTAAACGAATGCTCGAACCTCTCATTCAACCAAGTCCGACTTCATGCGCATGTAGATCCAAACCGAGTCAAGTTGATCTTGACAAACGGGATCTGCAACATCATTAGAATATCACTCCATTGACCCAATGAGCGCTCGAGCAAGGATGCTCCACCATCGACATTCCCATCCCTTGGCACTTCCATATTGTTGCAAATCCCAATATAGTACTGATAGTTGTTCAACGACCCTGATTTCTCTCTACCATAGGGACCCCAACCCATATGATGGTCCTGATCAAGGTCTTTTGAAACCTCACCAAGTAGGTTCAAACACTCATTGAGATGATGTAATCTATCGTCTCCCTCCTCCCCTAGCTGGCTCAATCGGTAGCAACACCAACCCTACAACAACCAACTACTCCTCGAACACCTGTCGAGGTGCCTTGACCAACCTCGACACCTGTCACCTCAAAGCATCCACGATCGATAGACCACTTGATGAATGGAATGTTGCCATCTCCCACAGTCGAGTTCAGCAAACTACATCGTCCACAATCAACGATACGTAAGTCAAAGGTCCAATCCGTGGACTCTACCATAGTACACCCTTAGAGAAGAGCTATAGTAGATGGACCAACACCTCAAGAACATGTGTTGAGAATTTTATATTGCAAAGGGGGAGATTTAACTGACTTCACCCCGACCAAATCCTTATTTATCTAGACAATCCAAGATGAGCAAATCCCTGTGAGCCTTCGGCTGCCAACCTTAGAGGCGTTTGATGGGGGCGCAAACCCGATGAAACATGTAGCGACTTACTGTATGCTAATGGTGCTATATGACATGACAAATGCCTCAATGTATCGTGACATCCTTAAAACACCGAGGGGTAGGCTCTAGGAGTGATTCGCCCATCTTAAACCACTTTCGGTTAGCTCCTTTGCCCATCTGGCAAAGGAGAACACCATTTTATGTGGACATTGACTAAAATACATTGCAACAAAATTAACCAACAAGATCAGATGTAATAATCACAAATGACTCGTATGATACAACAACGGAACAACTCCCTGGTTTTACCATTTGTTCTCCACTTAGCTCTTCATTTTCTCAGCCTGAAAGTACTTGAAGACCCCATAAGCAACGGTACCACTAAGAAACAAGAGGACTGTTGGAGTGAAGGAAGGATAAATATATTTCACAAAAAAGCTATCCCACTCCTCTGGTAAGAAGCCTGCAGGGAGACAAGCAAAGGTCAATGTGTAATCAATCCAAGTATTTCTTATTGAGCTTTACAAGCTATGGAGAAGATGAAGTAGAGATAATATAACAAAAATTAAAGATGTAGCTAACTTTTATTTTAGGACGGAAGGTAGGAACTTAATTAATGCCAATTGACCAAGAAATTTCAGTGCTCAGCACAGATGCAATGCTGAACATTTCATAATGGTCCCAGCATGCCCTGAACAAGAAAATTAATGTAGTTGGATATGATCTGATAAGGAATCATAACTTGTCCAAGAATTATCGCAAGTTGACTCATTATGCACCAACCAAGATGGATGGAGTGATCATCTTCAGCAGAGAGATCAGAGATACCATATATGGCCTAGTGAAAAAGAACTGTCTATGAGTTAGCTTGCAAGTGACATCCACAGGGGATAGTGTGATGATAACTGGTAATTATGAGTATGTATCGTTTTAAGCTCTCTTGCTTGGCTTACTAACAGATGATTAATTCAGTATTAGTTCTGGCAATAACAAGAAGGGTCATTAATAGGTCAACAACTATAAAGACTAAAGCATCTTCCACAGCTTAAATCTCAAACATTTTAAACTTTCCATGCCGAGGCCGTAGAGAATCTTTAGTCCCTCAAGTCTTGTAGCTACAGATAGACCAAGAAATAATGGCTGTGGTAGATGAACAATCAAATAATGCGATTGGATACTTGTCATCAAATAAAGGCTTAAATGGGCATTCAAACTCCACTTTCACAGGGTCATAGAGAATGAATCCCTCAGTCTAGGAGATTTGGATTGGTTTATAAGGATGAGATTAGTGATTCAAGCTCAACAAAACTAATAGGTCAATTGTTCCATCAAGATATTACTTTTCTTGGAACAACTAATTCGGGTCCTTTATTCAATTTTTTCCTCCAATTTCCAATTCATTTTTAAGACATACAGTTTAAGAAATAAATTGAGGTCCTAACCACTGTCAATTTGTTCTCTAATTTCCATTAATTCATTTATGAATCAAAACTAAACCTCACAAAATCCAAGTTATCAGTTGTAATATCAGATTGTTTCAGAGGAAGAAAGAGCAAAAGAATCACCAGATCTTAGACTTGTAGCATTTATTATTCATTGACTACTTAAGCACAAAAAAGGACTAGAAAGAATTGCTTTAGGAGCAACAACGTGAGCAGAAGCCACAGCGAAGTACCTGCCGCAGCCAACCCGAGGCCCTCAACGAGGATGATCACGCCCAGGCCCAACCAAGTGAGAAGGAAGGCACTCTCGTTGACAGCCAGCTGCTGCGGCTGGTCCTCTTTACTCGCCGAATACACGAGAGAGCTCTTGTCTATGGGAGAGCGTCGAACAACCGAGCCCTTCTTCTTCCTCTTCTTCGATTCGGAAGCGGGCGATCCACCGAATCCGGTCCCTTTTCCTTCCGGCTTTGTAGGTGTAGGAGATGGAGGTGGCGGAGAAGAGACGGGCAGAGGTGCTTCACCGGAGCTCTGCCCGGTTCCGGCTTCTTGAGGTGGCAGCTCTGCTCGGGCGATAAGAGAGGATCCTCGGAGGTGGTAGGGGCGAGGAAGGAGGAGGAGACATCTCCTGAGGCGGTGGTGGTGCCGAAGAAGAGGTGGAGGACGAAGGCGACAATGGAAGCGATGGTAGTTGCGGAGACGAAGTAGCGACTCCATTTCCCACCTTGTCTTTGTGATCCTGTCGGCCATCGAACTTATCGGCGTCCACACCACTTTGCAGCACACGTTCGGCATGTGCGGCTTGTAAGTACTGGTGATTGAGAGTCCGTTTGGTCAACCTTCCTAATTGGGCCCTTAATATGCTTTGGACCGACTCAAGCTATCCGTTCCCACCTTGAAGCCCAATCACGTCGATTTTATTATGTTGGCTTCTGTAAGCCTTAAAGCTCGCTAGTTTCTTCTTCTAATGCTTGGAAATTTCATCGCTATGGGTTCAAAAGAAGGCTAATGCACAAATCAGATCACAGAAAAATGATATCTGAAGACTGCACGGACAATTACAGGTTACTACTAATTGCAATTTTGGCAATGGACGAGGCATATCCACCCACAATAAACAGAAGATTTTACTGGAATAAACACCTGAGGTATTTCACCATCAAAAAAGGACAGCACAGAAAGCCAAAATAACAACTGAACGAATAAAGTGAACATAGGCTAATCCAGTTCGACAGCCTAATGTGGCAGAAATGAAGCACAACAGGTCACAGGGACATCAGTGGGTTTGCAAATGTTCGATTAGATAGAGAAGCCTGTTTCTAGTTTCCATTTCTTCGATCTGAGTACCAACTACTTGAAGACTACAGTCAGTCCTTGGAGAAGCAAGTAAAATGTCCACCACATGCATAAATTACCAAGGTTTCAACAGCAACAGTGTCCCTTATGAAGACATGACAGTCATGGGCACTCGAGCTAGTTTGGTAAAAGCAGTTCTTTGTGCGTAAAGCAGAGCACGCATACATGTCTCAACAGCAGGAACCAATTTTTTTGGGGGGAAGATTAGCAAACAAAAATTTACTTTATGAAAATTGATGCTGGTGGTATGTCTAAAGATAACAAATAAGTAATAAATAACCACCCGAATTAATTGAACAAGCCTGGATTCAGCCAGTCCCTGCAAAACATTAAATGCAGATAATTTTAGGCTGAGTATGTTGTACCTTGGAAGCGAAAGTAAAATTACTAAAACGAAATGGAATGCAGAACCTGACAAAATGATAATCTTACTTGCTAATATCATCAAGATGATCATCAAAGTCGACTATTTCTTGCCATTTTTCAGAGGAAATATAATCTAATAACACCACATTAGCTGCTGGCTCTTTCAAAGTCAACTGGTTACTTCCATCTGATCCAGTCTGACGCCAACTTTTTGATGAATCCCTTGTGTATAGCTGCATATAAGATGATAGTTGGCAATGAAGAATTAGGAAGTGTTAACTTCAGTACAATTGGTAGATAATCGATCCAGTTTGAGAATATAGTCAAGGAGTCCATGGCTGCACCGATCTGAAGAGTCTATACTACCAAGTTATTGCCATGAAGGATGATTCTACTAAGTTATATTCATCATGAAGAATAAATAAATAATATAAACATAATCCTAATCATCTCCACTGTTGTTATTAAATGGATGTATACGAAGACAGCATACGTGCATAAACAAGTCACACTGTAGTGATGAATGTGGTATATTGCTACTGTTATAGAACACTTGGCCCCACGTGATGGCTTCATCATCCTCATAAAAAAAATTCGTCCGTTCAACTAAAAAAAGTAACGTTTGGTCCACATGCAGCTATCCAGTACAAATAACCCATTTGCTGCATAAACATTTCTGCTGGCAATACAAAATATGCACAGTGCAAAAGATCTTGTAATCAAGTATATGGAATGAAAATTAAAACTGTATGTAGCTCTCACTTTCTGAAACTTGAAATTTGTATGTAATTTCCCTCTAAAACATAAAAACAATCATAAATATCTCTCTTCCGATCAAATCATATATACCCATAAGGAAAATCATTTGATAATCTTTGAAATTTAGAAGGAGATACATATTTTTTAACTTTTCAATGGAAAAACATACAAACTTCATTCCTTGAAGGGACAAGAATAGCAGCTTGCCCCATAATAGAAAAGGTGTGTTCCCAAACCCAAACAGTAAGGCCATCAGATAAACTTCATCGACAGATGACAGGTACCGATACTGTTCATCCTAATTGATCTGAGCGCTTGTGCAACTGAAGAATCAGGAATCCAACTTATTAGAAAGGAACTGAGATCACTGTGACATTCCACCTCAACTATAGTGTTAAATGCTTAGACCCATCTCAACAGAAAAATCCAGTAAATCCTTTTCATTACAACAAAAATATAAAGAATGTTCAGATGGCATATCAACGACAAAAGTATGTGCAGTTTTGTTCTGGTCCGCAAGGACCAGGACAGCCCTATGTATAAGAATAAAATAGTATAGTAAGGCTTGAAGCAAAGCCTAACACACGCTGATATAGACCTACAAATGTGAACACATGCCTAGCCACACAATAAATCCTTGGTCTGTTCTGGGTCTCGAACTCTACTCAGCTTCTTAATAGGTTCAAACCTATATTCTAGCAACACAATGCCGTTACAACTGTTAGAACAGATTTTGGTTGTCAAAGTTGGAAGCTGATTCGGATCCAACCTTGTTCTTCTTCGAATTGGTCTCAAAGTGAAACTCTTTGAGTTGGACATCCGAATCCTACAAAACGACATCGGAGGCGTTCCCAACAAGGCCCCTCCAGTACTTAAGTCAGTAATCCGATCGAACAAGTTAAACTAAAATTGTCTTGTGTGTGTAAACGTAGCTGTGCACCCCCTTTTTATAGTGGGCATTTGGCATCATTACGCCCGCCCATTATGAGGTTCATTCAATAATGGGAGCGTAATAACCACCATCCACCAGTGCCGGACCATTACACTTGCCTATTACACTCTCTGCGTAGTTATGGGAGTGCGAAGGTCGACCATAACCATTCTCCAATTGGCGTCTACTAGAAGCAACTATGTAATACTGAAGCGGTGATGAATTGTGGTCTAGGTGGCATAACCGTGGTGACTACGTGGGGCTCGTCGGTTGGACACATGGATCTTGCTAGTAATATACGAGGAGTCATGTCCTCCATGTGGATTGAGGTAAAGGCCCTCTGTGCCACCGCACCCGACCTTACCCTTTGTGCGCCTCCACGCCCGACCTTACTGACCCTCAACACCACCGCACCCGGCCTTATCGGCTCTTTGTGCACCATCACGCCCGGCCTTACTAGCCCTCTACATCACCGCACCCAACCTTACTGGCCCTTTGTGCGTCACCACGCTCGGTCTAACTAGCCCTCTGGGCCACTACACCCAACCTCACCGACTCTTTTATGTGCCACCGTGCTTGGCCTTACCAACCCTCTACGCCATTGCACCCAACCTTACTGACCCTTTGTGCGCCGTTGCACCTAACCTTATCGACCTCCTATGCCACCGTACCTGGCCATGTTGGCCCTTTGTGCACAAGCACACCTAGCCGTGTCGGCCCATTATGCGTCACCATATTCGGTCATACTGTCAAACCACAATATACCATGTCAGCACTCATTAAGATGGGCATTCTATTGCTTTTAACGTCGACAATAGAGGTTGACCAAACAATACTCCCCGATCAGTTTCCACTACGCTCTCCAGCTCGAGAAGTGGGGGGCATGGGTTATGGTACGAATGGTGTGGTTGACCTATTAGCATCACATGTCGACCTATTAGCTCTATTTTTTAAGACCTTGGCTCCACATAAAGACACAACGACTCCTCGTGTACGACTGACAAGATCCACGTGTTAGCCCCGCATAGTCGCCACGACCATGCCACCTAGACCACTATTCGTCACCACAATAGCATTACGTAACTACGTCTAGCAGATGCCAACTGGAGAATGGTTATGGCTGACCTTCATGCTCCCATAACTGTATAGAGAGCATAATAGGCAAGTGGAACAGTTCTCGTAGGCAGGTGTAACGATTCTGATAGTCGGGTGTAACAATCTGACATTGGTGGATGGCAATTATGGTGCCCCCATTACTACATGATCTACGTAATGGGTGGGAGTAATGGTCCCAGATACCCACCATAAAAAGGGGGCACACAGGTACGTTTACACACACAAGTCAATTTTAGCCTGACTTATCCAATTATATTACTGACTTAAGCATCGAAGGGGCCTTGTGATGAATCCTCCCGACGCCGTTTTACAAGATTCTAATGTTAGACTCGAAGAGTTTCACTTTGAAATCAGCTCGAAGAAGAACAAGGTTGAATCCGAATTAGCTTCCAGCTCGGACAACCAAAATATGATCTAACAACTATAATATCTAGTTAATTATATTATAAGTTAGTATATTATCCTTGTAACATTTAACCTTGGCTTAGAGATAAACGCATTAAACAATTTGGTTTTACTTTTTAGGTCCAACCAAGCCTATTAGGCAAGAAACAATTGCTCAAGCCCACCCAATAGACTATAATCTAGGCAAAGTGAGGCAAGCTACCTAGCAATAACACCACACAACATACACCTGAGGCATTTGGAGGAACATGGTTCCAGATTGATGCACCAAGGAAAATTAAGCCAGAACATTATTGATGACGACAAATCTGAGTCCATTTCAAAAAATCAGGAACTCATGCCCCATATCCAGGAATATAACATCAAACATACAGCTTGTCACTCTCGTGACCTCATCCTTATGTTTGAGAGATATCATCTTGGCAATTAGTGACATTGAGAACAAGGAACTGACATAACTCCCATCCTTGTGGGCTGTCTTATTTGTGTCATCATCTTCTGCCCTGATAAATTGCAGATGCTCAACAAATCTACCATTACAGCTAGAGGTGCAACTGGAATTAGGGGTAAAAATGATGAGATACTGCTCAGATATTGGAAAGAAAACATATTTGTAACTATACGGACATTAAACAGACAATAATACAGCTATATTTGTTTATAATAAATAAGAATATGACCCCAAAAGGCAATAAATAAAAAGGTGACATGGGCGAACTCAATGCATGAGGCTCCTGCCAATATGTAGTCTTGGAATTACCCCTATAAGTAAAGAGGTTGTTTTCATAATTCCAACCCTCCTCACCCTTACCCTTGTGCTAATACTCAGTCCTTGAAATAGCATATGCAACAGATATGGACGCAAAGAGGAGGATCTGAATCGGATATAATAGTAAATGTCACATTCAATGATCTTATAACACATTCACGAGTACAGATCATAAAGGAAAGCAAGAAACCTTCACACAGTCAATTATTATCAGTTCATAAAAACTATACTAGACAGTGAAGATAAATGGGCGATTACCTGCACAACAAGATCCCTGCCCTTCGATGATTGCAGCCTTTCCAGCTTCTTATTATCCAACTGAGTCATTTACATCAAAACATTGAAAACAATCAACATCCGGGAGGAAAGTAAAAAAAAGCCAAGGAAAACTTTAGAGGGATCAAAATTAGGGTATGAGACATGCCAGGAGAACGGCGGCCCGAGGGAAGTAACGGAAGATATGATCCCCGATCTTCTTGGCGGCGTTGCCGAGCTCCACGTCGTCGTGCCTCTCGTTGGCGTGGTAGTAACCGACGACGCTCAACCCCTGTGCCTCAAAATGCTCCTCGATCTACCCCAATCGGGCACGAACCGGCCAGATCACGGATGTAACAAACCCTAGATGAGAGAGAGATAGAGAGAGAAGTGAGTACTTCTGTGGCGATCGGGGTACCTGGATGAGGGCGAGCTCGAGCGCGGGGAGGAGGCCGATCTGGGAGTGGGAGAGGGGGACGGTGTCCGCAATCTCGACCGTGGCGGTGGCGCCTCCGTCTTGGCGGAGGCGGCCGAGGAGGAGGCCGTTGACGGCGGCGGAACGGTGCTTGAGGGCGTGGAGGACGAGCTTTATGTAGGCGATCTGGGATACCTCGTAACAGCACTCCGCCCCCATCTCCGTTGCTCTCTCTCCCTCTCTCTCTCTCTCTCTCTCGCTCTGTGGATCTCTTCGACACCTCGCCGGCTCGAGCGCGCGCTGTGCCGATGAAGAGATGTGGAGAGAACGATAAATAGATCTGGAAAGATTGATCCGGCTGGGTTTCGGTTTGGGTTGGGTCAACTCGAGTCGGATTAACCTCAAGTCAAGTCAATTGAAGGTTGTGCTCGGGGGGGTCGATTAGGATAAGTGGCTCGGGTTTTTCCGGATGGCTTTCTCTAACCCGCCTCGCTTAGGGTTATTTTATCTTGCATATTAATAGACGGAGATTACTATTTACAATCTTTGTAACTCTATATTTTAAAATTTTTTAATATTTTAAAATTATTTTTTTCATAAATGGATATAGATTTTTTTTCATCATTTTTATCTCTTTTTTTTTTCTCAAAAGATGATAATATCGATGAGCGACATCAAAGTATTATAAGGTGATGATCGATAACAAGGAGTATAAGAGAGTGTTGACGACTACAAAATATAAAAGTAACGAGGTGATATGATAAAAAATAAAATAAAATAAAATCGAAAGAAGAAGAGTTATAAGTTATAAAATATTTTTTTTAATTTAAAATTAAAAAAAATATAAATAGTAAAGTACATAAGATATGGTGGATACCTATAACAAAACAAGTCAAAGTTAGAATGAGTTTTGAGAATGAATATTATCTGTGCTATCCATTATCATTCTTAAATCAAATGACCTATTTAGGTCACTAGAACCAATAAAAATTTACCTATATTCCATCAATAATAAACTACATTAGCCCACATAATTAAAATGTTGAAGAATGTATATATTTTATATTTTTTATTCTTTGGAAAGTGAAAAATCATCTAAAATAAAAATCATGATGGAAAGAAAATTTTATATATGTTCATATATTTTGTGCCAAGAGGGTTGAAGCAAAGCATCATATTAGAGTCAATCAATGCAAATTGCTCTAAATTATTCTCATTGGACACTTTAATCACTCAGCTATGGATGCAATTAGTCTCATCTTTTGTCAATGTATTGCCAATTATGAGTTGGGTGCATTTTTTTCTTTTGAGTTAAATATTATCACAAGTTTAGTCATTCAAGAATTAAAACCTTAGATCATAATGCATTGAATCACATGACATGGAAACAAACAGCAACAGAGAGTCTCAAAGCAGTAAATTGGACCTCCTCTCACATAAGCAACAGTTTAGAGTTCAATGTCATACTTTCTCTCAAGCAGCAGCACAAAACTATCTACAATAGTACTTCATTTACAATATTTATTCCTCACTAGAGAGAAAACGATCACTGACAGTACTAAACTTGGAGCATAAGAACAATTTATTCAGGAGGATCAAACTCAAACACTAGAAAAGACATTAGTCACTTTCAGGGAGTGGCCACATTTTCCTTTGCAAGAGGAGCTATTTCATCAGCATCGATGCCGGCTTCACTACCAGCAGCTCCTAAGCTTAGGAGAAATTGCTCCCACTCCTTAGCAGGTCCCTGGAGCATTAGGTTAGTGTGAAGAAACATGAGTCTTGCAGTATATGCATGCGGACGATAGTATCAACGAAAATGAAATTTTGCAGTGCATTCTTCCGAACTTCCATATAACAGTGCACAATGAAACCGAAACACTTCATTGTATTATAGCTTACCTTCCAGGAGAGGTCTTGGGTCATGCAGTTCTGTATCATCTCAGCAAATGCAGGTGTGCCGTAGACTTTAAGGGCCCTTTTCACCGTCTGGATGACTTTTTGTACATCATCTTTATCGACAACATCACACTAGAAAAAGAAACAGAACTGTTGCTCAGTCGAATGATATTAGTGCATCAAAGGGTGAGTTAACCAGAGAACATCCTTACATCGGCATTGAAGGGACCCATATGAAACCCTGTGATGCCTTCTTTGACAGTGTCAGCAAGTCCACCAGTTGTTGCGCACATGGGGGGCTACAGTACAATTTAGAAATGATTAGTTTTTCCCTTTGTAAGGGAATTAATGAGGACCTTAATTCTATTGCTATCTACAAATCAAAATGCTCAATTTTTTCTCAGAGGAACGAAATGCCTAGCTAAAATCACAAATGTATCATGCATGCCATTTGATTAAAACCATACAACAGAAGATGAGTCCAGACACATTCCATTTAAGATTTTCTGTTCCCCTGATAATGATAATTCCATCCAAGAAACTGTTCAAGCTAGATACCATCCTCACTTGCTGCCCAATCAACCTCAACCCCTTAACACCCTTAACATCACACTAGAAGTTAATTCAAGTATTAGTATGCTGCTTCTCTGCTTCAAATACCAGCCAATACATACCGTGCTGCTTACGAGTCTGTCCATGGCACCATGCTGGTTCATGACAGGGCAGGTCAGAACATGCTACCTCATGTACTACACCTTTGGTCAGCTAGAAAAGGCTTGGTGTGAGAAAACTAAAACCTTGTATAAATGATAAACATGTTGAAACCTAGAAGAAGATAGTCCAGGTCAAAAAGTCCAGATAGCATGACCTTGTAAATGGTTCTAAACTGCAAATGAGTAAGTCGGGAGTTGGTGACTAAGGGAACAACAAAGAATTTGTTCCAGGACTAATAAAATATTTGCTGCTTCAATATGGGGACACTTTGATCATGGCAAAAGCTTAAGTCAAAGTTACTGATCAATATGATACTAAAGGGTGAAACAGAAGACATACAATTCCATATCGCATGCCCTGAAGCTGGATAAGGCCACAAGGTTCGAATCTGCTGGTAAGAGCAAGAAGATCTGCTCCAGCCATGATTTCATGAGCCAAAGGTGCATTAAACTTCATATGTGCTCTCACTTTATTGGGAAACATATCTTCAAGTTGTGAAAGCTGACGCTCCAGCAGCTTCTTCCCAGTACCCTGTAGATCAAACAAAGTAGAGTTTTACACTTTTCAAATAAATAATAGGTCAAACACAGCAAATTTTATTTGCAGATCTTCATACTTACAAGCACTATCACTTGAACATTTTCATCAATGAATTCAGGAATAGCTGCAGCGAGAATATCCGAGCCTTTCTGCTCTTCTAATCTCCCTATAAAGGCTATAACAGGGATGTTCCGGTCAACAGGTAAACCAAGTTCAGCTTGTAAGGCTTCCTTATTCAGAGGCTTTGCATCCATCACCTGAAATCATTTTTGATGAGTTTTATAATGAATACTGAATTAAGTAAGATAAAAAATTTTGGAAGGTCCTCACATTTGTTTCATCATAATTGACAGAAATATATTTGTCGATCGAGGGATTCCACTCGTTAGTGTCCATTCCATTCACAATTCCAGTTATGCCTGTCATGCGCAGGGCATTCTCCAACTCAACCCCCCTTTCCACACCTGAAACAAGCTCTTGTGCATAATACGGACTCACTGTAACAACCCTATCTGATTCTATAATTCCTGCCTTCATCCAATTTATTTTCCTTCCTTTTACAGGCCTGTTAGACCTGCAAAATAAATTACATTTTCTTAGATTTTGCATCACCAGGATATTCATCTACATACAGTTAATTGGTATGACTGTAAGAGAAACATGAGGGCATACCCATCAGTGAAATCAAATGAAGATTTAAATTTATCAGGGAGATTTAGCAGCGCATAGTCTGAGAATGCAAAGCGGCCCTGGTAGGAAATGTTGTGAATGCAGAAAGCAACCTAACAATCAAGTCAAACCCTGTCTCAGTTATCACTTGCCTCCATCATTTGTAGTTCTTAGAGAAAGAAGAATGAAATCGAACTACACTGAGGTCTTACCCTGGCATTCTTGTATATCCCGTGAGATTGGTACATACTTTTTAAGTAGCATGGAAGAGGACCAGTGTGCCAATCATTC
This sequence comes from Musa itinerans, assembly GCA_001649415.1. Lineage (NCBI taxonomy): Eukaryota > Viridiplantae > Streptophyta > Magnoliopsida > Zingiberales > Musaceae > Musa > Musa itinerans. Next base: position 770,779 of record LVTN01000034.1, read on the forward strand.
GCAACAAACACCACATCGTCCCCTGCTTGTAAGATAATGATGGTAACAGCATAATCACTGGTGTAAATGACCAAAGAAAGCCTGGGAAATTAACGAATGAAAATTGTACCATATGGTCCAGAATAGTATTTGCTGTTGTTAAGATCCAGAATCCTTGGAGCTTCCAAAGCTGCCTGGAAAATGGTGATCCATGGATTTGCATTGTTAAATTATGTTGTAGATGAAAACCCAAGAAGTAATTTCTGATTTAGGGCATAAGAAGGATAGATGATGACGACTAAGAAGTGGTGATATGGTGATAAAAAAAATCCATGTGCGCAGATTACTAATCTGACTGTGATATACTTCACACAATCTTGGAATTCCTTAAATCTTAGCTGTAAGTTAAGGATGCTCATGGGTTACATAGCAGGAGTTTTGCAAATGGTTAAGCACAGCGAGTAATCTTGCTTCAACCAGACCAGCAGATTGTTGGGCTACTCAAATTGAAATCCAGTAAGCATTAGAAAAGGCCTTTCTAATTCCTAATGGAGGATATCTGAGGATGTATACCATATTAGTGGTTATCAAATAAAGATAATCACCTACAAGAATTCCATTGATTTAAGCAAGCACCAAATATAGCCTATGCATTCATCAGAACTAATGACGAAACATGGAATGGTTAGACCCAATTTGTCTCAGCAAAAAAGGATTGTCATATTAATTAGTTTCCGTAGTGATAGATCAGAAAACAATAATAAATCCTATGATTCATACAAACTTTTCATCGAGTATCACAACAATAAAAATGTTATTGATCCAGAAAATAATCAAACTTTCCTAGCATTAGTAAAATCACTCACCTGGCACAAAAGGCTAAATCTTAGCTGGTTGTCTTCATAATCCGTTCCTGTGACAGGACCATATATCATTCCTCCAGTTTTTCCCCACACCTAATACATGCACATTCCCAGTGAGTTCTATGCCACTCAAACTGATAAGCCAAACAAAGTCAGCATCAGGAAAAAAAAAAGAGGGAAATGATCTCTATCATAGATATTAAATGAACCTTCTCAAGAAACAAAGGATGATCAATGAAAACCCTGTCAACTCCTCTTTTATAGCAGTGGAAGAAGCGGACTCTTTCAATTTCATTTCCAACTTTTAACTGCATATAACAACACACATCAATTATGAACTTCATAATATTGCCAAAAGTATTAACAAATGCAGCAGGATGAACCTGTGTCGATAACCTGGCAACATACCTCAGCCACGACATCTGTATCCCACCCATCCTTGTACTGATCATAGCGTGGAGCTACAGTCATCACTCTGTGTCCATTTGCCTAAAGGAGGATCGAGGCCATCAAATTTAATCATAAGACACAGAAATAAAAAAAGATTACACAAGGTACCAAAAGAACATTATACACCAGAGCAGCAAATGTATAAACTTGCAAGAAAGAAACAATCTAATGGAGTATGGAATGAAAACTTTACAGCCATGGCCGGTGGCAGTCCTCCAAGAACATCACCGAGTCCTCCGGTTTTACTCCAGGGAGCCATCTCAGCGCCGACAAAGACTATGTTCATCCCTTTTCCACAAATGACAACAGCCCAAGGTCTACGACTAGGATTCTGAGTTCCCCTCCCAGTTTTCCTTGAAATCACCTTGGCATTAGACGGCATCTGAATCAAATCAACCACATTTCGAGATCTCAATCCTTCGTAAGCGGTGGTTTGGTTCCTCACGTGTAGAACCCTTCTGTTTAGGAAGGTCCTTGGCTCAGAGTCGACGACACCCCCATAGCCAGCGCATGAGCCTTTCGAGATGAATTGTGACTTTGTTACAGCAGCCATTGAGAATTGTCCACTGCAAAGAAAGATACATTCAATCAGATAATTTCTGTATAATCTCAATAACATCTGCAATTCATTTTTCAAAAAGAATCACTATATATAAACAACGGTATAGTTAACGAAATTGTTTATCATCCACATGCATTGGAAAATAGACCATTGAAGAATCCTCTGTGCAAACAATTATAAACCAACTGATCTATTCATTTGATACTTCACATTTAAATTCTATTTAGGTTGATCGATAAAAATCCTTGTTTATCTTTACTTCTTTTTTATTTTTCGAGGAAATGGTGGGAAGATGTAATCCATCTCCCTACCCAAAGACGTCACTGTATAACCTGAAGACAAATCATTCTTCAAAACAACACTACTACTTCGATCTATCGCCAACAAGAATTAAAGGTGAAACAAGAAGAAAAAAGAGGCATATCATCAGACGAAGTGGCCTTAAATTCTGGAATGTAGAAGAAGGAAGGGGATCTAACAACAGAGATCATGAAAAAACCAACATGTAACACATATTACATGATTTCAACAAGAAACCATGCAACCAAAGCCAGAGAACCAAAACAAATCACGGTAGCTCTTCTCGTAACAAAACTAACGAAAAATCACAAGAAAATAACAAAGAAATTTCTCTCGATCTGATCGAAGTCACCTCACGTCACCTCTGCTATCTCTTTCTCTCACTCCCTCGGTATGCAGTGGAGAGTCCTGGGAGAGAGCATGGGCGCATGGGTATTTGTACCCGCGGCCTTGGAAGCAGCTCCGGGTGAGTAAATGGGCTGCTGTATGGGGCCACGAGAAGATGCGGGCCCCAGCTTCGGGGGTTCGCAGTGGTAGAAAAACCGGGTGGTTTCGCAAGGGTGGCCGGAAGCATCCACTGCCCATCGTGCCACGTCACCGAACGATTCCTTTGGAGCCGTCGAGGACGACGACGACGAGGAACAGCCGTTGCGGATCTGCCATCGCGACACGTGTCCGTCCTGCGCCCAATAGCCAAAATTACTTTTTTACCCATAATCTCCGCCACGCTTGCGGTCAATCAGAGCTGCTTTTTCTGTGATCTAAGGTCATTTTAGTAATATCGAAAGTGAAGAAAAAGCACAAGTGGACAAGTCTATTTGAACGAGTCACGAAAAATGCAACGAGAAAACATTTTTGTTCTAATTTTACCAGTTCAAATGAACAGCGCAAATGCAATTACTTTAATCTTCCAAATGGGATTTTAAGAATCGTAATATTCATCATATACACGTTATTTTTATTGGGAGCAATTTACTTCTGGCAGTCAAAAAGAACACGAAAACGACACTGGGAATCAGGCATTTTAACTGTCACTGGAAGAGATAATTGTGGAGTCGTTGAGGTTTTGGCGGCTGTAATCGCTGCTGTTTGTTGTGTGATGTTGGCACCATATCGAACTAAGTAACCCGATATTAATCGCAATGCACGTCATGATCATGTATAGGACATGCATCCATGTAAGCAGCGTCATTTATTGTAGAAGCACGTAAAGTTACGAGATACGGTTCGAATTATCAGTATGGTGGGTGGACCATATGATACCCATTATTCCAGAGAGAAGTTTCGATGCATCCGTGGAAATAGACGTTGGTTGTGTATTTGATTTAAATCGTAATAAATGAGTATTTCTTGGCCAATTTATTTGCACCATTTGACACGTGGCGCGCATTCAACCCTTCTTCCTCCACGCGTCGCCCTTGGATACCGTCCTATGTCATCATCGCTTGCCCACACGACATCCTTGCATGCCATGGCATTCATTGCAGAACCCAGAACGAACACTTTCCTTATATCAACACGTACCCTTACCCGCGTCTCTCGGCCTGAGTGGCGATGGTGGCTCCTTGTGGGCCCAAAGTAGATTCTCCAATTGGTTCTCTTACCCACGATTGCCGCCACGGTTGCTAAATTATTGCTTTTTTATCATAGGGCTTTTGGTGGTTGGACGCTACGGTAATGTACTCGGAAAGCTTCTCATCCGTCGGATTAAAGAGTTCGCGGATCCTAAAGCTTAATCCAACCGTCAATGTAAGACAGAAGCGAAAGAGAAAGAAGGTAGAGAGAGACTGTGGTGGTGGTAGGAGGAGAAGCAGAGTGAAGGGCCTGGAAAGGGAAGGGGGAAGAGGGATCCGGTGACCTCCCTGCTCCTCCTGTCTTACCAAAGAAAAGCCTTCTGCAGTCTCCCTTACCCGATCCCTCCTCGATGGGACTCATCCGATCCGATCGGTGAGGTTACCCTCCCCCTCCCTCCCCAGAACCCAACTACCTTCTCCTCTTCTCAGTATATAGTAAGCCAGAGCGGAAGGAGGAGATAAATATACAGAGAAGAAGCTGGTCGATCGGCATTGTGATCATGGCCGTGGTTGAGAGCGCGAACGGCGTCGATCTGGCGGTAGCCGCGGGCCCCTCCATCACCGGCGGTGGAGCGGCGGACCCCCGCAGTGCCAAGGATCTGGTTTCCACTTCCGCCTCATCCGGACACCCCGCCCTCCGCCCCCACCGCGACCCCTCCGCGGCCGCCCCGGCGGCTTCCTCCTTCCACGCAAAGCCTCCGCTCGCCTTGGGACTGAATAGAGACGGACCGTCGGCCGCGGTGGTGGGGTCACAGGGGGAGGGGTTTAAGCGGGAGATGCGGGATTTGGAGGAGCTGCTCTCGAAGCTGAACCCGATGGCTGAGGAGTTCGTACCTCCGTCTCTCGCCGGGATGGGGAACAGGTACGGCGCCGCTGGTGGAGGGCTTTATGCGAGTGGTTTTGAGGTGAGCAACGGGGTTGGGGACGGCGGCGCTGTTGGGAATGGTGGGAGGCGGGTAAGGGTTTCGGATTAGAATCTATTTCCCCTCTCATTTCGATGTCTTACATCTTCGTTCTTTGCTGGCACATTTTCGTGTTTCCAACTAGAAGAAGAACGGATATGGCCAGGGGAAGCGCAGGATGAACAGTCGGACGAGTTTGGCGCAGAGAGAGGAGGTGATAAGGAGAACCGTGTATGTCTCCGACATTGATCATCAGGTAAGCAGGATCATCCATTCGTGTACTTTTGATTTGATATATGCCTTCTTTTACAGATGTGTGTTGTTCCATACTGTAAATGATCATACCATGTCTTTTTCACATCGTGATATCTTCTTTTTTGCTGATGTGTTGATGGTCTTTAGGCATTCTGGTTTGGGGTGATTGTATATAGGCCAAGGCATAATATGATCAGCACGCATGTATATCATGTATTAATGTAATCTTAGATTGAAATGTTTGAATATGTGCCTACCTAAGACGGTGAAGAAAAGCAATGAACAGATTAATCATGCATGGTCGGCCATTTCAAATCACCGCTTTCTAAAGTCTTTGTGAGGATTATATTACTTTGAGTCCATATACACATCTCAAACTTTTGTCTCTAGAACTCTTCCCAATTCCAAAGAGCAAAAGGAAATATAGAGTGGTCTGCACCTCTGTGAGTGATGAGAGCTTCAGTGATGCAAAACTTTATTCTGTTCTTTTCTTCCACTAGTTTTCATCATAGAAGATTATATTACTTTAAGGTGTCTTTTGTTTGCCCAGTTTTTGGTTTTACAATAATTGATTTAGTTTAATATTGATTGTAGGACTTAGTCAACTGACATGTCTACTTGAGTTATTATTATTATTTTTTGGTTCAAGATAGTTTACTTTGCAACCCACTGGACTTTAACCTGATTTTAACTGTCAGATATTTAATTTACTTTTCAACTCATTTATCTATAATTTGATATTAACATTCGGAAACTCATGAATGACCATTATACATTTGTAGATAACTGATTGAAACTAAGAACTATTCTGTCGCATGCATGTATGATTTGAATGTTGTAGAATGCAAAACATAAGATTGATGGAGGGGATTAGTTAAGCTGGTTACAGGTGGAACTCTACCTTCTAGGCTTATTGAGCTGACATAGATATGGCTATTCTCACATTTATATAAATATTAGGTTCTTAAAAAGTGTACCTTGTTGTACAATGCCGTTTGGTGTTTGATTATGCAAAAGATATATTTTGAATCATTTTGGCATGTTGAACAACGATGATCATTTTCATAATACGAATGATTTATTTGTTTCTACATCTTAATAGGAGAAGGAAAAAATATATATGGTATTTGATTTTATAAATTTGGTAGCTCTTAAGGGATGATGACTTTCCAAATCTAATTGCATACAAAAATATAAATTTTCTAGGCTAAGACTGGTATTACGAAAGAATTTCTTTAGTTTCAGAATTGGATGCATGAACTTTTTTGATGATAGTTGTTTTCATTGCCAAAAATTGGTAAATAAGAAAGTCTTCATGTTACAAGCTTTTGACACATAGTGCCACCTGAATTTGTTTTAAAAGTGAAGTTTATTTTTTCTTATTGTATTTGCAAATTCAACATTAAGATTCTTCAATAAATCTCTATATTTTGGTGGAATATTACCTGCTATTTTTGTTTGCAAAAGTAGCTACTCTCTCTAGCCTAGCTTACAAGTCAGTCGTGGATCATTGTTTGCAAAAAGTAACAACCATATGCATCAAATATTTCTACAGTATGGTTCATCTCAGATCCATGTTGAACATGTTTCGGAAGAGCCCAACCCTCATCCAAGTCACCAAATCCAGAGTGTTAGACTAAGTCTTGCATCTAATATATGCGATTTGTGGATAGATGAGCCTTACTATCGTAAGGAGAGTCCTGGATGCTCAGAAGTAGCATTATTCAATGTTAATATATGACCTAATGCAATAGCTGGCTTTAAATAATTGATAGATATTCTGTGGTTTTTTTTTAATCAATTGTAGCCTTATGTGCTGCACTAGTTCACAGAGTCTGAGACTCTTAAACAGGTATCATAAACAATATTATTTGGTAGAAGTAATATATTTATTAGATTGATGTGACTGTCATAGCACCTACTTAACCTTTCAAATCTTTCATAGTGGAAGTAATATTAATGTAGCTTCTGCTTATATTTAGGTTACTGAAGAACAGCTTGCGGCACTTTTCATCAACTGTGGACAGGTGCATTACCTTTATGTCCTCGTGTGTCTCGTCAAAGTGCTTAATGCTTCTAAATGTATTACGTGTATTGCTTCAGGTTGTTGATTGTCGCATGTGTGGTGACCCAAATACAGTTCTTCGCTTTGCTTTCATAGAGTTCACCGATGAGGGTAAGTCCTTTCTGCATACTTGGCCTCTCTCAAATTAAATGATTTTTTTTTTCACATCACTGGTCATTGCCATGGACTCATTCAAAAACAGAGGGTGCACGAGCTGCTTTAAATCTGTCAGGAACTGTTCTTGGGTATTACCCAGTAAAGGTGCTTCCTTCAAAAACTGCAATTGCACCTGTCAACCCAACATTTTTGCCTAGGGTAAGAGAACACTGAAAATACGAGCTTTTTCTTAGCTATGAATTCATCAGGTATATCTTTGGTGAATGACATTTAGTCCTTGTCTGAATTCTTCTCATCAATGTCTATCTGCTTATTTCTGTGCCTCAAGTCTGATGATGAACGGGAGATGTGCTCAAGGACTGTCTACTGTACAAATATTGACAAGAAGGTTGATGATAGTATTTATTATTCAATTCTATTATTGTTTGTGTCTAAATAAATTGCTTATCTCTTACTGCAATCTTCTTTCATAACTTTTTTTTTCCTTTAGGTTTCTCAAGCAGATCTTAAACTCTTCTTTGAGTCTCTTTGTGGAGAGGTTCGTTGCACTTTTCATTGTTATTTGACTTCATCAGATTCTTCCATGTGGTCTAAGATACAAATTTATATCTTCTGATATAAGAAAGTAAATTTTGTAATATAAATTAACAGCACAAATCATATGGTACAGGTTTATCGCCTAAGACTGCTTGGAGATTATCATCATTCCACAAGGATTGCTTTTGTTGAATTTGTGATGGTTAGCATCTTTAGCTCCATAAACTCATCTTAATTATGTCATATTTTCTTTAAATTTCCCTTCTTTTTATTGTTCATCATCTAGAAGATGAGTTTCATTCCAAAACAAATCAATAGGCACTCAGATCATAAGCATATACACATGATATTCATGCTAAGGTGGTTTGTCATCTCCAAAAAAGTAATAAAAATGTATCTTTGAGAAAAAAGTTGCCTTCTAGTGTCTTTGTTTGTAGCACTCCTATTGTAGGCACCTTAGTTCACCTTTTGTCAAATCAAAGTAGTCACTGCCATGCTGTCTACTAAGAATACTGTATACTTAATTGTGCCAATCCCTGTTAGGGTGTCTGTAATCTGGCTATACACCTACCATTCTGGCGAATTTGCAGGAAGGATACATATGCAAGATTGAGGGTTATACCTGCTAAATGAGAAATCAGATGTTATTAACTTATTATGTGCATGCATCAAAAATGGAAAACCACACGGTGGCACATATAAAAATGTCTTTACTAGAGTCAAACAGTGGATTTGTAGGAAAATAGATGTGTGGTTTCTCTTGACCACTTAATATAAGATCATTATGGGAAACACAATTGTGAAAACCCTAAATGTAATGTGTTGTGTCCTTGTGCTGAACTTTTTTTTAGATATCTGGTGTTGCTGCTATAATGTGTTCTTCCAATTTCCTTTGCATCTTTATAGTTCATTTATCAAGTGCTATTGTTTTTGCTGCTGTTTAAAAATTGAGCCCAAAGCAATAAAATATCACATCTTGAAGAGTTGCAGATAATCCTTTTATTGCATTGCTATTTATGCTAATTTTTACCATTTACCAGTCACTGATCCTGATCCCAGGTAGTATAACCTAAATTCTGATCACTATCCTGTGAACTTGATGTCAGCAGCACAAAGGTACAGTGAGATATAAAAGGGTATTTGTCACACTTGATTACTTTAATCTTTCATATAAAGAGAAGTCATTGGAATAAAAGAGGTTGGACTAGCAGAGTGAGCCCAAGTAGTTCTTTGCTGATCAAACTTGTTCTTTGCATTTCCAAGACAAATTAGATACCACCTTGTACGTGCTTGAACAGTACTGCATGGAAGATAAGTAGCACATCTATTTTTGAAGTCCTGTTTCTAACGGAGCTATGAAAACTTACGCGATTCAGCATTATTTGTGCGAGATGTTGGCTGCAAGAAATCATTCTCTAAAAGGTTGACTGCAAAGAGTAGAGAACAACGTGTAATACTTTCTATTGTCAAGTTTAGCATGGTTTTTGTGTTGTCTGATATATTCTTGGTGTGATAATTCGGACAGAGGTGGTCAGGTTATGTTCTGGTTGATTTCGGGTCAACATAAGCCTGCTCTACCTGAAAAATTTATGTTCACCTGAGAAAAATTAATTATGAATGCACACTATTGTGTTATAATAGATAAAATCGTTTAAAGGGACTTGGAATTGATCACAATGATAGCGAAATGGTTGAAGTTCTATGGAGCATGGATGCAAATATGAAATACTGATATGAATAAAAGATCACATTGGGTCTTGGAAAATTGGTATATATCCATAGATACAAACAGAAGATACTTCTAAAATGTATATGTGTCACCATATACATTTGCCTATAGTCTTACATATCATTCTACATATAACAACTAGCTATCATTTTTAACCTATTTATCATGAATGGAAACAATTAAACATTAACAGAATCTCCCAATGTACATGGAGCTAGAATTTACTGATTTATATTCTGTTGTTGGCCTTCCCTTTTCTTTTATTTTCTATCGCCAACATCGTTGGTCTTTCTCTGATTATTCGTTGTCTTATCTCTTGTTTGCATAGTATAAATGCCTAAATAATTGGGAAACTATGGCTTGTTGTTAACATGATAAATTACTACTATGCAAATTTAACTGCAATGCTGATTCCTGGGCATATCTGATTTCATTATGTGGAACTTCTAATTTCAGGCTGATAGTGCAACTGCTGCTCTGAACTGTAGTGGTGTGGTTTTAGGATCCTTGCCAATAAGGTACGCTTTATATGATATTTTCATTCATTTTTTATACACTGTGCATCATTTAATTTCCTTGAATATTAATTCGTAAATACAATGTTGTTCCTTTCTGTACTTTTAGGGTAAGCCCCTCGAAGACTCCTGTGCGTCCACGAGCACTTCGCGTGACCATGTATTAAGTCTTGAAGGTCCATGTGGTGACTTTTGACAGTATATACACACAACTACACAGGGATATTTAAGGTTTAGCTTTTGCTTTGTAAGTTCCATGTAGTTTTTACTCTTCGTACTTAAAAGAAAATTTAGCATCAACGCTGCTGGTTAGCACATTTTGGTGGTTGGAACTTAGGCTGACATTTTTCCGCGATTATCTAGTGTTTTGTCGAAGTAAACATGCATGTGTTTGGAGATCTCGATTAAACTTCAATTTGTATCTAATTTGAAGTATGAAGTGTTTTTTGTTGTTATCAGTTAGATAAAGGCTTCCATAAAGTAGTTGGAGGTCTAAAATCTTCCTCCTGCCAAAGCCAAATTTTATTTTACTTCGTTAGTTCATATGATGCGTGGTTGCACAGACTGCCTTACGATAATTGACCTGACTGGTTTTGGCCATCTGTTCTCGGATCATACCGTTTGTGATGATTTCCATCATATGCTAGCTCTGAGTTTTATGATCAAATTAATTTCTACTGTTAAATGAGATGACAAGATGAATATATATTTTGTCAGATGATGGAACTCGATTCTAAGGCCTTTGTTTGCTGGTGGTAAAAACAATTAGATTTTTATTATCGTATGATATGTTGAACTCTCAATCTATTGTCAATGTTTTAGGTGTATCTGATTCTATTAGTTATTAGTTACCAATTGTTTAACGATTAGGTTCGTATCACAAGTATTTAGGTAGAACAACAGCGAAGTGCAGTGGGTCGTGAGTTGCAGTGATCATAATAAGATAGCAATAGTACAAGCATCTGGGTTATAGCTAATATGGTTGCATGGTCAGGGGAGCTTGACACTGCTAAATCCCACTCTACCATGCTGCATACTATCCACCACCACGCCACGGCCAAGCCCACTACACCGGCGTCCCCGCGAAGTAGGCCAGAGCTCCCACCATCGGTGCATTGATATAAGTCGCCGGCTCCGATTGCTGGTAATTGTTCCTGTCGTCCGCGAAGTGGTCCTGGCTGTCCGGGCCGCCGAGGACAGCGCCGACGAGGACGTTCGGGTTCGGCGATCCCGAATACAGGTACTGGAACCCCTCGCTGCAGGCGATGCGGCCCGGGTGGGCGCGCACCGACGGCAGCGACGAACCGCGGTGGTGGACGTGCTGCGGGTATCTGCTCCCGAACCCCACCATGTACGACATCTTCGCCGGGTTGTTTCCCAGTATGTAATCGACCTGCCATTTCGAAGTTCAGTACGTCAGCTAGCTGCATGGTTGCCGAAGCTTACATTTCTTGCTTCGAACTTCTGATCCTTGTTTAACGCACCTGTTTCTTGGCTACGGAGACGAGGTCGGCGGCGGCCACCTTCGACGTGCCACATAAGACCGATCCCCCGTTAGAGTTGAGGTACTTGGCGTAGGTCAGAAGAAGGAAGGCGGTGGATGTCACGTACTGCAGGTTGCTCCCGCTTTCCTTGTAGAGGAGCCCCCCTAATCACAAGAACGTGATATGGTTAGTCTTGGCCTCGAGGACACGGCTTTGGAAGACGGGTGATGAGCAGCACCAACCTGGTGTGTACTGGGCTTGGAAGCTGCTCGTTCCTGGCACCAGTGAGCAGATGTAGTTGTCCGAATGCGCTTTGTACAACTGCAGCACTTCAATCCCGTTCTGCAAGAATCCCTGCGCAGAAACCCAGACGGAGAACTCAAATCTCTTTACGCTGAGCTAGTAAGAAGGGAGGCTCTCCAAGGAAGACAGACTTCATCATCACTACCTTGGAAAGAAGAATTTTGGTGCCCACGCGCTTGTCGTCCCAGCTGAAGGAGTAGTCATCATCTTCTGCTCCCAGAGTGTGGCCGTTGGACTCGATGTACGACATGAAGGAGACGTCCTGCGACGCCTGGTGAAGCCAGGAAGCTGCCCATAGAAGTTCGTCCTGGTTGCACATCAAGTTTTAGTCAGCAGTTGCTGCAGAAGTCAATCGAGGCCAAGTTCGTAGCTCGCAGCAGATCAAGCCTCTTACGTTATAACCAGAGTAGGAGCAGTAAAATGGGCACGCCACCGAGCTCAGTGAATCGCTGTATGACCCTCTGTACCGGTTAGCGAAATCGAAAACCTGCAAGAATCGTTCACCGTCAGATGGAATCATGGAACTAAAAGGCAGATAGGAATCCGCCATGTCCTCGATACTTACTTGGGTGGCAGTGTTGAGTAACTTGGAAGAGTAAGCTGGGTCGGAATCCTTGAAGACAATGGAAGCCGCCGCCAGCGCGGCGGCGGTCTCGGCCGCGACGTCGGAGCCGGGGTTTTGGCTCGTCACCTTGTAAACGTTGCGGGGGGTGTCCATGTCTTCCGGTCTCTCCCAGCATCGGTGATCCTGGTTCGGGTCCGCCACCTGCAATGCACGGGAAAAGGAGTAAGACGCGGTGCCGCCGTAGCAACCCATGCCTCGACGTCTTCGTCGATCACCTGAACGTATAAAGCGTCGGGGGCGGCGGTGGCGGCCTTGAGGAGGTAGTCCGTGCCCCAGCGGAGCGCGGCCTTGGCGTTCCCGAGCTCACCATGCATCAGCCCGCCGAACTCGTTGATGCTCCACGCCAGCATCGTCGTCGTGAAGGCCATCGGGAGGCCGAACTTGACGTTGTCCCCGGCGTCGTAGTAGCCGCCGACCAGATCCACCTGCAACGCACGCCCATGCAAAGCCTTCGTAAGCACGGTAACGACAGGAACTCAAATGTGCTGTCACGGGTGCAGACATTGCAAGAGGAACCGTCAGAGAGGCCGGAGTCGCCGCGCCATGTGACGCGCTGGTTAGCGGGGAGCTTCCCGGAGCGCTGGCCCTCGAAGAAGAGGATGGACTTGGCGAGAGCGTCGGCATAGTTGAAGGCGGAGGCCGGAGAAGGGGAATGGAACAAGCTGAGGCTCATCAGCGACAAGAACAGGAAGCCTTTGGCGGCCATTCTGCTTACTCTGAGTCGAGAGCATGGTGGCTACCGGGAGAAGCTTTATAGGGGAACGAGGAGGTGGGTCACCGGCAGTTGTTCGTTGGAGGTAACAGAAAGACGGCGTCGGCTTGGGGGAGGCGTTCATGGTCACGGGATTAGCTGCGTGAAACCGGAACACGGATTGACACGTTGAGAACGACGACACGACTCAAACCCAATTCGACGAATTAAGTAAGACTAATACCCACGTTTAAGGTGAGAAACTGGAAGAGAAAAGGACGGGTTAAGCCAAGTCGTCTTCCTCGGCGGACAACGCCCACATAAGATGGCGGTAACGAGGGCCGTCGACCGCCGTAATTTGAGGCTATCATGGCCATGATATGGCACACATTTCATCTCACTCTTTCTCCCCCCCCACCCTTCGCCCTTCCTTGTCCTCTACTTCCTCATACTTCCTTGTCCGGTAGTAGTAAGTCACGGACGAATAAAGGGGGTGAAATCACATGCGAAAGATAAGGAAAGAAGAAAGAGCTCAGGCAGTGGAGGAGCTCATGAACAGTGGCGAAGGAGAGGCTGCTATGTATGTATGTATGCGTAGTGCAGCAGCATAGGATTCCATGTGCTTTCGTGGGGTGTCACAGGCGGGGGAGACGCAGAGGTCCCAAGGAATGCTTCCGTGCCCGTGACATGTCGCCGCTCGGGTTGTGACTTTGGCAGGGCGGCTTAATGGAGCGCACGCTTCATCGGCAGTCCAAATTAATTTTCCGAGACCAAAATCTTCGGTGGTTTGAGGCCATAAAGGTTTTGTTGTTCTCGTTGACAGGAAGAGCAGATTGACAGATTGAAGCGTTAGATTTGGTGTCCGAGATTTCCGGTGTCTTTGAGTGTTGCTGCGTGAGCAGGTTGTGGCCCGTGACATGTGGAACGTACTGTGGAAGATAACACCCCTTCATCAGGACTATTGCTTGACAACACTTTAAAACTCTAAGGAAAAAAAGAAGTTCCGGTGTCTTTGAGTGTTGCTGCGTGAGCAGGTTGTGGCCCGTGACATGTGGAACGTACTGTGGAAGATAACACCCCTTCATCAGGACTATTGCTTGACAACACTTTAAAACTCTAAGGAAAAAAAGAACAAAAATATATTATGGTTGATAAGTATTTTTAATTTTTCTAAGATTAATATTATGTAGGATCAAGAATTCAACTTTGCGTTCCGTAAATACATCATGAATCTCTATAAAAAAAATTCTTCAAATTCTAAAAGAAAAAGATGTAAGAAAATTTTGTTGATTCTCTAAATCCACAAAGTTGATTCAACTTTGTGTAGAATAATGACCCTAACAAAAATCAAGAACATGTAATTAAGTATGTATGCATCATGCTCAACTAGAAAACAAGGACAGTGGAATTGGCATACAGCAGGCAGCATGATTTGAGAGTTGAAACTGCACAGCGAAAAACCAATCTTCTTGGATGTATACATTACCGTGAGGTATGCGTCCGATAGCAATTATGGCAGACAGCCATCGATGATTAGTTAAAATGGCTGCACCTTGTACAAAAATGGAAGAACACCAAAACAACATTGCAAAGTGCATGAATAAAATTTTCAGACTTCTTTAACATTCAACTCGAATCGAATGTTGTGATTTCTTCAGCGTCGTTATCTTGGAGGAAGCAAAATGGCTGCTTGAAAAGCAACAAACATCTCTAGCTAGTCAAAAATCTCTGCAGGTTTTGAGGTCTCCGAATTCTTCTGATTTTCCAATGCCGTGACACGCTTGTTAAGAGATTCAAATCGTTCATCAAAATCTTCATAAACACCTTTAGCCTGGAGAAGCAAGTAACTATGAGTCACTATTACTGAAACAATTTATAAAACCATCTAAATAACAGGCAACATTAAAGTAAAATAATATAGATTGACAGCGACTGCAATAAATAGATAAGCTAAAAGTAGCAGAACCTACAAAAGAAAACATGGTAAGAATTTGTTTCTAGCATATCACTGTGCACCTTTTTATGTCTGAACTTCCTAGCAAATTTGACATCACAAAAGCCATCTTCGACATATCAATTTCAAACTTCAGGTCTGTCACCAACTTGATCGATCAAAAAATATGGCCATAGTTAAGAATATGAACTAAGAGCCTTGGAAGCAGGATTTTGTAGTTTGGATTTAGGCCAAGTATGACAATCAGCTCATGTAAAGCAACAACAAGAAACAAAAATGTGATACGGTCAACTACGAAAGACAGAAATTATTTTGATTGAAATGAAGTTAGACAGGGGCATCATAAAAGTATTTCTGCAAAATTGACCTCTCGCTACTGGTCATTGAGATTGGCCTTATTTGTGCTTTCTCATTTCTTTTTCCCGAAGTAGTTTTTAACGTGGACATGGTGTTGGACTTGTAAATACTTTTCGATGTAAGTTCTAACTGTTTTGTCAATGATTCCTACTTCCATACAACGTCATAGGTCATAATAGCATTGAACCTTTGTGCATGTTACATATACGCAGGGTTCAACCATTATAGAAAGATGGTTTTGTAAATTAGAAAAGAAAAACTTAGAAACAAACTCCAATGTAGGCCTATACCCATGAAGCTGTCCATGAAAACTCGACAAGCACCTTTTATCTTTGTAATCTCCAACAAAACATGATTATTTTATGAGCAAAAATACTTAATACCTTTGTTGTTGATCACTTCCAAAACATAGTATCTTGGCATGTAACTATGAGTTCCTTTAGGCAACAACGGAAGATGTGACTTTACTAGTGTGCTTTTGGCGGACATATGCTTGTCCATAACAATCATTATTCCACTATGGCTGCCAATCGCTTGGAACCAAACCCATACAGTTTATGTCAAATGATGCCATGTTCTTTATTATTATTATTATTTTTTGGGTAAGTTCATCTTCTTTATCCTTGTATAATTGTATCCAACTCTCATTCAGCTCATCGTGGGAGCTCCAATTATTTGTCATTAAGGATCTGAACCGTTTTTTTTTTCCTTATGACCAAACTAAGAAAATATGCGAAACATAGGTTCCTCAAGATACTTGCCATATCAGTGTCATGTCAACATCGAAACTTCTCAAATACTTTTCAACGCATATTGGGTTGCTCAAGACATATAACTCCTGTACCATCTATACTTATGCCCATGTCTTATACTTGGACTTTTGACTCATTCCTCAGTGTTATTTATTTGTGTTTGATGCACTTTTGTGAATTTTCTTCTTAGAGAATGGTTTGTTATTCTTATATTAGATTGTCTGTATTACATAAAGTATAAAATTAAAAAAAAAAGACAGCATACATGTATTTAGATCATGGAATAATTTTTTCAGATGAGCTATAAGGGAATCTCATTTTGTTTCCATTCATCCAATCTGATACGGTCGGTTAGAAGGTCAAGATAACTTTTCTCATTATCAACTTTTTGTATATGAAACAATAATGTCAATACTAAAAAATAAACTTCTTTGACAGAAAATATATCCTTCTCTGACCTGCTATACTAGACAGTTTACTAATCAAGTGCAAAATGTAACAGTAAACAAATCCAAGACATTTAAGCAAGAATAAGAGAGAATGCATCCCTTTGATTTGAGGATGACTCTAAGAAAACGAGAAGGAAAAGGAGACGAGATGTTCCAATTTTGGAAACTTATGTCTGACAGATGAACAAGTAACTAAAATAGAACTGATATCAAAGTAGACTAATCATGAATAATAACTTGGATAGTACTTAATGGATTTAGAGACAGTGCTTAGAAAAAGAAACAAAGATAACCATGGAAAGCTCAAAGGGCTTAATTTTTCGTAAAGAACTACAAAAATTTATTGAACTTATTTCACATAGGACAAAAGAACTGTTTTTTGTCACTAAATATAATTATCTTTTGGCCATAAATATCATTCAGAAGCAATTCAGCAATTTAAAGCATCAAAGCAGAAATATCTCATATCAGAATAGACAAGCTCAATCGTTGACTATCCCTATGTCACAGCTTATATCAGACAATAAGGAACTCTCCAAACAAATTTCTCTATGTAATTATCTCCAAACAAATTGCTTAGAAAAAGAAACAAAGATAACCATGGAAAGCTCAAAGGGCTTAATTTTTCGTAAAGAACTACAAAAATTTATTGAACTTATTTCACATAGGACAAAAGAACTGTTTTTTGTCACTAAATATAATTATCTTTTGGCCATAAATATCATTCAGAAGCAATTCAGCAATTTAAAGCATCAAAGCAGAAATATCTCATATCAGAATAGACAAGCTCAATCGTTGACTATCCCTATGTCACAGCTTATATCAGACAATAAGGAACTCTCCAAACAAATTTCTCTATGTAATTATCTCAGGAAGACATGAAAGGACCAGAGCATAAAAGGTGCATAACCAAGAACACAATCACACTCATTTTATATCAGATGAAAAGGGATCTCTCAAAACAAATTTCTCTAATGTAATCATCTCTAGAAGACATGAAAGAACCAATCATCAAAGTGCATAACCACGAACACAATCACATTAAACTACAATGGAGTAGATTCACCAAGCACCAATCTCTTATGTAAAGTAGACATCTTGTCAAAGTGATTCGACATATCCACGGTGCAGGATTTCACGTCCCAAACATTTAGGCCTTTGCGAATGGATTCCCCTTTACATTAACCTCCTCTAGGCTTTATAATTATATCCTGCTATCGGTCCAATTTCCCTATGTGAATCGATCGATCGATCGATCAACAAGCCATGGGATCGAAGAAAATGGTGCATCGTTCATAGAAGGCTTAGTGGATGTAAAGAAAGATAGGATGGAGGAGGAACCTGTTGGGCGATGGCGTCGTGGGCGAGCATGTAATCCTTGTAAAGGAGACAGAAGCCGGCAACGGACGCCGCGGCGGCGCCCGCAAAGAAGGACGCCAACCTCACTCGGAAGAGGAACCCCATCTCTCTCTCTCTCTCTCTCACGCTGGCAGCTCAAGTGGGTCGGGTTTCTTGAACCGGTCTTCTAAACCAAACCGCGGGTTATGTGGATCTATATGTATATCGAACCACTATTGACTGCATGTCCTCTGCTGCCGCCTCCTGTGACCTCCGTCCTTTGGCCGTCCCTCCCCATGGTACCTCTCTCTCTCTCTCTCTCTCTCTCTCTCTCTCCATGTCTTTATCCTCTGTTGCCGTCACTAGGGTTTTTCTAGGGTTGCAAACCCGTCGGCTTTTACTTGATTTATTTGTTCTGTAATATAGCAAATCGGATTTGCACTCTGTTAATTGTCTTCGCTCGTGTGAATTATGTTGTTCTCCTGCAATTTTCATGCTTCCGATCTGAATTGTTGGAGCCTCTACTTAGTCATGATATCACACCTTTGATTCAAAAATCAGAATCATGTGGATACGATGATCCAGACGTGAGCATTCGAAGTAGAATAATCTGCAGGGTTTTCTTGCCTGCCTAAACCCTCGTTTGATATCATGTAACAAAATCTTTCATCATTTATACATTTTTAGCGAACTTTAAAGTTTAAACCATGTTATATTTGCAATCACTGTTTCTTTGTACTTTTTATCTCAAAACTGTAGTTTCTCGATAGTGTCAAGATCACTGCCTTTGGACTTCCTAGAATTTCTTCTGTTACCTTTGTATTGTTATGTGTATCGACGTTCATGTAGTTTGCTGTGTTCTTTTCTTTTTCTTTTTTGTTTTGTGCTCTAAATTTGCTACTGAGTTGTATAATATTTTCAACTTCTACTATTTAGTTGTTGTTGTTACGACATCACCATTGTTTGTGGAGTAGGAAAACATTTAGAGTGATGTTTAATGTGATGGGAGAATTGGGTGGTAAGTAGGCCATAAGAGACAAAAAAAGGGGCCAAAATAGAGAGGAGAGGAGACTAGAAAATCTTATTCACATCAGCGATTTCAAAAGGCGCTCGCCTAGGCGCTCGGGCAAGGCGAGGCGAGGCCCGAGCGCCTCGCTAATCTCCCAGGCGGCGCGCTTCAAACAGGCGCCGCCTGAGCGCTCGCCCGAGCCCAGGCGCTGGGCGCTTCGGGCGATAATTTTCCGAGACCAAAATCTTCGGTGGTTTGAGGCCATAAAGGTTTTGTTGTTCTCGTTGACAGGAAGAGCAGATTGACAGATTGAAGCGTTAGATTTGGTGTCCGAGATTTCCGGTGTCTTTGAGTGTTGCTGCGTGAGCAGGTTGTGGCCCGTGACATGTGGAACGTACTGTGGAAGATAACACCCCTTCATCAGGACTATTGCTTGACAACACTTTAAAACTCTAAGGAAAAAAAGAAGAACAAAAATATATTATGGTTGATAAGTATTTTTAATTTTTCTAAGATTAATATTATGTAGGATCAAGAATTCAACTTTGCGTTCCGTAAATACATCATGAATCTCTATAAAAAAAATTCTTCAAATTCTAAAAGAAAAAGATGTAAGAAAATTTTGTTGATTCTCTAAATACACAAAGTTGATTCAACTTTGTGTAGAATAATGACCCTAACAAAAATCAAGAACATGTAATTAAGTATGTATGCATCATGCTCAACTAGAAAACAAGGACAGTGGAATTGGCATACAGCAGGCAGCATGATTTGAGAGTTGAAACTGCACAGCGAAAAACCAATCTTCTTGGATGTATACATTACCGTGAGGTATGCGTCCGATAGCAATTATGGCAGACAGCCATCGATGATTAGTTAAAATGGCTGCACCTTGTACAAAAATGGAAGAACACCAAAACAACATTGCAAAGTGCATGAATAAAATTTTCAGACTTCTTTAACATTCAACTCGAATCGAATGTTGTGATTTCTTCAGCGTCGTTATCTTGGAGGAAGCAAAATGGCTGCTTGAAAAGCAACAAACATCTCTAGCTAGTCAAAAATCTCTGCAGGTTTTGAGGTCTCCGAATTCTTCTGATTTTCCAATGCCGTGACACGCTTGTTAAGAGATTCAAATCGTTCATCAAAATCTTCATAAACACCTTTAGCCTGGAGAAGCAAGTAACTATGAGTCACTATTACTGAAACAATTTATAAAACCATCTAAATAACAGGCAACATTAAAGTAAAATAATATAGATTGACAGCGACTGCAATAAATAGATAAGCTAAAAGTAGCAGAACCTACAAAAGAAAACATGGTAAGAATTTGTTTCTAGCATATCACTGTGCACCTTTTTATGTCTGAACTTCCTAGCAAATTTGACATCACAAAAGCCATCTTCGACATATCAATTTCAAACTTCAGGTCTGTCACCAACTTGATCGATCAAAAAATATGGCCATAGTTAAGAATATGAACTAAGAGCCTTGGAAGCAGGATTTTGTAGTTTGGATTTAGGCCAAGTATGACAATCAGCTCATGTAAAGCAACAACAAGAAACAAAAATGTGATACGGTCAACTACGAAAGACAGAAATTATTTTGATTGAAATGAAGTTAGACAGGGGCATCATAAAAGTATTTCTGCAAAATTGACCTCTCGCTACTGGTCATTGAGATTGGCCTTATTTGTGCTTTCTCATTTCTTTTTCCCGAAGTAGTTTTTAACGTGGACATGGTGTTGGACTTGTAAATACTTTTCGATGTAAGTTCTAACTGTTTTGTCAATGATTCCTACTTCCATACAACGTCATAGGTCATAATAGCATTGAACCTTTGTGCATGTTACATATACGCAGGGTTCAACCATTATAGAAAGATGGTTTTGTAAATTAGAAAAGAAAAACTTAGAAACAAACTCCAATGTAGGCCTATACCCATGAAGCTGTCCATGAAAACTCGACAAGCACCTTTTATCTTTGTAATCTCCAACAAAACATGATTATTTTATGAGCAAAAATACTTAATACCTTTGTTGTTGATCACTTCCAAAACATAGTATCTTGGCATGTAACTATGAGTTCCTTTAGGCAACAACGGAAGATGTGACTTTACTAGTGTGCTTTTGGCGGACATATGCTTGTCCATAACAATCATTATTCCACTATGGCTGCCAATCGCTTGGAACCAAACCCATACAGTTTATGTCAAATGATGCCATGTTCTTTATTATTATTATTATTTTTTGGGTAAGTTCATCTTCTTTATCCTTGTATAATTGTATCCAACTCTCATTCAGCTCATCGTGGGAGCTCCAATTATTTGTCATTAAGGATCTGAACCGTTTTTTTTTTCCTTATGACCAAACTAAGAAAATATGCGAAACATAGGTTCCTCAAGATACTTGCCATATCAGTGTCATGTCAACATCGAAACTTCTCAAATACTTTTCAACGCATATTGGGTTGCTCAAGACATATAACTCCTGTACCATCTATACTTATGCCCATGTCTTATACTTGGACTTTTGACTCATTCCTCAGTGTTATTTATTTGTGTTTGATGCACTTTTGTGAATTTTCTTCTTAGAGAATGGTTTGTTATTCTTATATTAGATTGTCTGTATTACATAAAGTATAAAATTAAAAAAAAAAGACAGCATACATGTATTTAGATCATGGAATAATTTTTTCAGATGAGCTATAAGGGAATCTCATTTTGTTTCCATTCATCCAATCTGATACGGTCGGTTAGAAGGTCAAGATAACTTTTCTCATTATCAACTTTTTGTATATGAAACAATAATGTCAATACTAAAAAATAAACTTCTTTGACAGAAAATATATCCTTCTCTGACCTGCTATACTAGACAGTTTACTAATCAAGTGCAAAATGTAACAGTAAACAAATCCAAGACATTTAAGCAAGAATAAGAGAGAATGCATCCCTTTGATTTGAGGATGACTCTAAGAAAACGAGAAGGAAAAGGAGACGAGATGTTCCAATTTTGGAAACTTATGTCTGACAGATGAACAAGTAACTAAAATAGAACTGATATCAAAGTAGACTAATCATGAATAATAACTTGGATAGTACTTAATGGATTTAGAGACAGTGCTTAGAAAAAGAAACAAAGATAACCATGGAAAGCTCAAAGGGCTTAATTTTTCGTAAAGAACTACAAAAATTTATTGAACTTATTTCACATAGGACAAAAGAACTGTTTTTTGTCACTAAATATAATTATCTTTTGGCCATAAATATCATTCAGAAGCAATTCAGCAATTTAAAGCATCAAAGCAGAAATATCTCATATCAGAATAGACAAGCTCAATCGTTGACTATCCCTATGTCACAGCTTATATCAGACAATAAGGAACTCTCCAAACAAATTTCTCTATGTAATTATCTCCAAACAAATTGCT
>LVTN01000034.1:805189-829006 GCA_001649415.1 Musa itinerans
CAAGATCTCGTGTGGAATTATGATGGTTGAATTTTCTCCCTGTTGTTAACGCGTGCCATCAGTAGCAACCCTTGTTGACTGTTTACATTAATGAGAACTTCATTTTGAAATATAAACTATTTGCTGTATTATTATGTAGGAAAAACATGATACTAATAGTTAAGGTGTTCTGCAGGGGAGTCGGGAGGTAAATTTGCAGTTGTACATACAGCGACGACAACAGCTTGTTCATACAGTCGCTCATCTCGTCGTGGAGTTTGTGGGCTCAGAGTTTGATGCTGTTTCAATTTCCACGCGATCCAAATTCTCAATAAACACAAACACAGATGGACAATTAAGTTGGGTGTTGATCGAAACAAATTGACAAACAGGAATTATATGAAGACTTGGAACTTATGATGGTGATGTTGGTGGTGTGTGCCCCTTTCCAATCCGTATCATCATTCAAGTTGGAGGCGCCTCCCCCAGAAATGTCTACTTTTCCACCCACCTTATTCTTTCAACTGCTCACGTCCGATTTCACTCGCCGTCAATAAGTTGTCATCGTTGTGAATCAAAGTCAATCATTTTTTGTTCATCCTTCATTCATTTGAGACCGAAAAAGAGATTTTTGTTAGTATCATGTAGATCATAAAGTAGCAATCTTATCGTCGGTCATGAATGAATTAATTGTATGGATAGTGTCTTTTTAATTAATGATATTTCATTCAAAAATTTAAATCGCTGTTCGGCTTGAATCGCATCTTAATATTTTTACCAATTCCATAAAACATAAAATTATGTTCATGCTTATTATTATGATGATCCATAGCGTGCATCTCCATGTCCTAAAGCGACGGATGCAGCCCCGTCATGCTCTTTTCTACGTTGTTGCGTGTGCGTGCAACCACCTCTCCACACACCGCGGTATATGTGTTCCACCAAATGCTACCTCACCAGAGAAAATGACACCATTAGATGATGCTGCCCTACCTCGAAGCTTCCCTGGTTCATCACCTCCCCTGAGTAGTTCGTTCTTCGACAGTACCAAATATCCAAGGAACTAGTGATTCATACTTATCATCCTCTCCAGCTTTGACCGCTGTCGATCACCTCTACATCCAATATCCAAGGAAGCGAGTAAAGCTTCAATCGGCCTCTGCGCAATCAAGATCATGAACTAGCTTCCTGTAGCAGATTTCCATGGAGAACTTCCTCAGAACTAACTCTTTCTTCCAATCGAAGAATGAGTCTAAATAGTTTTCGTCGCCCTATCGCAGGGGCTGCCATCACATGGGAAGTCTACGTGCTATGCTAAACCTATCGTTGTTGTCTTTAGCTGTGCGAGGGCAACCGGTGTTCCGGGTTGCGTAGATGCTTGGATGCAGCGATATGATGCACGAAATACCCGATCATACCTTTTGCAGCAAGCATTTCTGAGTTCTCCACGAAGTAAGGCAGAATTGAGTGTAATGATATGCTTGTTCTTATGGAAGCATCAGGTAGAGAAGAAGAAGATGAAGCTACAGAGAGAGAGAGAGAGATATGTATATGTCGAGGATAACTGGCGAGTAGCTCACGCTATCATCTTTCTGGGTCGGGATCGGGCACCACGGCTGGCGACGTGCAATCGGAGGAGAGGGCGAAGCAGATCATGGCGGGCGTGCCGACCATGAGCAGGCCGAGGGGCACCATCCACAGCTGCTCGTTGCCGGGGTGGAACACCGCACTCCACCACACCAGTAGCGCAACGCCGAGAAGGATGATTAGGAGCAGACAAGCAGTGGCGGCCATCGGCATCGGCCGGTCGATATTGACGGCAGCGGCGCAGGCTTTTCCGCGGCCGCTGGGGATCTTCCGGCGACCGGATTCCATGGTCTGCAACGTACTCGGGAGGGTTTCGATGATAGGATGTGTGGAATTGTGAGGAACTCCTGCTGTTGGTCTCGGCATCGCATCTATTTGTAATGCGATCTCGGATCCATAGGGGCCTTCACATATCTTCGTTGGTTCCTCGAACGTGTGGCATCCCTTTACTTTAATTCATTATCGTCCGGGCTAATTACATATTACCATATATACTTTAAAAAATTATATTAACATTCAAACTAATCATCCGGATTAATTATGAAAGTAAAACATTTAAATCTATTTACCATAATAACGTCAGTTTTACTAACGAAAATATGTAAATAAATAATAATAATAATTTTAACGTTCGATGGTGGACGTCGTTGGCATCGACGTCGATGCAGTTGTTCGCCACCTTCGACGACGATAAGATCCACTCTCACCGTGATGCCATTCGCCTTTATGAGCGCACTGCTGATCTCATCGTCGTCCTCCTCGTGCTGCTCTGCATTTACGTCGATGCTGATGTAATTGCCAAGCAGCAATTGCATTGACGTCGACGTAGATGGTGGTAGCTATCGCAGCATCTACGGTGAAGATGGTTATGAAAGTAAAATATCTAGGTCTATTTACCATAATAACGTAAGTGTTACTAACAAAAACACGAAAATAAAAGGCAAAAAGTAATTTTAATATTCGATCGTGGACGGTGACGTCGTTGGCATTGTCGTTGACACGGTTGTTGGCCATCTCCGATGACGATAAGATCCGCTCTCATCGCAACGCCATCCGCCTCCATGAGGAGCGCGCTGTTGACCTCATCGTTGCCCTGTGTCGCTCTATATTTACGTCAACACTAATGCAATTCCTGAGTAACAATTGCATCAACATTGACGCAAATGGTGATGGTCGCCATGGCATCTATGGTGAAGATGGCGGCTACCTCACCGTAGACACTACGACAGCCACCACCATTTGCTTCGATACCGACGCAGTTGTCGCTCGACAACTGTGTTAGAGTCGACACAAATGCAAAGCAATACGAGGTGGGTGACGATAAGGTCAGTGGCATGCTCCTCATGGATGCGAGTAGCGTCATAGTGAGAACGGACCTTATCGTCATCAGAGGTGGCCAGGCAACTACGTCGACGTCGGCACTAGCAGTGCCACCATCCACCACCACCGACATCATTCGCCAACGAATATTAAAATTATCTTTTTGCCCATTGTTTTTATATTTCGTCGGTAAAACTTATATGGTTAGGGTAAATAAATTTAAATATTTCACTTTCATAACTATAAGGATACCAATGTAACTTTTTAAAGTGTAGAAATCGGGACATTAAAAGTAGCTACAAGGGGTAATCTATAATTAACCCTTATCATCCACATATATAATAAGTATAATGCATTTTTGATATGCTATTTTGGGATTCGAATGAGTCCAACTAGGACGAATATAGGGCAATTTCGTTAAAAAAAATTATTTTAGACTTGTTTCGGAAGGTGTTTCTTTTTTTCTTTTTTTTTCAATCTCTCATTTTTTGTAATAATCGTAATGCCCCTCGTCATCACCCATCATTTTGTCACCTATGCCTTTGTTCTTATTCATCGTTGAGGCCCTCATTTGCCATTGTCATTACAACCATGCCCTCATCTACCACCTCCATACTCACACAAGACCCTTGTGTGTTGTCCTTGAATGCATTTTCAACCTCATCCACTTGCTCTATTCTTGTCTTCATTTGTCACCCTTATCCATTACTATGATTGTTATTACACCCTCGTCCATCGACTTTCCCCTTGTCCACAACCCTCACCCTCATCTGTTATTGTTGAGGAATCACTAAGGCCCCAACAGGAGGCCCTCGTCGTCCTTATGCCTCCACTATCGATGACGATGGAGGAAGGTTGACGGTGAAGCCGCCAACAAAGGTCAACAATGAAGGAGTCAAAGGAGGGCAAGACCCTCAAGGTGAGCCTTTGCAATACCTCAATAATGACAAACAAGGGTGAGAGTGAAGCCAACAAATGAAAGCACAATGATAACAACAACCATAGACGAGGACGAGGGTGGAGATAACAATGAGAACACGATAATAGCAACAAAAGAGAGCCTTAACGGCGATAACTACAAATGAGAGCGAGGGCGAAGGTGACAAGCGACAATAATGGGCATTATAGGTATAACAGTAAATAGAAACACCATTTGCCAAAAATAAAAATAGGAGACACCTTCTAGAAAAAAAACCAAAAAAGTGAGATTCCAAGAATATACTAACAGTAATATAAATGTAAGAACATTTATTTGAAGGCTACATCTCTCTAAGTCAAATTAGGTATTTAAAAAAAAAACAAATATTAGAGACGTTTGTCATTAACAGACTAACTAGGAGTGCACCAAAAGAAATACCTTTAGGAAACCTAGAGACAGCTATGATACCACTGTTAATCCACGTTGTCTTATCATTATTTTTCTCATGGTGGCCAATTTTTTTTTTTTTTTTTTTTTTGAAGAGTGGCTTGGAAATTTGAGTACATAATCTTCCACTTTGTTATCAAGTTAACTTTTGAATATTATCATAGGGTTATTTTCTTTTACATTTTGTTCTACCACTACTAATTTCATCTTATGATCAGAATCAAGTTTGATAAAACCTAAGTAGTGTGTGTGCGCTGGCTAACCTTCCTCAATGCATAGCAAACAACTTCAAAGCCTCTAGAGAGTAGTCTTTAATGCAATAGTCCAGTGTGAGGTGGTAAAGGTCGTCCCCCTTGTGCTCATGGTTTACCGACACTCTTCTTGTGTCATTTGTGGCCGTCCCATCCATAAACCAAACCATCGTCCATGTACAACCGTTTGAAATTGCTTGGTTTATCATGTTTAATTGTCTTAAGATGTTGATTTTGGTTGCAATAAATCTAATCCACTCCACTGATTTCTTTTATTTTTTAATGTTACATTTTTAATGGGTTTCGATAAGAGATTACAAATGGGTTTTTTAACATATTAAAATGGATTTATTCATCATCTACCATTTAATAACTAACAAAAACATGTCATTTGTTCATTTAGACTGATCCAACTTCTTTTTGTTTTGCCTTTAAAAAATTCGAAAATTGAAATAATATAAAGAAAATGGACAGACAATAAAAAGACCATTGTACTTAAAATTTAACATATTAAAATGGATTTATTCATCATCTACCATTTAATAACTAACAAAAACAGGTCATTTGTTCATTTAGACTGATAGAACTTTTTTTTTTGCCTTTAAAAAAATCGAAAATTGAAATAATATAAAGAAAATGGCCAGACAATAAAAAGACCATTGTACTTAAAATTCTGTATATTATATTCACTCAACAATGAGCATCAACACATGGATTCTAACTTGTATATGCAAAAAAAGAATTGATCCTATAGCCTTACCTCCGTTTGCTGGATAAGATAAAACCCTGTGTGGTGGAAGGCTCAAGAAAACGACAACATAGAAAAAGTCCAAAAGAAATCCAACAGCTGCCACAGAAATAAAAAGGCTTACCTTTACCTTCTTATTCCATGATTAATTCACCATTTCATGTAGTAGTAGTAGTAGTAGTGGCTGATGCATAAACGTTCAACTAGCAAAACCTGTGACACTATCATGTAAAAGAAACACCAGCAATCCGGCTATGCAAATCTAAATTATTATATGAATTACCATGTAGATCATATTAAACTACAACTTTGGATATTTAAACCATGCATAAACCCGATCGATCATTCGAATACTTTGATATTTAGGTAATGGAACATACGTTTTCTAACTTGAGATGTAACATAGTCACTTTGCAATGTTGTTCGACAGAAATTAAACTTGCCCAAAAATAAAAAATAAAAAATATACTGAGGGAACAAATAGAGGGGTGCTCGCTTGGGTTACCTTAGGATAGAAGACTCCTGTTGCAGAAGAAAGAAACAGCAACGCCCTTTCTACAGCTTTATTCTTTTTTTTTTTATCATGTTAGGACTCATCTTAGTAAATTCTTGTCCTCTGACATTGACTGCAAAACACCTCACCTCTTTCAAATTCACTGCAAAACATTGATTACGGCGGAGTCCAAAACAAACAATACTACGGTTGTCTCAGCCTCAACAAGATCCATGAAGGAATGCAAGATACAAGAATCAACAAACTGAAAGGAACCCTGGCTTTCTGTGCTTATGAGCATTAGAACAAAAGACTATCTGAGATGTGCCTGATTAGCTCTTGGACTATTTTTATTGTGGTTATGTATAATGCCAGTCTTGACGGCACTGCTTTCGCCATGATCTCAGTTTATAAATGCAGCCAGCAGCAATTAATAGGCCAAAAGCAGAAAGAGCCATAATTGTAGAATTCGCAATATTTTGATGATAACCACCCTAGCAATAATGAAATGTTCACACGTCAAACTTTTTAAAATACTTCCAATCAGCTTATGTGACACGTTTTACCATCAAGATTTTAAAGCTTTTTCTAAAGTTGAAAACACAGCTACATACCTTGAGCAGAAATAACAAAATTGCTACATTAGCCGGTGCTAGCGAGGAGCTTATCATCCCCCCTCGAAGCTCATTAGGTAGGTACCTGCCTAGGAAGAGAATGAGAATTGAAATTGAATCATTTAAGAATTGATGAGCATTAATGACTCACATTGTCCTCAATCTTGCAAGTGAAGGCAAACTAAACCCGACACAAGCATGAAAGACACAAAATAGAATAACCAGAAATCCAATCTCCTGTCATCAAAAGATATTGAGATATTAGTAAAGAAAGCTAGAAAAATAAATCAAATAGAAAAATACCAAATAATGGAGCTTTTCCTCTTTCCTTACCTGGTAATCATAAGCGACAATGAACAAAGCTAAACCAGCAACCCCCAAAGCGGTTGTTAGGCAATCCTCATTTCCAAATGATTTTACCTCACTAAAATACCATGGAAAAACAGTGCTCCCGAGCATTCTTGAGCCAATAAAGCATGGGTATATCATAGATAGATTCACCTCCCTTCCATCTGCCTGAAGTCACACATCAATGAATCCAATTAACAGTATATCCTAAGATAACATAAATAGCAAAAGTACTTCATCTGGAGTGCCTCCAATCATCCACTCCCAATTCATCTAATAAAGCAGGAGACTTTGCAAGATGCTAGTCTATATCACAGAATCAGAATTATTATAAATGGTTTCCAAATGGGAGCATAAAACCATCACAATAACGTGTATGTATTAATATAAAAAAAGAATGAAGAATCAGACAATGGGTCAGTTTGTGTTGTCACTGTGAAGCATATAGGTTCACAAAAGAATGACTGGACATTGGACAAACTAATCACATCCAATTGATCATGATACCCTCATAGCATAGGATGATTATTGTGCCCAAAAGGCCACAAGATTTAACAAATAGAACAAGAAGAAAATTTCTGGCTATTTATTAGTTTTTCTTTTTTAATCTTTTAAGCCAAGACAAACTTCCATATTTTCAAGTATTTCAGAATCTTCGTTTCAATATTCAGGAAATGTTCTTTTTTACTATGAAAGGGGAAAGAAACAAATAACAAAACTAGTCAATTGACCATTTAAATGAAAAGCATGGTCTCATAAATTAAATTCAGCAAAGATTTTCAAATGTACCAAATTTCCTCTCCACAGGCATTTAACTTTCATTTTTAGGAGCTTCACCTGAAACTTCAGGACATGCTAAGTTCTTTATATGGTTAACCAGTATATTGGCCCATGCGAAAGTTTCCTTTCTTATTATGGTACAAACAACTTATTGGTTGATGACAAAAGTGTCTTTCTTCCTTGGCACTATCATAGCAGGCAAAAAATAAAATCATGGATTTTGCATAATCCAATTGAAATACATAAAAATAGGTTCCTCAGGTGATTGATTGTATAGAAAACTAGAAATAATTAAGTATAGATGAACATCCTAAATTTTACATTGTGAACCTCAAAAATGCTGACTGATGTTTTCAGAACTTCCAAATAAAAATGAAATTGCATGGTAAACTGGACCTACCACTAAGGTCGGTGCCCAAAGGATCCAAACAACTGACATGGAGAAATGGATACTTGCTTGAGTCCATGCTAGAGCCAAAATCTTTTTGTCTGGCTAGCAGGAAGAATCATTATAAGAAATGGTTAATAGAGATTATCACAATGCTTTCAAGTATGTGAATAATCAATATAGAACAACCCAGAATAAGATGCTTAAAAATCAAGATAGATTCTAAACAAATACTATCAGGTGTGAGAATGTAAAATGATCAAGAACTTCTTCAGAAAAACATTATGATTAAGTCGTCTAACAAGTCACTAGTTGCTTAAGTCTAAAACTTAATGATTTGCCAATTGTCTACAAAAGCATATAATCAAATGCCAAAATAACTTATAAGAACCTATCCACTCCATGTGATGAATCTGAAATAGCAGATATTGCAGGAAAGTGACAATAAATTTAGCATATGTAAACTAGATAACCATGTCGAACCTGAGAAATCATTAAGCTATCTAGCTTGTTAATAATTTCTACAAAATTACAGTTATCATTAACCACATAAAGAATATATGCTATGCAAGAAGCAAAGAGTTATTATCCACACCAATTGGTGTGTTTTACTGAATGCAAGCATGGGAAAGGCACGGAGGAAGAAGACGAAGCTCAAGCATAATCTCAAAAGGCAGGATCAGTCTGATATGCATGATACCATGTAGCACATTTTATCCTGAAATCCTTATCCAATCATGCAAAATGCTTTGGTTTTAGTAGAAAGAAAGACAAACGCATTCATGAATTACAGCTGTCAAACAACTAATGCACATTGCAGCTGAGCTTTAAGGCATGATAAATTCATCGGATGAGAAGTATACACTTTTACATAAATGATCAACTCAATAAAGTGCATGCCAAATTCAAAACATAGATGAATAGTATACTTCTCTCATTCATATATTCTGTGCACACAATGTGAATTCATAGTTTTCTTAGTCTTCAATACCATTGCATATTTTACTGCCAGAATGATCATATTACTGATATGTGATTTATAGAGTAAATTTCATTTAGTTAGAGTATGTCATTTCATGCATAGATAGTATAGTGAATCGTTGGTTGACATCAAAAATATCCATGGCACCATACATGGAACAATTTGTTCTGAGCTTTGTCTTGCTAGCTAAACATCCAATGTACTTTAAGCTCTCAATTCTACAGATGTTTGGTTGAAGCAGAAAAAATATATCCATCAGTAAAACTTTCTATATTAAGATATAGCATTTGTTGCATTTAAAATTGTTGACTAAAATTATTGCATCCATAAATCAGATTGTGTTGTAAATGTTCCTCACCTCTAAGAACATGAGCTGAGAATGATTTTATATAACTCTCAACAGAGATTATATGATAACTTCTGTTCCATTGTTTCCTGATACAGAGAGCGCTTAAAATTGCCAATAAGGCAGCCAGAACATAAGGGGAAAGGGATCTTCTTTTAAGATCCTTAACTAACAAATTTGCCAGCCCTTGGCTGCTGATTAGAGATAGAGACTCAAAAAAGGTTATCAACCAAAATGTATCACTCAGAAGATCTTGCTTGTGGCCTTGCTGCAAAAATGAAAGAAGAGACATCAGCCTACTCCTGAGAAACAACATTAAGAAAAAAGCTGAAGCAGAAAGCAAACCTTCTCATGTTCCATTACCATCCATGTCTCATAACAGAATGAGAACAAAGAAGAAGCAAGTGATAAGCATATACTTGATATCCAGACAGTTGGATGGCTGACCACACTCTTCAAGACACCAACAAAAAGATGAAGAATGCAAAATAACAGACAAGCCTTTCTTGGACCCCTACAAAAATCAGTTTGATGATTATATTATTAGTTTACAATCAATAGAACTTCATATGAAAGTAATGTTTAAATGGAGATGAATAGAAAGAAATGGAGTCATTTCAATGAGTGGAAAGTTATCAAATTAACATGTAAGCCACTAGTGATATTAGTAGATTTTACATAGTATTTTTCCACCACAACAGAGTCTCCATTACATTTTCTATATATCTCCACATCTTATCCCAAAAAAGTTTCATAAAGACTTAAAAGTATAATGATGAACCATCTGTTCTACAGATTCATGAATCCTTGAGCCAAGGTTTTAAATATCAGTCTGACGCCGGTTGTAACAACTTGTCTGACCAATATGAAATGAAGACACTAAGCAGTATAAAACTTGGCATCACCAAAAAAAGGGTACCAAGCTGTATGATTTTTTATTAGTGTTTTGGTCAGACTTGTTAATACTAATCAATACCTATGGATCCAACCAGTAATTTAAACCACACTAGTGTGGATATAGAATGTACTAGTTACATATTTTTACATTACAGAAATATAGCAAGAAATATACCCTAGTTACATATTTTTACATAATTTGGAACAACTACTTGGTTACTGACAGATAGACCCAAATATTTTCCCAGCTCCCAGTTGCAATGGTTACTTATAAAATCCAGGTTGAATGCCTATATAGATAGGCATATCTACAAGTATGATGTTCCTAACTTAAATATTATGCTAACATGAAAAGGATAAGAAACTGGAATAGCAAAGAGGCAAATGTGCTTCAATTTGAAATTATCAGGACACTACTAGAGTATGCATATGATAGCTTTGAATCTGCATGTACTAGAGTAGGATGAAGACAGACTGGTCTGTAACTTCGCTGTCAAAAAAATTTTATTTGATTGGCAAATATCATAGCAAAATGATCATTTTAATATATGACATACTTGATGTTTTCCAGAAAACTCGACAGCTACAACAAACCAGTGGCTTGACAATTTCTATCTGAAACCTCTTAACTAGTCTTATAAGATAGGAAGTTAACATCGAAAAGATGTCACTACATCCCACAGATCACGAGTTATCCTAGAAAAAAAGTCTTCTTAAAGCATAACCATAATGGTTTATAGTAAGAATGTAGTTAGTAAGGAGGCGTGAGCCCGATGCTCTATTAGCAATACCTGAGACAGGACATATGACAATGTGCCACAGTCACAGTTTGCCAATCATGTACAAGTCATATGGCCAGCACATTCATATATAGAAATGTCTGAATTGATGCCACATGATGCATGATTATAAATGATTTGAGAACCATCTAATATTTCCTAAATACAGAACGGTTGTAACCATCAGTAATCTACAAAATAGATCAATGACTGATGTGGTAAGAGCCTCGGGTGTTGAAAAATTATAAGCATATACAAGATAGATGACGAAGACAAAAATAAGTGCAAAAGCCTCAAATTTATCTCCTGCCATTGTCGAAGAGGAGAAAACCTATTTTGATAAAGATGAAAGAGAGGAAGAGAATGATGATGATATGTTTGAGAATGACGACGTTGATTATGATGATGATTGAATTTGATATAAACTTTATTGTTTTGAGTCTTTTGACATTTTTGTTATTAGAAGATGAATAATGTAACTTTGTACTTGAGATCTTTTTAATTTAATGTCATGTTTTTATTTATATAATCATATTTATCAATTGTATTATATATTTATTATTTTAACATTTTAGGGTGTCTCGCTTCGCTCGAGTGAGCACCTAACGCCTTGAGCATTTTGGGATCTTGGCGCCTAACATTTTTTAATTCACTGTGTACAAGTCAAAGTCATATGACCAACACACTCATATATAGGCATGTCTGGATTGATGCCTCATGATGCATGATTATAAATGATTTGAGAACCACCTAATATTTTCTAAATACAGAACAATTGTAGCCATCAGAAATCTACAAAATGGATCAAGGACTGATGCAGAAACCTAGAGAACATATCTTAAGGAGAGACAAATCTTAAAACCAAAACATGGCAAGAGCTCTAAAATCATTAGTGGCATGGGAAGAAGTTGAACTTTAGCAATTAAACCCTTCATGGTGATTAATAAGATATGTAAATTACAAGAAACATGATATGACTTTAAAATGTAAAAAATAGAAAGAAAAAAAAAAGCAATTTAACGTTTTTTCAAACTTCCAATATCATTACTTTTTTCCGAGTAATAGTTACAAACCAGCTAACCAAATCAACACATTTATTTAAAGATTCTTTTAAGCCCAAGAGTAGAGAGCTATCCTATGGCAAGTATCTTTTCCAAATAATCTCTACATCGATCCTATAAATTAAACCATGAATATGCACACTATAGATAACCTATTCTGTAAGTTTATTCTCAAAAAAATTCTCACCATAGAGCCTGCAACTACAGAAGTTCATTTGTCGATGAACTTAAGTGGGTTCTCTTCTTGATTTAATTCATCTTTCACCAAAGTCCATTACTTTCAAATCTCAATCTACTTTGTCCGATTCATATTCTAGAGTCTAAGGATTACAAGTGTTGCAGGTACACACTCCTCGCTAGGAGGCATTCTGCATTAACATGAATTCATCAAATAGTTCCCGAGCGTAACACACAATAGCTATGGAAGGATCATAATTTCACTTCTTCTGCAGTTGAAGTCACCTACAACCAAGAATTGTCATACCAACTATACCAAGGCGTATCAAGCATTCCACCATCATACCAGACCTAAAGCCTAGTCAGACCAAGTCCTGCCCTCTGTAAGAAGAACCTGATTCGTGTTCAATTTCACCTTTTCAGCCATCGAGTCGATTTGACTCCCAGATGAAGCTAAATATTCATCCTCCATCCCTGATTTGAGTCCCAGATGAAGCTAAATATTCATCCTCCATCGAATAACAATCGTTAACTTGAGACGGATTACTAGAGAAATAGAAAGAGAAAAATGAGAACTTACACCATATCAAAAAGAACGCCGGAGAAAGTACCAAAAACGAGAGCAGCCACAGCTCCTATGGAGAGATACCATGTCATCTGCTCACGGCTGATTCCGTATAATGCGAACTCATACTCACCAAACATCGATTCAAGGCCGTCCATTACTGCAAATCGATGAATCCATATCAAGATCCAAAACTGTGGATGCCAATCCAAGAACCCGCTACCGAAAAGCAAAGAAACCACGAAAACCCTAATCGTATTCATAAAACAAGAAATGACCGGGAAGGAAGGATCAAGGACCGGAAGCCAGAGAGTAGAGCAGCAAGAAGCCCCTCTGGAAGCGGAGAAACGAGGCCGTAGGGCCGAGATCGAGCAGAGAAGACGCCCCGGATCCCCTGGCGGCGTTGCTCTTGGAGAAGTAAGGGCGAAGAAAGATGGAAACGAAGCAGGCGGCGGAGAGGAAGATGAAGGCGGAGGGCTTCGGCTCCCATCGATCGCTCTCGATCACCACTCCCATGTCGCGGACGGCCGAGGGGACGAGAGGAAGGTGCACTTGTGTGCGCTCGACGGACGCGAAATGGGACCCTTTCTCTCTCTCTCTCTCTCTCCGATCAGACGGTGCCGATCTTTCCTCGACGCGATGATGATCGCACAGCGCCGCGTCTGTTTTGACGACGCATAGTTCCGTGGTAGATATGAACCCAATCAAGTTTTTGGCCATTGGATCAGCAGTCGAACCGGTAGATGAACGGTCGGATCATAAACTTGATAATATTTAATATTATATATAATTTATATTATATAAAAAATATAAATGGCATATATTTGAATTTTTGTTCAATAAAAGTGCTTGAAAAAGAGATTAATAAGTAAGATAATAAATGAAATAAACAAAATTGATGTAAGCCAGTTTTGGTCTCATTTGGGCTTTGGTGTTGCGCGGTCAATCTTGTCACTATTGTTTCTTCATCTGCATGAATTAAACTTTAATATGAGAGAATTTGGTTTGAAAAGGCCTATTAAATAAGTCAAGAGAGTTTGAGATGATCAACATCAAATATTTCAGTATCTATTACATCTTCTATCTGAACTATCGAAGTCCATCGTCTTATGTTTTGTGTTCTTTCACGATCAAAATGATTAAACATTTGAAACATGTGTATATATATATGTATATATATATATATAGGTGCAGGTCGCACTCAAGATTATCAAAATAGGATCCATAATATTACTAATCTTTATTATTTTTATTTTTGGATTAGTAGAATGAGAGATTGGTTGAAGAATAAAGAATTTAAATATAGAAAGATTTTTGTAGGAAGAAAATAAATTTAGATATTATAAATTAATTAATTTATAAGTATCTGATGTATCTTTAATAAACGGAAAGAAACACGGGGGAGTGTTCATCAAATTATTTCGTAAGAAATCGAAAGATACTCTCGAAATATTAAGAGTAAATTTTTTTAAGATCTTAATGTTCCAGAAAAGAATTTTATTCTAGATAAAAAGATTTATTTTATTTTATTTTAGAAAAGGATGGATAATGAAAACAGAATAAAAAGTTTTTATCGGTTATGCTCGTTGATATATTTTTTAACATAAATAAGATAAAGTAAATAATAATAATAATAATAATAATTAAATATTGATTTGATGGTGAGGTATCGAATCTATTTATTAATAATTAACGAGCCTGAATTAGTTGGTGAATAGAAATCTAAATTAATTCATTATTAATTAATGTGACCCTTCATCCGGTCGAAAGGTCGACGACGTGGATACGACGACAAAGTGGCACGAATCACGTGGAGACGAAGGTGATGGTGATGAAGTGGTCCTGACGTGTCCTGTCCGTCTCTGTCTCGTGAGTACGACCCATGCCACGTCTCAACGTGTGCATGGTTTGCACGATGTAGACGTTGTGCACGGACCAGCCCGCCTCGTTCCATACGAGACCACCTTCTCTCTCCACACGTCGCCTCCTACGTAGCATCCTACCAACTCGCATGACGTGTAGACGTTGTGGCACCCCCCACACTGACCTTAGTGACCGAGGTTGGTGGATGATTATTATATTACATATTAAATATCGATTATCTATTATGTAATGGGACCCGAGTCAGCTTTCGTGTTAAGATTTTGGGTTCGAATTTGG
Source organism: Musa itinerans (assembly GCA_001649415.1). Lineage (NCBI taxonomy): Eukaryota > Viridiplantae > Streptophyta > Magnoliopsida > Zingiberales > Musaceae > Musa > Musa itinerans. The sequence goes on from LVTN01000034.1 coordinate 820,031, forward strand.
TCTTTATATTTACTTTTTATTCAAAAAAATATCTCAAGAAAGTAGGATTAAAACAACAAGAAATTGAATTCTCTTGAGGGTGACCTGAGAACTTGGAATCCTTCACGCAAGTCTCGCCGGCCTAATATCTCTTTTGTCTCCTCTCCGACTGGCTTTTTTTATCTTTAATCTCGAGCTTCATTCGGTAACCCGTCGTGACCTTGAATTCCAGATTCCAAGATGTCTTGTCTTATTGCCTCATTGACGATTCAATCATCTCCTTACTCTGAGTAGAAAAAAGCATAAGAATCGTTGAAGATGAAGATGGAGACTCCTTCCCTGAAGAGTTTTGTCTTTCACTTCCCGTCTCGTGAATGTGGAAAGATGGGTTGATGTTGAAGTTGCCAGGAAATATAATATAGAGTCGAGTAAGAGCGGAGACTTTTATCGAAGGAGTTAATGATGAATATAGATAGTAGGTTTGACAGCCACAGTCAATATATTGAAACTTGAGTTTCTAGAATGAATTAACGTCGAATCACACATAGGTTATTCTCTGAAAAGAGAGTCTTGTTTCATGAATTCAACTATTCTTATATATATATATATATATAGTAAACGATTTAGCTTGTGTTTGTGGATACAGAAAAGAGGTATGGAATCAGAGAAATCTTTTTAGGTCTGTCTTCTCTTGTTCGTGACCATACATGAGCTCTCGTCGTGACATGAGAATGTTTCATGTCAAGAACGTGCACTGTTTTCCCTATACCCTAAAACAGCGAAAGTGAAACCATCAAGAACCACGTAACAACAGCAAGAAGAGGACTGAAAGATACACAGAAGACAGTGGAGGTCATGATCGCGTGGGGAAGAAGGACGACGGATGACAGAGAGGCATGCAAGAAACAGCCACCTCTCGCTGCCCGTGGACGTCGCCATCTCACTTCGATGGATGGTCCACCTCATTCGATTCGCCAACCACTATGAGGTGGTTGTTTCTTGCAAGGCAGGAAGCACACACGTAGTCGAAGCAAGTTAATGCAATGCAGGCCATCACTCGGGTAGAGCCACGCTACGACAATAAACTGGAAGATCTCTACAAGATCATCAGTAAATGATAATTCATTATCTGTGGGAGAACCATCCGAGTGTGGGGTGTGCATGCGAGGAGAAGACGAAAGGTGGTCTGAATGCGTCGCAAAAGCCTGTTGACATGTTATCCCTCTCGCCTGTGGAGCAAACCTCTCGGAGAAAGGGATGGAGCACCTTCCATGGTTCTGGAATTGCATCCTCAACTGTGGGGGCAAATTTCTTTCGGTGTGTGACACCATCAGAAAGCAACCACTAATCTTCATCTGTCGAAAGAGATCGCGCAGGAAACCAAAGCAGAAGTCTGAGAGAGATGGCTAATTCGCATTCGAAACTGATGGCATTAATCAGCACGATATAATCTTCATCTGTCGAAAGAGATCGAGCAGGAAACCAAAGCAAAAGTCTGAGAGAGATGGCTAATTCGCATTCGAATAGAAGAATAAAATACAATAAATCTTCATGGGATCTAATGTAATTTTACATGTTTTCTTATTTTTTGGTCTTTGGATCTAATTTAATGTTCAGAAAGGTGTCATTTTCTCACTCTATCGCTTCTTTTTTTCCTCTGGTCAAATCATCTCGAATTCTTTTGTCATTTTTAATTTTTTTTATCTCAAAATGATGTAGATGACCTACTCAGATCCACCATCAATCATTGTCCTATAAGATATGAGGATCAGGAGTATCAAACGACTAGTTGTCCGGCAGTCATGTGATCCCGCACACAGATTTGCTGGACTCGGCAAGGAGAAGATAAAAGTTCACATGATGGGTGTCTTCTCCCATGTCTTCTATCATGTCCAATTATATGCAAGCCAAAGCATGACAGTCACAATGCAAGTATGATAGATTTTAATGAAAACAGTATTCACACAAGTCGGATGGTTCCTCCAAAGCAATGTGTCAAATCAATCCACCCAGTCGTCGAAGCATCAGAACACAAATCTGGTTTGTTGTTTTCTATGTTGTTTATGTGAAGAAGTTCTGCAACTGATGAGATTTGAACGCATGGAAGTCAGCTCACCGGAAACCTACCAGGGACTCCGGGAGACACTCCACCATCCCTCTTCAATGCCGGTGCTCCACACAAGGATGAGTAATCTGCATCCAACCTGCCAGCTTTGATTGGTGTTGTCCTGCCTGCATCCGAGGATACCCACCTCACTGTCTCACTGTTTGTTTTGATCGGATTGCAGCAACTCATCACCATGTTTATAATAGTTCACGACACATGATATTTGTGTCGTCAATAAAATATTTATGAATTTGGAAGATAATAAATATAAACTTAGATATTCCATATCGAAGAATCTCGATCGGATCGAACTAAGATTTTCTTTTTTATTCTTTTACATAGAAGAATTTTTTTTTTCTCGGTATATTTAGATAGATTTCTTGTTCTTAGAAATCGAAAATACTTGTAATTTAATTTTTTAGATTATATGAATTATGTGAATGATTTTTGAATAGTTTGATTCTGACTGGTATAGTATTATTGGTCTGACTTTTCAACATTTCCCAACTTTTCGGCCTAAAAAAAAAAAAAAATAATAATAATAATAATAGAAAGAAATGTTGCATCAGGACAAGCTATCTTCTTTTTGTGTGTGAGATGAGCTACGCAGCATAAGGGCGTACCGAACCTACTCGGAGAGGCCTCCAAAAATGTTGACGCGAAGGTGGCATGCATGCTTTCTTTATTTTCCATTTGGCTTTCACGGTGGTACCGACGCTGACAACGACGCCCCCATCTGACCCACATATTCTATCGAACACTGCTTCCTCCTCCTCCTCCTCCTCTGCCTTGGTGTTTCTTCTTTCTCTGCTCAGTCCAATTGTTTTGGGGAAAACCTAAACCTTATTCTCTACTTGTTTTAAGGTTGTGAGATGGTGGAAATCGAACAGTCATTTGGGGAAGAAGGTTGATGCATTGATGATGCCGATGGCTTATTCTGACAGGAAGCGGCCAAACATGATACACCCAGATTATTAACAGGAACTAAGTACGGTGTGGTGCGATTAGCAGCTCAGCTCTTCTGTAGACTGGCGAGGAGGGCAGCTCTGAGGGCGTCCTCCACTTGCAGCTCGGTCGGGACCTTCACCACCACATCCTGCAGCACCACCTCCTTGAGGGTCGACACGCTCGCGTGGTGCACGCTGAGCTCCAGATCGCGCAGCGCGCACATCAGCCTCGCCGGTGGGTGGTTCTGGTCCTCCGACTGCATCCTTATTAGCGCGTCATTTCCGAGGAGCTTCACCTCCATCTCGATCGCCACCGTCACGGCGGTCGGAGGGCTGCCGGTCGTCGCCGAGGCGGCGTTGGTGATGGAGGTGGCGGCTTGGTCCGCGGCGGTCTCTTTCTTGGCCATCTTGGCTTCGGCCTCCAGGCTCTCGACCTTGGCCTTGAGGTCCTCGATGTAGGTTACGGCGTCGGCCAGCAGCGACGCCTTGTCCATGCGCGACACGTTGGGCACCACCGAGCGGAGCGCGTAGAAGCGGTGGTTGAGCTTCTCGCGGCGCTGCCGCTCCGCTTCGACGTGGTTCGACGTGCAGTCGCGGGTGCCGCTCCCGGGCTTGCGCCCCCGCTTCTTGGGCCGGCGGCGATCCACGGTCATGCCGCCCTCCGAGTCCGAGTGCTCCGAGTCGACCGACGACGAGGGGCCGGCGCCTTCCTTCCTCACCGCAGGCGAAGGGAATGCGACGGCCGCCGGTGCGGCTCCGGTGGTGGGGGATACGTCGTTGGGACCCTCGGAGAAGACGGCCTTGGCATGGTGCACCAGGACCCAGTTATCGCCGATGAGGTCAGGGGAGCCGAGCTCAAGCACGCCGCCGGCGACAGGCACGCACGCCAGGGTCTGGATCCCGTGGAGCTGGGCCTCGCGGCTCCGGTCGCACCCGCACGCCTGGAGGGCATGCGCGCCGGTCAGCCACAGGGGCTCCAGCGAGCCGTAGACCCGCGCGGGGATCGCCCCGCCCCCCACGAACGACCGGCTGAGCGACATGATGTAGAACCACTCGGCATCATCGACGGCATCGGCGCCGGCCTCATCGGCGGCGTAGCAACCACGGGGCCGGCGGTCGGTGAGGCAGCGGGCGCCGTGGAAGTGGCCGTCGCCGAAGGAGAGGACGCGATGGTCGGGGGAGGCGCGCCAGAAGATAGCGTAGGCCCACCACTCTGGGCGGGCTTGGAGGAGGCACTGCAGCCGGCGCTGGAGCTCTGTGGCGGGCGCCGGCTGGTGGAAGGAGAGGGTGGGGGGGGAGGAGGAGGAAGGGGAGATGACGGGCAGCTCCGCCATCGCTGTCTGCAGCGCTGCGATGCAGTCGTACGTGTGTTATGTCTGTGAGACGGAGGGTCGGGAGGGAGTTGGCAATATAATGAACGAGTGAAGGGCGCAATGAAGGGGTGGGTGGAAGAATGGCAGAAGTATGGTACAATGATTACAATCTTTGAGGTGGCAAGACGTAGATAGGGGGGACGAGGAGAACGTGCCATGTCGAGAACGACAAATGCAGATACAATAATGGAGGGCCGCCGAGGAACGGGTGGCGAGCAGCCACGGACTCCCATCCCAGCATAAACTTGTGTACCCGTTGGTGCAGTGCCGCCACGCCGCATACGTTTGCGGCCTCACCGCCGCGAGCTTTCCCGTCCCTTCTCTCCCGCGTCCCCGCGGGGGTCCACAACGGCGTGTGATCTCTAGATGGCGAAGGATATGCCAATGGCATATACCGGAGGAGCCGCCATCGTCGGTCATGGAGGCCTAATTATATCATTTGAACCAGCACGGTTCAGTAATTAAATCGATCGAGTGTTGGAAACACCATCAATTCTTTTGATTTGATTTTTTTTTTCCCAATGCATTTAAGTTTTTTGTTTTATAATAAGAATAAAAGAGAATAAGATTGACGTGCATTTTTTTATAGGAATGTTCTGTGGGTACTATAATTTTAATACGATATGCATTTCTCGAATCTATGACCAATATCGATCGATCGATCGATCGATTGGTGGCGATGGAGCGTTTCCACTTGGAGCATCGGAAGACCAGATGATCTCCATGAGCCCACATGACAAGGGAAGGATGATGCGAGCCTGCAGGGGGAAACCCCACACGGCGCCGCTTTATGATCCGTGCGACGGCAATCCGTCGCTCCATTTTCGTCACGTGCGAGGAACGTCGCCGTCTTGGGACCATCGGCGTTGCTTTATGATACGTGCGACGGCAATCTGTCGCTCCATTTTCGTCACGTGGTGTGGTGGACCACCGCTTCGCGTTCGTTGTCACCTTCTCATTCGATATCGACCGCTTATCGCTCGGGATTTCGTCACGTGCGGGATTCGTAGCTATGGTGGGAGGACGGCGACAACCGGTTATGCGTTCGCATGTACTTCCGACTCGACCCTAACGATCTCTGTACCCGAGGACGCGACGGTGCGCTCAAATTGCCTCCATTATTGGCGTGTTAGTAGGGACCGGTCGCGTCCTCCGAGTCACGTGCTCGGTTGCGAGAAAGCAAATGTTCCATGCCCGGGATCTCGACTCGAGGTTTACTGTGGGCTAAAGAACAGCAACCAATTAAGGCGCCCCAGTGTTATTGGCAGTCGATGGCGAAGGTTTGGCAGATTGCAACGACAAGAATCCCTTATCCGATAAAATCTGGTTCGTATTGCTTTGTACCGATGCCGAGGAGACCACAAGCATCGACATCAAATTATTAACCACGAAAATTAACCATAGAAAGCTGCATTTTTCCTGCACGTTGTCTTCATTGATTCCCCACGGCCAAGAACTGTTGATTTATACAGATCACGAGGTAGCACAGCAACTCTTTCAATAATTTGAGCAGAGGCCAATAACTATTGTAGTGACATTATGCTGTTGACATTAAGAGAGGGAAATGGGGGGGCAGGTTGACCTGTTCAAATGATAATTGATTGAGAATAAACACTCAACCCCACCCCCCAAGGGTTCATGGTCTCACATTATTCCTGAAACTATTGTAATAAAATGGTTTTATTAATGCAGTTGTTAGTGACAGAAGAAACAATCATAAAAGGAAAGAAGAAAATAATAAAGATGTAATATTACAAGAAGGGGTAGAGGAAGATATAGTTCATATACACTGATATTTGTATGATTACATGTAATCTTATATAGATTAAAAAGAAAAATTTGAGGAACATCGAGGAAAGCATAACAGATCAATCCCTCAAGGAGTATTTCTTCCCGGTGAAGGCCTGGAACTTTGCTTCTTCATTCCTTGCAGGTTCTTCTTTCATTTCTTTAGGAGCATCCTGCAAATAACAAAACATTTTTCAGCTTAGATAAATTCAGAAAGGGTATTATCACCTTGGAACGCCTCTTTTATGGATTCGCAAAAGCACATTACTTAAATCGGATCCCATATACCAGCAAGACTACTGGTACCATATCCTTAACATAGAAACTGGTTCGCATTATGTTCCTTTATCATCTATCAGATAACAGAGGCAATGACTAGGTAAGAACAAGTCATCCACCTTCTGTGCTTCTCTGGAAGCATGGCTGGAATTTGAACCAAAGACGAGTTTTCCCATATTTTGACGGGAAGAACCACTCTGCCGAGTGGATGGTGTTGACTGCTTTCTGCTGTTCACGGCTTCAGATTTCCGATCCTTCCTTGAAGAAGTAATAGTTGGGGCATCGTCCTTCAGAGGCTTTCCATCTAACCTTCTTCGGATGCCAGTAAATGGGGTGAACCCGTGTTCATCTTCAGCTTCATCTTGAGCATCCTGAACTGAAACATCCAAACAAGTGCCTCTAAGCAGCAAAAGATGATAGAAACTTTAGCATCAACAAGCAACATTAGTTTTGGTCCCTGCATATTCAACTTATTCCAATTAATATAGAAATTGACCAACTTGAACAAAAAAAATGTCTCGCTACAGATCAACCAACGATAGACATTAGGATGCTACATTGACTAACTGACAACCAACCTAATTGTAGGAAATATAGGTAACAGAAAACAAGAAAAGTAAAAGACAGGAAGCAATATCTTAAAATACAGGGGATGGTATCTCTCACACAACTACCATGTAGAAAAACTTAAAAGGACCAGGTAAAAGGGCTGCTGAAACCCCCCATCGTAAAACCAGATACCTCGCTATGAAACAGAGTCCAAACCACACAGCCATGAAGGTACAATGCATGGGAGCCTGAACAGATTCTCCCTGAACCGCGCTAATTCATCACTGCAATGGTATCACTACTATGCAGTTTTCACTTAGAACTAGCTCTACAATTGCTTTCTTGAAAGCAAACAGAACCTACAAAGAGTATGATAACAAAAAAGGTAACCATATAAAGCACTTACATTGAAATATTGCAATATTTACGGTATAACCACCAACGGCAATAGTCTTTTTATAAAATGATGTCGTAGATATGGATGATTCTGACAGATAAGTGAAAAGCAGAATATTATTTTAAGAGGAAAAGGACAGAGATAGCTTGAATTGAAACCTTGAGCCGGGGCTTTGCTTGTAAAGACAGAAGTTCGTTGTCGTTTAGGCTCTCTGTAATCAAGCGGAGGTGCAAAATCAACCTCGCAGTCTGTCTCAATAATGCTAACCGCAGAAGAAGGCTTTGTTTCCAGAATATCTATGTAATACTTCTTGTTGTTATACGCAACCATGACACTGTCACCAGTTGTTAAACATGAGTAGTTTCTTAATGTTGTTTCCAAGCTGCAACAAATACAAAAAAGATATTGTTAGTTAGTACCTCCACTGTACCAGTGGTTAGTATTCCATAAAAAGTGCATCAGATCCATCTAAATTGATCTGAAGCATGTTCACTAACATGGCCTTGGGATTTGAGATATCCAAGAAGTCTTGTGTGTGTGGCTGTAACTTCGCATATATACCCTTGGGAAGGGTGGCATTTTTTACATGCACTATATCTCCCTCTTGTAGAAGTAAATTTTGCATCATCTACAAATGGAAGAGATGATTATTAAACAAACTTTTCTTCCAGAAAAATCAGCAGAAAAAATTATATATTATGAGCATAAACTAAAAAGACATTCTTAGTAGTACCCACCCAATATGGCATGTAGATCATGCCTTCCTCTGCAATGAACTCCAAAACACCACAATGTGAAACTCGCTCTGTAGCAACATTATGCAGCTCAAATAACATTGGGTAGTCAATATGCAGAGCAGCTGCAGAGTACAATTGTCAGCATGATATATCTAGCAAATAAATCATCCACTAGACAAAATAATAAGCTGTTGCAGAAGCACAAAGTGACTAAATCAAAGAAGTTTAACATACCAAGACGATCGAGCGCAGAGGGAGGCATTATAACTGAAAGAACAGAAAGCAAATGAATCCATTAAAATCAGCAGGACATAAAGAAGACAATTTCTACCAATAATTCTAAAGAGAACAAGGTCACAAATGGCTTACTTTTATCACCAGTTTCCAGCTGTGGCTGCAGAGATACACAGAAATATCAATACTGGTGAAGGTAAAATCTAAACAACTTAAGTAAAACCAGTGATTTAAAAAGCGCTAGGCGCCAAAAGGCGCTAAGGTCCAAAAACGCCCGAGGCGCTAGGCGCTAGGCGCTCGCCCGAGCGAAACGAGGCGCTAAAATATAAAAATATATAATATAATTAATAAATATAATTATTTAAAATTTTAAATAAAAATATATTATTAAATTAAGAAAATTAATAGTATTAAAATCAAAATAATATATTATTAATCTAATAAATACAAATACTATTATTAGTATACTATTAACGGTATACAGTATACTGTTAACAGTATATTGTATACTGTTAACAGTATACAAAAGGAGAAGCGGCAGCGAGCAGCGGGAGGCGCGAGCGGCGACAGAGGCAGCGTTTGCGAG
>LVTN01000034.1:829336-848952 GCA_001649415.1 Musa itinerans
ACCCAGGCGCTCGCCCGAAGCGCCCAGGCGGCGCCTGTTTGAAGCGCGCCGCCCGGGAGATTAGCGAGACGCTCGGGCCTCGCCTCGCCCGAGCGCCTAGGCGAGCGCCCGAGCGCCTTTTTCAATCACTGAGTAAAACCTAAAATTAATCAGAGTGTTTCAAACTATTAGGAACTCAAATTATTTGAAAGCATGTACATTGATATCCATGCATATTTGAAAGCATGTAATGAATGCATAAAAAAAAATTCATATGTTTTAAGTAAAATGCTTCTTTATGATAAATTTTGTTAGCATGTGAATCATAGTGCTTACTGAGTTGTGGTTGCTTATATAATCATTTCTTAATTTTTCAGCTTCAAGGATTATCTCATTTTTGGATGTGTCCAGAAGAATGATTTAAGTTTTGGAAACTATTGTACATTCAGATTATTTTGTATATATGTTATTTGGATGTTAATATCACGAATTCTTAAGAGGCTATTGAATTTATTGAGATGTCTTGTGGGTGGATTGATTATTGATTGGATCATGAATAAATTTTCTATGAAAGTTATTTGTTTTGGTTCTAGCCTTGCATTCCTCAAGGGAAATATATAGGATTGCGGCATTGTACCATCCCTAACTTTTTGTTGGGCTGGCGGCGTTACAGTTTATACGACGAACGACGAAGGTGGGGGAAAAGGGAGGGGGAGATGCTGACGCCTACAACATAGTGGCGATGGAGTGGGCAATGACAAAGGAGGAGAGAAAGATGTCATTCGCTGATTAGGTTTCCAGGGGGTTGTCGTGTCATGTGCGTGCATTGGGGGTGTGTGAAGATTAGTTGATATGGTTTGATCGAACCAGATTTAGCGAACTAGGTCTGACCAATATCTAGTGATCTGGATCGCTCTTACCCGATTTAAATCAAACGGCCACTTAGGCCGCTTAACGCCTGCATCTAGGCACTCGCCCACCTAGTCCACTTATTGAGCGCTCGGGCCGTGCCTCGCCTCGCCTCACCTAGGTGCCAAGGTAAGCGCCCAGTTGTTCGTTGACTTCACTAGGTAGGAGCCATGCCTAGCTTGGAGTAGTAATTCTTTGGTCAAAGGAGGACTTCCACGTGCTTTTAAAAAGAATAAGAATGCCAAATTAACTTTGGAGGAGAGTGGACAGTAATGGGTGGAGAAATCCCGTGTCTTTCCAAGGTGACTAAAGAAAGGAGAGAGCTAACAAAGCCTCATCACCACTTCTAGTAGTCATAGGGCAGACCTTTTTATGTTTCAATACTTTTCATACTAGACTTCAAAAAATTTTCAGTAACTAATTTAACTGCTCAAAGTTGTTCCATCAAGATCTAAACTCACGATGTGGACATAGTAAAATTATGCAATTTATTTTACTATTGAGATTCATATTATGAGTTATTGGTCTCTTTTAATGGTTTAGTATGATGACGAGATTATCTCTCTCTCTCTCTCTCTCTCTCTCTCTCTAACCCTCATACATATAGGAGGATCATAAACAAGGACTATGCTTAGATGTTATTTTCTTTTTTCTATGTAGTACAATTATTTTAATTAATAGTTTATTTCTTTAGTTGATAGCTTCGAAGGCAATTTCCCTCGAACAGGAGAAGATCATGTTAGAGGTGTCACTTCAAACATAGGGTTTGCACAATGTACAAAAACAAAGGCAAGTCCTCTTTGGGATCACCTTCCCGATGAATAGTCTGACATAATATTTCAACAAGGAATATATTTCCCTAATAAAGTTTATTTTCAGTATTAAAATATGCCATGGTTCATTCTGTTTTACGAATTTAAACATTTAATTTGTTAGACAAGATGAATGAATAAAATAAATTATCTATTAAATGAAATAGATCTCAAACCTTATCAATAAAAGATGCAGGGTAGCATCGGTAGGTCTGCTCAAATGTATCTCTATGATAGCCGAACCCTTCAAAAAACTGATACAAAAAAAAAACAACTGTCAAAACTAGTAAGGAAATGAAAAAAAAAAACTAACTAAATATAAAATAAATTGCAAATGAAAATATGCAATGTCAATAATAGTTCCAAAAATAAGTAATAACCATACAGCTTGAGCTAAACATGCAAGCTGCTATATAATAGATCTATGTCAGATATAGTTGCATCCTGGTTACAGCAATAATAGTGATCAAATTTGGAAGGCTTGTGTGTAGAATAGGGTTGACATTCCATGTGCTTGGTTTCCAGTTCACTGTAGTTGATTGAATTCAGCTAAGGAAATAAATCAGTTGCAACTCATAAGGGGAACTTGTACAGAAATTCTTCATAAGTAGGAACATCCTTTACCACTTAAGTCACGCCTCTTGTTTTCTATCCTTTAATCCTACCCAGTAAATAAAATGCCATGAAGAATCAGACTAAAAGCTTATTAAGCCTTGAAATAACTTGCATATGTATGATCTATAATGCTTTAAGGGTCTAAACTTTATTCTTTATTTTTTTTCATGACTTCAAACTCTGGTGGTGCATCATTAACAGTCAACATAAGGTAGCTACTAATAGCCAGCTTTACCAGTGAACTTGGGCACCTCATGTTAGCATCTGAGCATCGACTGTACTTAACTCATTTCAGCTAGTATCACCTGCAGCACTAGGCATGAAAGGCAGGTGCAGAGGACATCCTTGCCAGAATATACGTATTAGTAATATAATCATCCATGTAGAACACATCATGATTTTGTCTAATACCTATTTTTTGGAATCCAGGAACTAAATAACATGTTCAAAGAATAAGAATTATTTAATGCAGCATAAGGCAATGGACAAAAGAAATGCTCTATCCTCAGCTGAGATTATACATAAGAGAATCTTGGGCAACATTTAAATAAATACTGAAAAGTTCGAGTACAATATAAATGTTGGAAAAGTTAGATTTGAAATTATCATAATGTGTGACATACCATTTTGTACAATCCAAATGCTGCACCCTTTAGATATCCTAAAAAAATCATTGAATCAGAATAATATTAGATCAGAAGACAGATTTGATATATCAAGTATGGTACACAGATAACAGCACGGATACATATATATGATATATATGTAGCTGTGGTTCATAATAAACCATAACACTAGTTAATAAACGACTCTAACTTCAACATTCAGGAAGAATTTACACATGTTCAAAAAGTTGACAATAATTTAGAAAGAAAGAAATTTGATAGCAGTTGTCATTCTAAATCTAGCCATTGATTACAAAACATGGTCTTAATTGATCAGATTTGAGCCTATGGTTTTCAGCAAGTTTTTGTTCAGTTTGTATGGTGTTCTCCTATTAGCTTGGGAATTCATCACGACTTCGATCCTTATTTCTAGTGGCTACTTCAGAAGACCAATATATGTCACCCCAAAAATATCATGTAGAAACCACCCGTTTGGAATCCATAATTATAGAATTTTTTTTCATTAAATCCAATGTTCATTGTATTTACAATAAAATCTAACAATCGGAAAAAGTCTGCAACTCCTTGGCAGTGCTACTTAATGATGAAAAAGTCCCCTTTCAACCCAAACTTCAGATCTAATATAAGTCATTATGTTACTATGAAAATAAATATAAAATAAAAACATATGAGCAATCATGCTGAGTAGGAACCATTGAAAATCATAAAATCACTATTCAATACTCATGAAACACATTCAAATATTTTTCATTGGCATTTCATCTAAAATGAAAATGTCTAAAATGTCTAAAATGAAAAAACATCAATTCATCATGAAGCTCATGAATCAAATAAACAATAGTAATTCTTACGCAGTAGACAAACTCATGTATCAATCACATGCAACACATCTCAATGACATACTTAATTGTCAAGTAACATAAAATGAGACTAGGTCCGGTCATAACAGTTCCCAGGATGCATCATTAGTAAATTATATATGTCTAAAGTCACTATTGTTATGAGCAAAAAATCTTCTATCAGCTAAAGAAGTGATCATTACACATTTCTAAGCAACTGATTTCCCACCTATGTTTTGTATTTGAGTGAGGAACTGTCTTCTGTTTGAAGGAACTTTACAGATGATAAATAAATTGCCAATGACATATTATTTTTGCATTCTTCACCCATTGGCTTGAGTACCCACTTCTTCCTCTTCATCTCTCCATCTTGTAATCTATTTTACTCTTTTCTAGTTGTTGTTAGATCATTATTGCAAGAATATGGTGGTTGTTTCTGAAGACTACCACAAACTTTTTGGTAGATTTTGAGATTCTACAGGACTAATCTGACAATGAAAAGGTCAGGATCCATTAAAGAATAAAGAACAGATAATCCTGTTGTATGAGGTGCACATACCATACGTATCCTATAAGTGTCTGATTTTTTTACAAGGTATGTGCAAAATTGATTACTTGAAATAAGTATGAAACAAGTACCTAAATAGATGACATTGTTAGCCAGCACATACCCGATATAGGGAAAAACTTTCAGACTACCAATATTTAAGCCAACACTAGCAATCAATTAACTTCAGCATAACTCTGGTGTTTTGCAGGTAACATTCAAAGGTTGTAAAAATATAAGATACTCTGTTTTGTTCTCTACTGATAGTGCTACATACATAAAGATAAATATACATTTAGGACAGACATATTTATTACTTGTAAATGTACAATTTGGTATATAAAAAGGGCATATCATCCTATCATACTAAGCAATTTAATTCAATTCAGCAACTAAATCCTGATATATTGCAAGTCACCACAGCCAAATTATTTTCTAAATAACTGTGTGTAACTGACTGTGACAAGTAATGCATGAGTCGCCCATGAACCAACAGCCTGTGTCCACTTTTTCTCCTCAATCCTTCATGCTTCCCAACCAGTGCACCTCTAACCACACAAGCAAACCAAATTGAAGGCCTCAGTTGGCCAAAGTTTAGTAAAATTTCCATCTGCTAAATTATCTTTCCCAGCATACAGTGGCCTTGAGAATATGCAAATTCTAAAAACCTTTGTGAGTCTCAATAAGACAATTCAAACGGTTCTTTTCTACCTGAAAACTCTCCCTCCGTTTCTCACCATGCAACATCAAAAAGACAATGCCAAAACTATATATCAGAGGGCGATGATAACATATTTTGCACATTAAAACCATAGCCTGAGTAACATTTACATAAAACCTAAAGGGATCTAGTACACTTCTAATCAGAATCCTCATGATCAAAGCGTACAAACACCTTAATCTACAATAAACAAGTGTCCATTCTCGTTGAGTAACTGTTATTGTTATGCGAATTCCAAGCCGAAGTAACAACGACCTATGCATAAGCATGAAAAATATCCACATATAGGCACCAACAATACGCAAACATATATCATATTAGCCCTAAATGAAATGCTTTTCCGGTTCTGCAGTTGGAGATAGTAAGGCGTTGCTCTGGACGTAGTTGACATAAAGGGTTTTAGTTTGTAGATGAAAACGCGATTTCAAGATAAATCTCCCGATTCCACTGGCTTCAACCTAATCGCAGGCCTATGCACCTAATTAGGTTTCATCTTGAATCACTTCCTCTACATGTAGCTTGTCACCGACGAAGCAAACATCTACCGAGACCTAACCCTAAATCAAGATAAAATCAAGAATCGGAGACACCAAACTCTCGACCAAATACGTGATCTTCTAGCGAAAATTCGGGAATAGAAGAACACCAAATCGAAAGCATCAGCAATCGGTACCCAACTTCAACGCAGGTGACGCACAGAGAGAGAGAGAGAGATAGAGACCGGAAACACAGCGTGAAGAGACGGGGGCGAGCGATGGAATGCATGGAGGGGAGGAGTAGGACAGATTATATGAGGGTTGAAGCACGTCGAAACCGAGTCCGAGAAGGAAAGTTTCGAAACGAGTCGGCTGGGCATCGACATCCTCTTTCTCCTTGTCAGAGACGGAAGCAAATGCAACAAATATTAAGTATGACAAGAGACGCCTTTTTGAATGTCGATATAAACGCAACCTCCGGTCGGGTGCGGAGGAGGACGAGCGACGCGATCGAACCTGTACTGTTCTAAATCGGTTCAATGAACCGGTTCACTGTTCTAAACCGGTTCAATCCACCGGTTCAAAGAATTCTGAAATAAAAAAAGCTCCTCAGTAATTTCTCAATAAGAGGGAACCATATAAACAAACTAAGTAGTAAGATTTTTTTTGGGTAAATTATCATGATAATAAAAATAATTAAACATGAATATAATGCCAAAGGATGATAATCTTAGATTAAACTTATACAAAAGGAGTTTTCTAACATTTATAGGAGATTCTTTGTATTATTGTACTTCAATATGTTATTATAGATTATTCCTATTTTATTATAACATTTACCATTTTATAATAGATTTTTTTTATTATTGTACTTCTTATAGTATCAACATATTCTTTGCTTGGTTAAACCCCAAATAAACTTGAGTTAAGTTATACAACTAGAGAACAAGTACTTAATACTTAGCCACATGGTTCGATCAATCAACCTAACTTGGGTCAAACTCAAAATTAAATTTTAATATATTTAGAAGTATTTTAAAATATTATAAAAATAATAATTAACTCTAATTTTTGTAATGAAATAACTAATTTAAATTCATGATTCTAAATTTAAAACTAATTAAATCATAAAAATGAAACATAAATATGTCTAAATAATAAATTAAAATTATTATTAATATTAATTTAACTAATCATTCTAACATCATAATTCAATGATCATTATTTATTAATCATAAAATTTTAAAAATTAAATAATTATTATACATCATACAAATTATAATAATTCTAATATCAAAGATTTTAAATAAAAATACATAAGAAAATAGTAGAATATCATGTCTCTCCTCAGGAAATCATCTTCTCGATCGAGAATATGAGCTTTCTCCGAAAGATAAGTAGTAAGTTTATTCTTATTTTAAATTTATATTTATTTTACGTTCACATATAAATATAAAATTATAACATTTATTTTTTATGGTTCACACACAAAAATAGAATTTAAACTATTTACTTTCTAAAAATCATATCATGCATTAGAAAATACATTAATTAATAATTTAAGTAATCGATAAAAAAATTAACTTATTTGTATGATTAAGGGAATTAATTTTAATTGTTTTCTTAATCATACTATATAAATAAGGAAGCTAATAATTTAAATAAAGTAATACATTATATATAAAAACATTTACCATTTATGATAGATTCTTGTACTTCTTATAGAAACAGCGTAGTCGAACCCCAAGTAAACCTAAGTCAAGTTACACAACTAGAGATAACTAGTACTAGATAGATAGTTTGGGTTTTGATTGCTGATTGGCTCCATTTATCTTCATTCCTTCTTCGCTAGAAATGTGCCTCATCATAAAGTTAGAATCAAGATAAAGAATAAAGATGGGTGACCGACCCACCCTAGCCGAACTACGAGATACCCTCTACTTCCAATCAAATGCTTAGTTCCTAACCAAAAGGAAAATGTTCATAGATTGTGTTGGAATGGTATAAGTTTTCTTTTGTATGAAAAATATTCTAACTTTATTCTTCTAATACTTTAATAAAAGTATCAAAGTAAAGCATAAATATGGTGATCAAACTTAGCTCGACCGGCTTCCGATAAAAGAATCAAAATATCAAATCCTTACTTATTATAAGCCCACTTAATTCAGCTATGTGAGCTTCGGAAAACGAGGATGGAAAGTGCCTTGAATCCAAATGTAAGCATTTAAATGGCTTGAACTTGTGCCTTTATACCCCGTCAAAGATAATAGGCATTTTCTGAATGGAACAAAGGTTTCTGGTATGCATGCCTTACTCTTATAAACAGTGATGCCTTACACTAAAGAACTTGCTCTTGTCCTTCTGGTTCATGGTGTGTTGTCCCTTGGCATCGAAGAAGAGCCCAACGATGGGTAGGCGACCAGAACAAGGAAGCATCTGCGTTCGGCCGCCGCTTGTCCATCCTCTTCACATGCATATATGCCTCTTTTCCTCTGGAGAGAGAGAGAGAGAGAGAGAGAGAGGTGTATCAGTCGGCGAGACGGTGAAAACACGTTCAGCGCTCAGCATCAAACTACGAAGGTAGACTCGATCACGACTTGTCTCAAGAGGCAAAGAAGGAATTGTAGATCCTCTTCTTGTCTCAAGATGGGCGAGAGATCAAAGATCCTTCACTCGGTAGCATGCTGGGCTATTATCTTCAGATGCAGCAGGAACAAGTAAGACGAGTAAACTCACCTCTCGGTGCAACAGGAATAGAATAAGAGAGAGAGAATTCCTTCGTCCGACATATCACGCTCTCTTTCGGCTCTTCACATGCAGCAGGAAGAAGCTGCAGACATAGACAACTCTTCTCCTCTTCAAAGGAAAAGAACTCGAGAGAGGAAGCAGCTTCTGGTGCAGGCTCGTCGCTAAAAAATGGAATAGGTCATGCATGCTATGGAGAGTGCATGTGACTCCGTGTAACCTCGTTGTGGGGTTCCACATGTCATGCATGTGGGACTGTCTTGTCACTTTGACTTATCGTTGACTCAAGGAAATGCATTCTTGAAATTATTCTTATTAGGATCATTAAAATCAAATAAATAATAAATTGTGCTAAAATCTATGGCCAATTTGATGGTGTGGATCTCGTTTGATTTTGATCGTACGGTGCATGGATTTGATCATACGCCACACAATCAATCGAGGAGGGTAAGGGTACCGTCCTCGACCAAGAGAGAATGGGTGCCGTTGTTTTGTGACGTCGATCTTCGGATGGTGATGACATGGCGACATCAGGGCCGTCGAAGATTGCGTTTGTCTTACCCCCTGCTCGCCTCCGTCACACCTTGGGGCGACGCCAACAACACACCGCGATATTTTCACAAGACGAACCCAAAAAGGTCTCCCCTGGCGGGCCCCACGTCGCACGGACACGCGGCAACTCGACGCGGTCAGGCCCGAATCCGAGCCTGAGCGATATATCCCCCCGAGAAATTTGGATCAGGAAGCGTGCGTTACATCGGTCCTCGAGATTCTTCCACGTCACCACCGTTTCCTTTAGGCCACAATACAAAACGGAGACGGACTAAACCGTTATATTTCTCCGCCCGCCTATATAAACCCTTCTCGCATCGCCTTCAACCCTCGCCCCCCTTCCCCGTTCCATCTATCTCTCTCTCTCTCTTGTTTGTAGCGTCCCCCTCTTCCCCGCTAGGGTTCCGTCCCTCCTTCCCGCCCCCACGTTACCTCTTTGGCCTCCTCTTTGCCTCCCTTGATCCGTGGTTGCGGACGGATCGGCGGTGAGTGGTGCTGCGGATCTTTGCCTTGCTCCGACGCCTGCGTGCCCTTCGATCTTTGATCGGTCTCTTCGTCTCCGCCGTCTTCTGAAGGGCCGGCGTGGGGATTCCGGGATCGTTTAAGGGTGCGCTAGGTTTCTTGTTCTTCATACCCGATCCTTCTTGCTTCGTTTGGGGGGGTGGCCGGGGCTCCGGGCCTCGGCGGCTTGCAAAGCCCCCATCCTGACATAGAGATCTGAGGAAGTAGGGTTTTCCCCTTTGTTTGTGGCCGCGACCTGGGAGAGATGCCGGCCCTGGCGTGCGTAGAAGCCGCAGCGCCACATCCTGGCTACGGCTTCGCGTGGGACGGCGCTCTTCCAGCGCCGGGAGCGTACCCCCGCGGTGCTTCGACGACGGAGGGCGGTGGCGACCTAACCGCTGCAGAGTACCCCTCCCCTTGGTCCACCGACCTTTCCGCCGCACTCTACCGTATTGACGGATGGGGCGCGCCTTATTTCTGTGTCAACGCCGCCGGCGACATCGCCGTCCGCTCCTACGGTGCCGCCACCGTCTCCCACCAGGAGATAGACCTGATGAAGGTGGTGAAGAAGGCATCCGACCCCAAGGCCGCTGGCGGGCTCGGCCTCCGCTTCCCGCTGCTCGTCCGCTTTCCCGACATCCTGAAGCACCGTCTGGAGTCCCTGCATGCCGCCTTTGACTTTGCTATCCGGTCCAACAGCTATGGTGCCTGCTACCAGGGCGTCTATCCAGTCAAGTGCAACCAGGATCGGTATATCGTGGAGGACATCGTGGAGTTTGGGTTGCCGTTCGACTTCGGCCTCGAGGCCGGATCGAAAGCCGAGCTCCTCCTTGCCATGAGCTGCCTCACGAGGGCGAGCCGGAAGGCATTGCTTATCTGCAATGGGTTCAAGGACGAAGAGTACATAGCTCTCGCCGTCGTAGCCCGGAGAATGGATATGAACACGGTGATTGTTCTGGAGCAGGCGGAGGAGCTCGACACGGTGGTCGAGACCAGTCAGAGGCTCGGCATCCGGCCAGTGATTGGTCTTCGGGCCAAGCTTCGCACCAAACATTCTGGTCATTTCGGGGCCACCTCCGGCGAGAAGGGCAAGTTCGGGCTGACCACCGCGCAGATTCTATCTGTTGCTCAGAAGCTTCAGCGCCTCCAGATGCTCGATTGTCTCCAGCTTCTGCATTTTCATATTGGCTCTCAGATTCCATCCACGGCGCTGCTCTCCGATGGGGTTGGCGAGGCTGCTCAAATCTATTGCGAGCTCGCGAGGCTAGGAGCCGCGATGCGCGTCATCGACGTCGGCGGTGGGCTCGGCATTGATTACGATGGCTCTCGATCTGGTGGATCGGACATGTCGGTTGGCTACGGCCTCCATGACTATGCCAGCGCTGTAGTTCGGGCGGTGATGTTCGCCTGTGACAGGAAGCATGTGCGCCACCCGATCATTTGCAGCGAGAGCGGTCGGGCTCTTGTGTCTCACCACTCGGTGCTTATCTTTGAAGCGGTATCATCCACCACAACCAAGGCCGAGCCACTGTCGTCCGTCGGCCCCGACTTTGCGTACCTTCTGGAGGAGCTTGCGGATGATGCTCGTTCTGATTACCACAACTTGAGGGCGGCTGCCTACCGCGGCGAGTACGAGACCTGTGCTCTGTATGCTGATCAGTTGAAGCGGACGTCCATCGACCATTTTAAGGACGGCATGCTTGGCCTCGAGCATCTGGCGGCTGTTGATGGTCTCTGCGAGCTGGTTGCGCAGGAGCTGGGGGTGGCTGATCCGGTGAAGACGTACCATGTCAACCTCTCAATTTTCACCTCGATGCCTGATTTCTGGGCTATCGGACAACTCTTCCCTATAATCCCAATCCATCATCTCGACCAGCGGCCAGGAGTCAAGGGGATTCTATCTGACCTGACATGCGACAGCGACGGGAAGGTCGACCGGTTCATCGGCGGGCAGTCGAGCCTCCCATTGCACGAGCTCGGGAGAGAAGGTGTAGGGGGCGGCGGATACTACCTGGGGATGTTTCTTGGCGGGGCTTACCAGGAGGCGCTCGGGGGGCTGCATAACCTGTTCGGGGGGCCGAGCGTTGTGCGGGTGTCGCAGAGCGAGGGCCCGCACGGCTTCGCGGTGACGCTGGCGGCGCCTGGCCCCTCGTGCGCGGACGTCCTGCGAGCGATGCAGCATGAGCCGGAAGTGATGTTCGAGTCGCTCAAGCAGCGCGCGGAGGAGTGCTCGGCCGGGGACGCCGTGTCGTGCGCCCTCGCCCACGCCTTTGACTCCATGCCGTACTTGGTCCGCTCCCGCGCCGACCCTGTCTGCGCTAGCGACGGGGATCGCACGGATGGGATGGGCGGCGACTCGGAAGGATGCGGCTGCTGCGTGTGCGGCGAGGAGGAAGGCGAGGAGTGGACGTTCATGCGGTGCTTGATCGTGTGAAGGGGGCGTGGCGAACAAGGTAACGTCTACTACATGCTGCTGCCGTTCTATTCTATGCTTTTCTTTCCTTTGTATCGAACTCGTCACTGCATTAGATTCCAATATCTGCTACGATTTAGGTGATGGTGATGTCCTCTGCCCCCTCGAGAGTAGAGAAGGCGAGGCGCATCCTCGTTTTATTGTTGTTGCTGCTGCTGCTTTTTTATTCGATCCAAATTAAGAGGTGCCTGAATTGTACTAGGTATGAGCATCTAGCTTTCTGCTGTTTCTGCTTTCCGCAGCCCTGTTAGACTTGGTTTTATTTTGGTGGGGGACACTGTTGGTTTTATTCGAGCCATTCTATGGATTTGAAGGACCCAACTCTCCATAATTTGTCATCATTACGTAAACTGGGGTAGGATATAATCGATCAAATTTAAATTCAAACTAAAAAGATATTTGAGAAAATTAATTTTTTTTGTCCGAATAAGAAGAAGATATGATTAAAGATAGCACAACGAGTACAAGGTTCCCTAACAGCATCAGCGAGTACAAGTGGTTTGAGAGGTTATTGGTGTGGTTGACCATCAAATTGATAACCATGTTAGATTCTCGATAAGCATGCTTTACTCTGACAGCATAAAAAGAAAAAAAAAAACTGTTCTTCAAGGCTCTTCACAGTACTCCGCGGACCGCTTTACCATAGACATACTGTAGCAATAGAACCAGTAGCATCTCGAATTTAACATAGCTATCAATGTTTAGTTTAAACCAATTAGCTTCAGGTTTTGTCCGCATGACTAGTGTTTGCCTTAGAATGGGATCGTTCAACATAAAGTTAGAGAGAACAGCATTCGTGCATTTGGTTGAACACTACTGAATGTTGCCTCATTTCTAGCCGACCATAGTAGCCATACAACCTCTAAGGATAATTTCATTGGCTTTGACCCCATCAAATTGTTTCCTTCTCCGACCCAACCTTCTTCCATCCACTTCCCCCACGCGTTGAAACTGGATGTTCAAACTATAGTCAACTTGTTGTGCCAGTAACTGGCTGCTTCGATTGGTGTACGTAATTTGGATGTTCAACCAAATTAGACCGTCATATGATGCTCGACCAAGCCCGATGGACCAGCTCACAAAATAATGGCCTAGAGCAGGAAAATGAACACTTGGTTGGGCCGGGCTTGGGTGAAGAAGAAGAAGCTTATGAGCTCCGTTGCAGCTGAGAACAAAGCAAGCCCAACCGGCCTTATGAAGATATAGACCAATTCATGTACGGTATGTCCACTTATTACTTAAAGCAGTATTACCGAAAGAGTAAACCTGTTCACAATCTGCCATAATTCTGGTACGTAAACAAATAAATTTAGCCAGTACTGATAATGGTATTAAATGGCTTGTCATCACACCATTAAAATCAGTGGTCCAAGGAGAGCAATGCTTTGTCGGAAGTTAGAATGTAGTTAGCATGTAAGGGGATGCTTTTGAATGTTGAGAAACACAATGGTGGGTCTTCTCTTTCGTTCAGTGATCAAATATTTTCATCTCAGGAGACACAAGTTCTTGCTGCTTAGCTCAGTCAGTAGATGGGAACCCCTTCTTAAATCGATTAGCATCGTTTAGTTGACAACATCAATCAGCTTGTATGATCACCACTGTGTGTGGTTTACTGAAACTTCCACTTCATCAAAGTGTTCGACCATTTAGGGTCGTCCCCATAAGAACATTGGAGCAGTTGCATGCACCGTCATTTGGATTCATGACTGTGATTCGACATGGTCCCGGTGATAACAAGACCAGACAAGCTCTCTACGCTCTGCATCTCACATCTATGATCTGTCGGACAGCAGCGTTGCCTCCCAGAATAATTAGCACATGGCTACAGACTTAACAAAAGCTTTGTTTGGATGGTGGCTTGACGGATATAAACAGATCCATTAATTGTTAGAGAAGTCGATGAAAAGGAAAGAGAGGTTAATGTCACATGGCTTGGAAGATGGGAGTACAATAATTCAGTACAATATGTTCAACAGGTAGGTAGGTGATGTGAATGGAGGATTGATGATATGTGAAGTCTTTATGTGGAAGAAAGGTATGATACTGATAGTCATAGTCATCTATCTATCTTTAATCAACAGGGAATAATCTTTAACCATATGAATCTTTATAAGAGTTATTCCACTGGTTGAACAGACTGTCTATTTATTTATTTATTTATTTTGCGGCAGAAATAATAAATCGGTGACGTTTTCTTTGGTGATTTTTCTATTTGAGAAAGTCCTCATCAGATTATAATCAATCAAGAACAATAATAATATGATAATTTTATTTTAAAATGCTAATATGACATTTAATTCAAGTTGTTTTAGCAAAGTAATCAAACACTTAATTTAGAAATCAAATATAAATAAATATGTAATTTTTTTTTATTATTGCTGAGCCAGCATCCTATTTCATTTTGATTACAGGTTAGAGCATTAAATGGGAAAAATCATAAATTATATGTTTACTTTTTCTTCTTTTTTTATTATCATTTTCTTTTTAGAATTATGAAAATGCCTTTATCTTTAATGCCCCTTGGGTTACTCCTCCGCTCAAACACAAGTGATGCATATGAGTTGAGCCATTGTTTCGATTGGCTAGAAAACTTATAAATCGGTTCCTTTTTATAGTTTTTATACACAACACAATTTCTTTGGTTTCTTATCTCTCTTTCAAGCTACATATCTTTGTTTGATTTTATATGTTTTTCTTGTGTCGGAGCATCCTCTTGGTTAGTTTTTTCACAAACACTAACATGAGACGAGGGATTATGCTTAGGATAGTGATCATGTGTGATTTTTTTTTAAAATCTTAGTAAGTTATATTTTATTTTATAATATTTTACCTATTTTTGTTAGAAGGAATAATAATGTTTAACCTTCAGTTACAATAAAAATAGGTAAAATGTTATAAAATGAAATAGAAGTTAGAAAAGAGAGGCAAGAGATGCTTAATTTAGGAGTATGATCATTGTCAAGGAGTATAAAATGTTTAACCTCGAGGAGTATGATCATTGTCCTTGGTATATTCTCTCCGTCTCATGTTAATGTTTGTGAAGGAAAATCGCTCAAGATATAATCGGGATATAGATTCTTTGTCTCATGCATACATTGTGGAAAATTAGGATGCTTAATTTAGGAGTTGTAGCTGAAAAGAGAGGAAAAAAAAAAAACACAATTAAGTTGTATTTAGAAGATGTGAAAAATTAGGGTTTAAACCGACGAAGAATTGTCAAACGGTAGCCTAACATATGTTAGGAGGATTATTTGTCATTAAAAAAGAAGAGTGAGGGTAAACTTATAATTTATGGTTTCCCATTTAATGCCCTTTATCTTTAATGCCCCTTGGGTTACTCCTCCGCTCAAACACAAGTGATGCATATGAGTTGAGCCATTGTTTCGATTGGCTAGAAAACTTATAAATCGGTTCCTTTTTATAGTTTTTATACACAACACAATTTCTTTGGTTTCTTATCTTTCTTTCAAGCTACATATCTTTGTTTGATTTTGTATGTTTTTCTTGTGTCGGAACATCCTCTTGGTTAGTTTTTTCACAAACACCAACATGAGACGAGGGATTATGCTTAGGATAGTAATCATGTGTGATTTTATTTTATTTTTTTAATCTTAGTAATTTATATTTTATTTTATAATATTTTACCTACTTTTGTTAGAAGGAATAATAATGTTTAACCTTCGGTTACAATAAAAATAGGTAAAATGTTATAAAATAAAATAGAAGTTATAAAAGAGAGGCAAGAGATGCTTAATTTAGGAGTATGATCATTGTCAAGGAGTATAAAATGTTTAACCTCAAGGAGTATGATCATTGTCCTGGGTATATTCTCTCTGTCTCACGTTAATGTTTGTGAAGGAAAATTGCTCAAGATATAGTCGGGATATAGATTCTTCGTCCCATGCACACATTGTGGAAAATTAGGATGCTTAATTTAGGAGTTGTAGTTGAAAAGAGAGGAAAAAAAAAAACACAATTAAGTTGTATTTAGAAGATATGAAAAATTAGGGTTTAAACCGATGAAAAATTGTCAAACGGTAGCCTAACATAGGTTAAGAGGATTATTTGTCATTAAAAAAGAAGAGTGAGGGTAAACTTATAATTTATGGTTTCCCATTTAATGATGCTTTAACAATCTCCAATAAACTTAATTTTGGGTTTTATTTTTCCCTTAATTTTTAATCATGAACCTCAAAATGAAATAAGATGATCGTATGTACTATTAAACCTGAAGAACTCAATGGACTAGGTTTTGCTCTGTGGCTTGAACAGTTATAGCTTATAACTCGAGGGCCAATATCTATCTACAGTCCCACTTGTTTGTTCTTCTCTGGATAAATCTCTCCACCTCTTTGTAGGTTTCCGTCGAATGGCCTATCTATCTAAGAAATTTATGAGCATATATGATTTGTGTTGAGCACTGAAGACATCCTAATCATCGTCCTTAATCTAGTTTGGCAACGTTAGCCTTCTATATAAAGTTCTCAACTTGTTTAGTTTAACCTTCAGTCAAATCAAAGCTTGATTGGAGTTAAGTAGAAGAGCACAAAATTGACTAGTCATCATCATTACATTGACCTTTGCCGTGTATGACACGACGTATGAACCATCAAATTGAGTGAAATAAAAGAATCGAACTACATACATACATACATACATTATTATGTTTGGTGTAAAAACTTCTTCTCTTATCTTGAAGCTGCGTGCTGAGAAGTCAATGCATTCACATGCTGTACGAAGCACTTGCATCGTAGGAACCTTTCTTGATCGTGAAATGGGGGACCCGAGTGTCCGATTTTGGTCTTAGCTTCAAACATCGTTATCATTCATGCTTTATAGCCAAATTCCATCTCGTATGGAAGCCAGATTTCACTGCAGTAGCTACAGAATCCTGATCGATCTCATCTTGTTCGATCGGCATTGCCTGGTAGAAACTGGCTAATCCAGGCGGGGGACCATGTCTTTCCTTCCTCTTGTCCACCCTATGCACTTTCCCCATCCTAATGAATTCCCTGCACCACCATCACAATCTTCTTAGTTTTTACGACCAGTACGTGCGTGAACTCATCAACGTGTATGTCGTGCTCTCATCTCATGCAAATTCTAAGTTCCTGCATGTATGCATCTTACTCCCCTTTTAAGAAGAAGAAGGTAAGGGGGGAGGGGGAGGTAGCAAGACGGACCAGAGAGCGGTGAGCTACTGGCTCGCACTTGCTTTGCTGCTGTAGACATGAATCGCTCGGTTGCATGTCCTTTCCTCCTCTTCTTCCTCTGCCTTGCTACGGCGTCCGGAGGAGGGCAATGGGAGCTTCTCCAACCCAGCATCGGCGTGTCGGCGATGCACATGCAGCTGTTGTCCAACGACCGCGTCATCGTCTTCGACCGCACCGACTTCGGCCCCTCCAACCTCTCCCTCCCCGGCGGCCGCTGCCGGAACGACCCCCGCGACTGGACCCTCACGGTCGACTGCACCGCCCACGCCGCCGAGTACGACGTGCCCTCCAACGCCGTCCGCCCCCTCACCGTCCTCACCGACCCCTGGTGCTCCTCCGGCACCGTCTCCCCCGACGGCCGCTTGATCCAGACCGGCGGCGCGAACGATGGCGAGCGCGCCGTCCGTTACCTTGACCCCTGCCACGACCGCCTGTGCGACTGGGAGGAGGACGCGGCGGGCCTCGCGGCGCCGCGGTGGTACGCCACCAACCACGTCCTCCCCGACGGCCGCGCCATCGTGGTCGGTGGCCGGTCGCAGCACAACTACGAGTTCCTTCCCAAGCTCGGCGCGGCCGACGCCGGCGCCGTCAGCCTGCCTTTCCTCCGAGAGACGCGCGACGCCGAGTACAACAACCTCTACCCCTTCGTCTACCTCAACGTCGACGGCAATCTCTTCGTCTTCGCCAACAACCGCGCCATCCTGCTCGACTACAAAACCAACAGCATCGTGAGGACGTTCCCCACCGTGCCCGACGGCCACCCTCGCAACTACCCAAGCACCGGATCCTCCGTCCTCCTCCCGCTGCAGCCATCGGGCTCCGAAGCGGAGGTGCTGATCTGCGGCGGAGCACCCGAGGGCTCGTTCACGAAAGCCTCGACGCGGAAGGTGTTCGTGGGGGCTCTGAACACGTGCTTAAGGATCGGCATCAACGATCCCTCGCCGTCGTGGTCCGTGGAGACGATGCCGACGCCGAGGCTCATGGGCGACATGATCCTGCTCCCCAGCGGCGACGAGGTGCTCATCATCAACGGCGCAGCGGCTGGGAGCGCGGGGTGGGAACTCGGACGAGAGCCAGTCTTAACGCCGGTCAGCTACCGTCACGGCAGCCCGGCCGGCAGCCGCTTCGACGTGAAAACCCCGGCCACCATCCCCCGAATGTACCACTCCACCGCCATCCTGCTGCGCGATGGCCGGGTGCTGGTCGGCGGGAGCAACCCGCACGCGTTCTACAACTTCACCGGGGTCGACTTCCCGACGGACCTCAGCCTGGAGGCCTACTCACCGGCCTACCTGGAAGCAGCGAACTCCAACGCGCGACCCGCGATCACCGGGGCCGGTCCTCCGGTCGAGTTGAACTACGGGAAGCCGTTCCGCCTGCGGTTCTCGGTGGCGGCCATGAGCGAGAAGGGCGTCCTGGTGACGATGGTGGCGCCGTCGTTCGCGACGCACTCCTTCTCCATGAACCAGAGGTTGCTGATCCTGGAGAGCGAACCGGCCGCGGCGGCCGACGCGGAGTCGTCACTGTACGTGGTGGACGCGATGGCGCCAAGCTCAGCTTTCATGGCGCCGCCAGGCTATTATATGGTGTTCGTCGTCAACGGAG
Source organism: Musa itinerans (assembly GCA_001649415.1). Lineage (NCBI taxonomy): Eukaryota > Viridiplantae > Streptophyta > Magnoliopsida > Zingiberales > Musaceae > Musa > Musa itinerans. Next base: position 847,950 of record LVTN01000034.1, read on the forward strand.
GGATCCCAAGCGAGGGAGTGTGGGTCCACATCCAACACTAGAAGGAAGCCATAGTTTGGAACGTCTGGCGGTGTGACGTCTGTTACTGTGACATGAGTCGTCTTGTAGCCACCGACACTTGCGGATGGAATGAAGTGTCCGCTTGACGACGCCGGTGTTCTGAGCCGAGTTCTTCGTTGGACTCGGACGGGTCTTCGTCTTTTGTCGCATTGGGGACAGGACCCCCCGAAACAGTGCCTAAAGATTCGTGCGTCGTGGTTGATCCGTCTGCTGGGGCCTACAGGGACAGATAGCACGCACACGGGGGCCCCACAAAAAAGCCCAAGCAACGATTGGACAGATTGATCCAGTCGATATTCCTCGGGTCGGGTCCTGCCGAAGGCACCCCCGCGAAGGCTGACCCGCTTCGGCTACCACCGTGGGACCCACGGGAAATGCAAACTGGGGATCTAATGATGGATTTAAAGAAAACGTATGTACGATGATAAGGAATATTCCCTATATATTTCAATTATACATTTGAGTAGTGTTAGTGCAAACAGTTTTATGCCGTGACCTCGGGGCCGTCGTGGTTTGGTTCGAGCCCCGAATGACGAGGATCTTGCACGGTGTATCTTGCGAGGTTGCCCCCGGTGGTCTATTATGATGGCTCGGTCGGGACGCTTCGTCGGGCGGGAAGCTTTGCCGCGGCATCGGGAGAAGCGACCCCGTCCTTGTACCTGCACACAGGTCGGGTCGGTGGCTCGGCCCGACCCCTCCGACGGGATGTGAAGAGGGTTTCAAATGAAGAAGGGTTTTTGTGTGTTTGTCCGTTCGTCTCCCACACCTTTAGAGCCTGGGGGTATTTATAGGTAAGTTTTGGTGTTACCTGATGCGTCGGCCTGCCGAGGCAGGATCGTACCTCTGATGGCGTCTGACATCGCCATTGGTGTTGCGTGGAGGACCGAACTGCCGCAGGGTATGGGCGAAGCTTCGGTCGACGTCTTCCTCTGCCTCGGCCAGT
>LVTN01000035.1:0-21168 GCA_001649415.1 Musa itinerans
CAAACCAAGTTTATAATAGTTCGGTCATCGCAACCTACGTCTACTCTCATTCCTCTTCCGTCGAGGCCATCGGCATTCACTAACGATATTCTTTCAATGAGCAAAAATAAACTATCATCTTACAACTCTTTCTCCTTTTCTCAGGTTTAGGAGATAACCTTTACAAGTCTCACAACTCTCTTAGAAATATTACAAAACTATAAGGAGGAGGAGGAGGACTCTTAATACTTTTCAAGACTTTTTCAACTCTAAATTACTAGCCTTTTTGTTCACTTTTTGTGCTTTTGCAAGCAGGAAAGTGTGGGGTATTTGTAGGCCTCAAATGGCTTCAAAACTAGAGCCAAAAAAGGCTTCTTCACAAGTTTTTTGGGTCCTGGCGATACCACCGCCATTACTGGGCAGTACCACCGTTTGCTAGATTGATAACTAGTGGTACCATCGTCTGCTAGATTAACACTGGGTGGTACCACCGCCTAGTCTGGCGGTACCATTGCCTAACATTGATGGTACCACCATCGGGTTTTTCGAAAGAAATACATTTCATACTTTCCTAGCTCATGGGCGGTTCCACCGCCTGGTCTAACGGTGCCACTGCCTGACCTAACCCTGGGTTACTGAATAGGCCTCCCAATGAGCCCAACTCAACCCCAGATCAGACCCAATAGGCCCCAAATTGAGTTATCAGGATTACTCCCCGAAACCGACTCAATTAAACATAAACTACTTCTATCTAGACACATACGATTACAAGACTAGAATATTATGTTGTTCGACATGTAATTGATTCATCCGACGCTTCGTCGGATTCTTTGGCCCATCGTCTTCTCCTTCGGCATATTACCCAATCGACATGTTGACCTCCCGCAATATCCAATCTCCTTAGTACAATGTTTGATCCTTCGGTCCGATACCTGAACTCATGACACGAAGTCCTTCTGGCACGTCGACCAGTCCTTCAACCCGACGTCCAATCTTCTAACATGTTCCACTAGGGCCCAACGTTTGATTCTTCTTATTTTAATCGAATTATCTTTCTATGATCGAAGTTAGTCCAGCGTCACTCCAACGTACATTAGATCATAACTTCAATTGATTTCTTTATCAAAATCCAAGATTCAACAATCTCCCCCTTGTTGATGATGACAACCAATTGGTGATGGAGTTAATCTTAACTCCCCCTATCTATATGCCATAATTGAGAAAAGATAATGCCAGACTAAAGGGTCACTCTCCCATGGCAGTCTTTTGTGTGTCTAGGATGCCCATAGGATGCTCGGGAGTTCGTCGACCCACATGTTATGCGCCCCGATGACCCTTCTTTTTAGGCCTTCTAGTATTGTTTGGTTGGTCACTCCGGCACGGCCGTTGGTTTGGGGGTGTTCTACTAAGCTGAATCTTAACTGAATTCCATAATTTTGGCAGAACTCCTTGAATTTTGTATTGTTGAATTGGGCTCTATTGTTTGTGATAATGGCCTTTGGGATGTCGAACTGAGTGATAATGCTTTTCTAGACAAAGCCTTCAACTTGTCTCTGGATAACGGAGGCTAAGGGCTCGGCCTCGACCCATTTGGTAAAATAATCCATCTCGACATTAAGGAATCTTCGTTGTCTTGAAGCCGGAGGGAGGGGACCGAGGAGATCCATTCCCCATTATTCAAACGGCCACGTGCAATCTATCGAGGTTAGGGGTACCGCAGGCTGATGTTGCACTTGAGCATGCTTTTGGCATTGCATGCATCGTTGCATATAGGCGACGGCGTCCCGTCGCATGGTCGGCCAGTAGTGGCCTTGTATGAGGATTTTGAAGGCTAAAGTATGGCCACTGATATGCTCTCCTCAAATGCCCTCATCCTCTTTGTAGCAGATATTGTCCTCCATCCATCTTGGAGTCACTTTGGTTGTGGCGACATCCTCGGTTGCATTGGTTCAAAAGGGGAGCTTTTTGACCTCCCGGTCCAAGGCGAGTTTTGCTAGTACATCTACTTGTGTGTTCTGTACTCGGGGCACCCTTGTCAACATGAAGTGTTGGAAGCGGATTGCCAGTTGTCATGCCTTGGATAAGTATTTTGTTATGGTTGCATCGCGAGCTTCGTAGTTCCCACTAATGTGGCTGACCACCAGCTGCGAGTTGGTGAAGACTTCTGTCTTTTTCACTTATAGTTCCAGGGCTAGTCAGAGCCTAGATAGGAGTGCTTCATACTCGGCTTCATTGTTAGTGGCTTTGAACCCGAAGCAAAGCACGTGCTTGAACAGTTGGTCGTCCGACCCTTTCAAGACAAGCCCGACTCCTCTTTCGGCGTTAGCCAACCCATCCACATACAAAGTACATCTTTGTTCGGTACCTTCGTGGGCATCCTCTTCGCTGGGGGATAGCTCTGAGATGAAATCAACAATAATTTAGGCTTTGATGGTGGTCTTCGAGATGTATTGAATGTCTAATTCTCAAAGCTCGACCGACCATTTGAGCATCCATCCTGATACATCGAACTTGGACAGAATCTGGCATAGTGGTTGATTGGTCACCACCTTTATCGTGTGAGCTTGAAAATATGGGCACAGTTTCCAACGGCCTGCACTAGGGCTAATGCTAATTTCTCAATCGGTTGGTATCGTCCCTCGGTCCCGTTCAAGATGTGGCTAATGTAGTAAATTGGTCGTTGTGTTCCTACATCATCTCGGACTAGGACTTAATTAATTGTGTGTTCGGACGATGCGAGGAGGCTGAGCGATTCGCCCAGGACGACCGAGGCAAGCTGAGGTAGCAGGGCGAGATATTCCATGAGAATCCCAAAGGCTTCGTCACATTCCAAAGTCCACTTGAAGTCTTTGGGATGCCTTAAAGCTCGGAAGAAGGGAAGGCATTTGTCTCCTAATCGGGAAATGAATCAAGTAAGGGCGGCTAGCATTCCTATAAAGCGTTGCACCTCCTTAGCCGAGCAGGGATGCAACATATCAGTTATAGCTCGAACCTTTTTGGGGTTTGCATCTATCTCCCTCTGGTGAATGATGAAGCTAAGGAACTTATCATAATTGACTCTGAAGGCACACTTGGCGGGGTTGAGACGCATGCTGAACTTCCTAAGTGTTTGGAACGTCTCATTCAAATTTGCCAGATGGGTGTTGGCAAGCTTGCTTTTCATGATCATGTCGTCGATGTATACCTCCATGTTCCTCCCGATCTAGTGCTTGAACATCTTGTTAACTATTCTTTGGTATGTTGCTCTGGCGGTCTTCAACCGAAAGGGCACAACCTTGTAATAGTGGACTCCTCGATTTGTGATGAATGTAATATGCTCTCGATATTTGGGAGCCATTTTGATTTGGTTGTATCCCGAGAAGGCATCCATGAATGTAAGGAGCTCGTGCCCCAAGGTTGCATTGACCAATTGGTCAATCCTCGGGAGAAGATAGCAAGCCTTCAGGCATGCACAATTAAGATCGATGTAGTCAACACACATCCTCCAACTTCCATTAGATTTTTTGATGAGAACTACATTGGATAGCCATCAGGGATAACTTACCTCAGCTATGAACCTTGCCTCCAACAGATGATCCACCTCATTACTGACTATTTTCTATCAGTCGTGAGAAAACTTTCAAGGCCTCTGCTTCACCGGCCACACTTTGGGGCAATTTTTCAACTGGTGTTGTACAACCTTTGGATCAATTCCCTGCAAGTCTTTTGGCAACCAAGTGAAGACGTCGGTTGCCAAAACAAGACTTCTTTTTATTTTTTAAATAAACTCGTTAAGAATCATAATAATATTAGTGGCTTATTATAATTTTTAGTTATATCACATGGATGTGAAAATAAATTTTTTGAATGAGAATCTTGAAGTAACCTAAATGATTCGCAAAGTAAGAATATTGTAATCGTACGAACAAAGGGTTATTATTGTTAGGGAACCTTTATGTCGTGGTCGAGGTGTCATCACAGCTCAGTCCAATTCTGGATGCATAAAGTCACCCACGTGAATGCTTGGATAGTAGAAGTAGGCGTGGACTCAGGTTGGGTTCTGTTAGGACCGTTTTGGTACTAAGAAGGGGTGAATTAGTACTTTCGTAAAAATTATGTCGATTCAAAAATTTTGTTCGATAAAGGCAGTATCGGAAAAGAGTTTTACTTGAAACATTCGTAAATTATGTCGATTCATGCAACCTTCAATTGTTTAATAAGATAGATTTAGGAATTGATTAAAGACAATTTTGTTGGTTTTGGAAATTACAATCAAGTAAATTTTTTCTGGACATGCGTTACAGATGAAGATAAATAAAATGGTCATCGTTACAATTGACATTCTTAATTGAATTTGTTAATGATTCTCCTTTTATGTGTTTTTCAGGTCATCCATGTGCTAAATATATGATTATAGCACCAGGTTCTTCCTTGCAAGGTCCATTCATTATGGAAATCTGATCCATATTTTGTCAAGTGATATAAAGAAATGGAAGACTCATTAGAGCTACCATAACCCCGACGCTTTCCTATTGCCAAGTCTCCCTTACCCATCTCCTTATCTATATATATATATATATATGCATCTGCCCCTTCCTTGTTCTGCCACCAAGAAGTAAACTTCTCTCGTTGCTTCCTTGCTCTCGTTGTAAAGACATGGCTGCGTCCTACGTCCTCCTCCTCCTCCTCGCTGCTCTCCTTGCTTTGGCTTCCTCTCCAGCCATGGCCCGCGATCCCGGTGCTCTCCAAGACTTCTGTGTCGCGGACAACACATCCGTTGGTATTATACTAACAGCTTATCGATGTCCCTGTGATCGGGTTAATTATTATCATGGTTCGAGATGCTAATTCCTGCTTCGACTCATGCAGTGTTCGTCAACGGATTTGTCTGCAAGGATCCAAAGCTCGTCAAAGCCGAGGACTTCTTCTTCTCCGGTCTCGACCAGCCTCGCAACACCACCAACAAAGTCGGCTCCAACGTCACGCTCCTAAACGCGAACCGAATTCCCGGCCTCAACACCCTCGGAATCTCCATTGCCCGGGTGGACTACGCGCCGTTTGGCCTTAACCCTCCTCACATCCATCCCCGGGCGACGGAGATTCAGACGGTGTTGGAAGGCTCGCTCTACGTCGGCTTCGTCACCTCCAACCCCGACAACAGGCTCGTTACCAAAGTGCTTCGCAAGGGTGATGTGTTTGTGTTCCCCCAAGGCCTCATCCACTTCCAGTTCAACTACGGCACCAACAAGGCCGTCGCACTCTCCAGTCTCGGCAGCCAAAACCCGGGGGTGATCACCATTGCCAATTCCGTCTTCGGCTCCAAACCGGCCATCTCGGATGATATCCTCGCTAAGGCCCTTGGGGTGGACAAGAAGATCATAGACCTGATTCAGGCTCAATTCTAGGATCTCAAACTACCTAGGGAACCGATGCTGCATGCTTTTCCTTATCATCATCATCATTCTTTCTATTCATTCGTTTTATTTGATCGTTGTATGCATTTTCTCCCTTGTCAACGTTCTTGATGTTTCTAGATTGAATAATGTTAATGCTATTGTTGATTATCTCAATGAGTTCTAGGTAATTTTTATAGTCTCTCTCTCTTCTGTCGCAAAACATGGTGCCGATTGTAATATGTAATTGATGTCGCACATTTCTCCACCGTGTACGTGACAGCATACGGTGATCAAGACAGGGCCAACAAAGGACCTACAAGTTGACATCACACAACACCTCGGACCCGAACAAGATGATCACACTCGCTCGGGCTGTTCGGCACTGTATAAGTCGGCACCAAACACCGTAGAGTCATTTCAGAAAGTTCGGAACAGTGCCGCACAGCACGGGTCCATACAGATCCGTCGATGTTCATCCGTAGTGTACAAGCCATCCTCCCAAGGAGTTGACAGCCATTAAAGGACCATGTACGCACAACCCTCATTTGTAGGTCTAAAAGCCAACCCCCTAACCAAGGCCGAGAGGGACTTCAAGCACTCAACTCCCCCTAATTCCACTTGACACTAACTTAAACTTTGGAGGGATCAAGTTAGGAAATTCCCCTCCTAACTTCGATCTGTGTGTAAGAACTCAGCGACGAAAAAGCAGGCAACTCGCCAAGGGAGAAGACTACACTCGAGAGACGAGGCTCGAACCCAACCCAACCTGACACCTGCTTCTACTATCCAAGCATTTGCATGGGCGACTTTGAATATTCGGGATTGGACCGAGCCGTGCTGATACCTCGGTTATAGCATAAATATTCCATAATATTTTGGTGCTAGAAGGAGAGCCCGATGTCACAAGAATGCCCCCAGCCGAGCAACCCGAGAGAGCGCACTGGAGAAGAGCCACCCTCGACTCATCCGACCTTCGGGTTTAGAGGGCAACTCCCACTTCCTCCAAGCCTAGAAAGGAATACCTCGATTGTGACTGCAAGCCGTTATTGGTGGTTGTTCAATGATCCTGGGCTGTCACCTCCCGAGACCACTATGGGGCAACCTGCTATCTCAGCCGAGGTGTTCCTCAGCTTCACTCACAAAGTCTAAGCCTTAGCAGGGATGATGAAGACTATCATCCCCCTCATCCCCCAACATGCCTAGTAGTCGGTACTGCCTCAACTGCTGCCGCCATGGGAGTCGCCGACCCCTATCACCATGCCACGAGAGCCATCTCCGGTCCCTCTGCAACCTAGAGCAACGGATGTTAATCCATCACCCAAGGAGCAATCGGGGAACCCAAGGCCAACACCAGAGCACAGCGCCCTAGGCCTCTGACGCGCCACCCCGAGTTGCCCCGAGCCCGACACCCTATCATCTGACTCGGTAGACTCTCTTGGAGCTCAATTGCGCTCGGTCAATCGATGTATGGACAAGGTCCAAAGGGAGTTTCATAAGTCCAAAGAAGAGCTTGGGGAGGCCTCCTTGATAGGGTCACCCTTTATCAAAGAAATCTAGGACAAACCGATACCACTGAACTTCCGCCTCCCTAGGCTCGAGGCTTACAATGGTAGCTCCGACCCAGCATAGCACATCACCGCCTTTCAGGCTCAGATGGCCCTATATGGTATTTCCGATGCCCTAATGTGTTGGGTGTTTCCCACCACTCTTCGGGGTTCGACTCGGATGTGGTATAGCCGACTTAGGCCAACCTCGGTCTCATCTTTCAACTAGCTTGCAAGGGAATTCAAGCTCAATTTCCTAGCTAGTGCATGGCCAACACCATTTGCAGCCAAGCTCCTTGGTTTGAGTTAGAAGGATAACGAACCCCTCTCTCACTTTGTCGCCTGCTTCGCCGTTGAGATCCAAGGAGTTCTCGACATACACCCCTCATTGATCATGCAAGCATTCTTGATGGGCCTGCGACCATCCAAAATTTTCTAGTCGTTGGTTGAGCGTCTGGCGGTGATCATCCTCGAGATGCTCCAATGTGCAAATTAGTATGTAGTCGCTGAGGCCCTAGTGATCGAGAGCATATTGCCTTCATCACAAATCGAGGAGTCTACTATTACAAGGTTATGCCCTTCGGGCTGAAGATCGCCAGAGCAACATACCAAAGAATAGTTAATAAGGTGTTCAAGCACTAGATCGGGAGGAACATAGAGGTATACGTCGATGACATGATCATGAAAAGCAAGCTCGCCAGCACCCATCTGGCATATCTGGCTGAGACATTCCAAACGCTTAGGAAGTTTGGCATGTGTCTCAACCCCACCAAGTGCGCCTTCAGAGTCGATTTTGGTAAGTTCCTTGGCCTCATCATTCACTAGAGCGGGATAGCCCCAAAAAAGTTCGAGCTATAACTGATATGTTGCACCCCTGCTCGGCTAAGGAGGTGCAACGCTTTATAGGAATGCTAGCCGCCCTTACTTGATTCATTTCCCGATTAGGAGACAAATGCCTTCCCTTCTTCCGAGCTTTAAGGCATCCCAAAGACTTCAAGTGGACTTTGGAATGTGATGAAGCCTTTGGGAATCTCAAGGAATATCTTGCCCAGCTACCTCAGCTTGCCTCAGTCGTCTTGGGAGAACCGCTCAGCCTTTACCTCGCGTCGTCTGAACACGCAGTTAGTTCGGTCCTAGTCCGAGATGATGCAGGAACACAATGACCAATCTACTACACTAGCCACATCTTGAACGGGCCCGAGGGATGATACCAACTGATCGAGAAATTGACATTAGCCCTAGCACAAGCAGCTAGAATCTGCGCCTATATTTTCAAGCCCACACGATAAATGTGGCCATCGATCAACCAATACGTCAGATTCTATCCAAGTTCGATGTATCAGGACAGATGCTCAAATGGTCGGTCGAGCTTAGAGAATTCGACATTCAATACATCCCGAAGACTACCATCAAAGACCAAACTATTTGCTTGGAAGTATCCTTACAAAGAATTATTTTCAAGATTCGGTGATCAATCGCTTGGAAAAGATAATTCTTTGCCTTTGGATCTTTCAATCTTTATTCTTCCAACTTTATTTTTTTGTGTGTATCCATCAACATTGCCTCCGGTGCTTTAATTTTTACAATCTGCTAATACCCCTTTGATAGTATGTATTGTATGTATTGTATGCTGAAGACAGTATGCTGATACCAAATGTTATGTAACATAGAAGTCTCTTAAAGAGGGAGGTGTAAGAACACACTTAGGATAAGTTTAGATCACATGACAGTGTCAAGCAATTAATATCGTCAAGGAATCAACAATTCTGCAAGTTCGATTGCCAAATGGCCTAACAATCAATAATATTATGCTCATTGCACACAGTTTGGTGATCAAGACGGAGCCAAGAGAGAACTTTACTAGTTGGTGGTAGAACGAGGAGGAAGCAGATGGATGGATATCTACAGATAGAGAGACTTTTGGCAATAAGAAAGCGTTGACACAGTAATGCTTTCCCATTCAACAGGAAGGCTTCCAGTAGCTGTTAAACGATCGATCAACAATATCCCGCCGGCATATGATTGATTGAACAAGTCATTGTTCGCATGTGCTGATAAGAACAAGTACAAGTTTGATGCAGTCACAACGTAACATTCTCTCTTTGGTGCTGCTATCAATAATTCCGCGTGCGTATGATGTTACGTGGTGAAGCAGAGGATGGACTACATCAAACATTCGATTATTATTACTAGTATATATCACATGCGATTGACTCCTTCTTGCAGATGCTGCCTATCATTTCCTGTTCAACGGGAAAGCGTCAACTCTTCCGATGCGATATATATATGGATCCATCTGCTCATGCTATCTGCATCCAACGACAAAAGCTCTCGTGCTCCTTTCCTCTCTTTACTTCCTTGCTCTCGTTACATAGCGGAACAATTCAAAGACATGGCTGCAGCCTACGCCCTCCTCCTCGCTGCTCTCCTTGCTTTGGCTTCTTCCCCAACCATGGCCCGTGATCCCGGTGCTCTCCAAGACTTGTGTGTTGCAGATAACACATCCAATGGTATACTAACAGCTTATCTAATGTACCTGTCATCGGGTTAATTATTATCATGGATCGAGATGCTGATTCCTGCTTCGACCCATGCAGTGTTCGTCAACGGATTTGTCTGCAAGGATCCAAAGCTCGTCAAGGCCGAAGACTTCTTCTTCTCCGGTCTCGACGAGCCTCGCGACACCACCAACAAAGTCGGCTCCAACGTGACGCTCCTAAACGCGAACCGAATTCCCGGCCTCAACACCCTCGGCATCTCCATGGCCCGGGTGGACTACGCCCCGTTTGGCCTCAACCCTCCTCACATCCATCCCCGGGCGACGGAGATCCAAACGGTGTTGGAAGGCTCGCTCTATGTCGGCTTCGTCACCTCCAACCCCGACAACAAGCTCGTCACCAAAGTGCTTCGCAAGGGTGACGTGTTTGTGTTCCCCCAAGGCCTCATCCACTTCCAGTTCAACTACGGCACCAAGAAGGCCGTCGCACTCTCCGGTCTCAGCAGCCAAAATCCGGGGGTGATCACCATTGCCAATTCCGTCTTCGGGTCCAAACCAGCCATCTCGGATGATATCCTCGCTAAGGCCTTTCAGGTGGACAAGAAGATCATAGATCGGATTCAGGCTCATTTCTAGGAACACAAACTAGCTAGAGAATTCGATTTGTTTGTCTTGTGTGTGTGTATGTTGACCTTAATAATCAAACGTCACCTGCTGCTTCATCCTATGACCGATATAACTGTGATGTATGTCGATCATGACATCTGATGCCGAATTCACTGTTCTTGGCATCGACAAGTCAAGCTTGGAAACCGGTATTTACCGAAGAGTCCATAACGGGTTCGCACGCCATATATCACTGTGTTACAAAGGAGAGAGCGTGTTTTCTTCCCACGCCAAACCGGAGCCAGGTGGTCGTTAACATCCTCGTTCTATGAACGGCGATTGACGCCGTTGCTTAGATCGTCCGAGTTACATCGCGACTAAAGGATGTGCGTCTAAATCGTGACTTGTAGCTTTAGTTGTGTCACAATCTGCGAAGTGAACCATTTCTCCTAAAAATAATTCCTAAATAATCGGTACGCACGACTAACCCGACCCGATGCCTACTTCGACTATCCAAGTATTCACATGGCCTACTTTGTATATTCGGGATTGGACCAAGCCGTTGTGATACCTCGGCTACGACATAAAGGTTCCCCAATATTTTGGCGCTAGAAGGAGGGCCCGATTGTCACGAACAGTCGTTGCACACCCGCAATAACTTTGTTCAACGAACCGTTTGTCTCTTTTGTATACATGTACATATGCTTGGCAGTATGTTTTGCCTTTGGTTTTATATGTTTTTGCTTGAAAAAATGTATGTTCGAATAGGTTGCAGCACTATAATGCGATCGCTCACCGCATTGGGCAAAACTGCCCCAAAATGGCTCCGTTTTCGTGTGTCACGGGCTGTTTTCTGTAGCTCTCTATAGCATATAAAACATCAGCTATCTCAGCACGCTGGAACCACTCGGGTGGCACCATGGGGGATAGGGTTTCGGTATAGTGTCGGGCATTGAACAACCTTTCACAAGTTCGCTTGTTCACTTGACGGGAACTTATCTTCGCGCCCGGCACCCGGTGAGCAACTGTTTGTGGACTTGCACCTGTTTGTTCAACCTTCTAAAATCCTTATTTTCCTCTTTTCTCTCGTGCATACAAGGTGCTCGCTGAATTGCTTGTAAAGCTTTCCTTTTCGCGAGACGTCAGGACTTGTCCGTCGCTTGTTCTTCGAACTAATAAACTTTCTCTTTTATAGGTCTTTCGGGACCTGAGTGAAGTTGCAAATTGGCAAACCCTTTGCTAATGCATATTGCAAGGGTGCGTCATGACTTAGGCAATCCCAACTAAGTCCAGGAAGTTGGTGTAAGGGTGCTTTGCAACTTAGGCAACTCAAGCTAAGTTCGTGTCTTTGCCGTAATGGTGCCTCACAACTTAGGCAATTCCAGCTATGTCTGTGACATTGTGATATCAGAGTGGTCAAGCAATTCAAGCAAGCAGTGAAGGAACTTCATAATTTTGCCATGACAAAGCATCGTGGGGAATCAAGCAAGATGGGACAAGCTGGACCCTTGCCCCAAGCAGCCGCAGGTGGGCTATAAGTGCATACTTGCTCTTATGCTATTGGAGCCGCTCAGGAGGAGCGCGATACTGAATATGATGAGCGAGAAATTGGCTACTCTCCACAAGTGAAGGAGGCACAATCTGGATTGCCAACCGGGAAAAAAAGCCATAAGGAGAGACTCACAACCGCGGAAACCCGCTTGGATGTTCTTGAAGCGAGCTTGGAGGAACTCTACCTTGGCCAACGAAGGCTTCTTGGGGTAGAGAGCTCACAAGAAGAAGATGAATCCCGGATCGACAAGGTTGAGGCCCTAGTCGATTGATTGTCAGATGACACCAAAGACTCCGTGCAACATCTACACGAAGTCATGGTAGAACTCACATTTAGGGTGACCATGCTCACAAGGGCACTAAATGCGGGAGGAAGCAACACCCGTGTTACGCCATCACAAAACTTGAGGGCACACGAGCCGCATTGTTACGGAGGTGCTAGATATGCTAAAGAGCTCGAGAATTTCCTATTCGACATGAAATAATACTTTCGAGCTACGAGGTCCGAAGAAACCAAAGTTTTAATAGCAACTATGTATTTGAATGGGGATGCAAAACTTTGGTGGTGAACCCATTGGGAGGAGATCTAACAAGGTTAGTGTCAGGTGGATACATAGGATGACTAAAGCAAGAGTTGAGAACTTAGTTTCTACCTGCGAACATAGAGTTTGTTGCAAGGAGAAAACTAAGACAACTCCGCCAAAGTACTTCCATTCGAGACTACGTAAAGAAATTTTCTATACTAATGCTAGACGTATAGGATATGTCCGAGAAGGATAAGCTATTCAGCTTCCTAGTTGGTTTGAAGCCATGGACTCAACAAAAACTGCATCGAAGGAATGTCACCGATGTGATCGGGGCAATTGCTGTCGCAGAAAGGCTCACCGACTTTGTTTCCTCTAAGGACCCGGGAAAAAAGAAATAATCTTTAGGAAATCGCCCTCCAAAATATTCTCAAGAGAAAGAGCCCGAGAGTGAACAAAGGAAGAAGAGTTCCCACAAAGGGTCAAGCTCAAAAGGCAAGTCCCTGAAACTTGACGGATGCTTCTTATGCAAAGGGTCACATATGGTGAGGGAGTTCCAACAGAAAAAGGCACTCAATGCTTTAACAGCTTCCATCCATCCCCCTAAATCAAACAAGGGCAAAGTCATCGCCCTTAGTTCAAGCAGTTCAGAATCTAACAGCAACGATGATAAGTCGCAAGGTCCCCGAATGGGAGCAATGCGTTTGTTAAATGCATTGCAGGGTCAAGTGGGGGAGAACATGAAGGCATATTTATTGAAAGCAAGGAGTAGCGAGCTGATGTACAAGGACATTAAGCTCAATGTCAAACAACCCATGCAATGGTGGATATGAGTGCTACCTATAACTTTATTGTCGATCGAGAAGCAAAGCGACTTGGGCTGATCTTAGAGAAGAACCCATGTCGGATGAAGGCAGTGAACTCGGAGGCCAAGCGGATCTTCGAGCTAGCAAAGGGAGTCCCCATCAAGATCGGAACATGGAGTGGGAGTACGAACATAACGGCGATGCCATTAGATGACTTCCAAGTGAATCTTGGAATATAGTTCATGCATGCGGCGAAATTGGTGCCATTGTCGTTCCTAAACTCCCTATGTATGATGGGAGGTGATGACCCCAGTGTGGTTTTCATCTCTCGGAGAGGAACCAGGGACCCCCAACAGATATCGACATTACAACTAAAGAAAGGGGTACAAAAAGGTGAATTAACATTTGTGGCTACTATGAAGCTAGAGCCACTCAACGAGAAGGCCATTCATGAACCTACTATGGTCGCGAACATTCTTTTTTGAAAGAGTTCACAAACATTATGCTACCTGAGTTGTCGAAAACTCTACCACCACGCAAAGGGATGGATCATCATATCGAGCTAGAGCCAGGAGTGAAGCCTCCAGTGAGACCACCCTACCGTATGCCTCCTCCATAGTTGGCAAAGCTCAAAAAGTAGTTAGGTGAACTGCTAAGCGATGGTCTCATCCACAGTTCCAAAGCACCATTCGAAGCTCCAATTCTCTTCCAAAAGAAATAAGATGGGAGCCTTCGACTATGCTTCGATTATCAAGCCCTCAACAAAGTGACAGTGAAGAACAAGTATCCCATCTCACTCATCGCGAACTTGTTTGGCCAATTGGGTAAAGCCAAGTATTTCTCCAAACTTGACCTCCGGTCGGGGTACTGGCATGTGCGCATTGCTAAAGGCGATGAAGCGAAGACTACCTGGTGACCAGGTATGGAGCGTTTGAGTTCTTGGTGAAGCCTTTCGACTTAACCAAACTCCGACTATGTTCTGCACTCTTATGAACCAACTATTCAAAGAGTATTTGGATAAGTTTATAGTCGTCTACTTGGACGATATCGTCATCTACAGCCAAACGCTCAAGGAGCAAGTCGAGCACCTTTGGATAATTTTCAAGGTTATCAGGGAGAACACTTTGTTCACGAAAAGGGAGAAGTGCTACTTTGCTCAAACAGATATCTTATTCTTGGGGCATCGAATCAGTGATGGCTCCAATCGGATGGACAAATCAAAGGTGCAAGCTATTGCAGAATGGCGAACTCCAAAGAATGTGCCAAAGCTAAGATCCTTCCTTAGTTTTGTCAACTACTATCGACGTTTCATAACAGGGTATTCGAAGCGT
This sequence comes from Musa itinerans, assembly GCA_001649415.1. Taxonomy (NCBI): domain Eukaryota; kingdom Viridiplantae; phylum Streptophyta; class Magnoliopsida; order Zingiberales; family Musaceae; genus Musa; species Musa itinerans. The sequence continues at coordinate 14,214 of LVTN01000035.1, forward strand.
GCAACTCCACTGACGGAGTTGCTAAAGAAGGAGTAGCCTTGGAGGTGGTTTGATAAATATGAAGTTGTATTCCAAGATCTGAAGGCTGTTGTGTTGGAAGAACTAGTGCTCAAATTGCCTGACTATGGGGAGCCCTTCGAAGTCCATATAGATGCTTCAGACTTTGCTATTGGGGAAGTACTCATACAGGAGGGTCATCCGATAGCATATAAGAGCTACAAGCTCAACGAGACCGAGCGACGGTATCCGGTGCATGAGAAGGAGATGACAGCGGTGGTCCACTATTTACGAGTTTGGCGGCACTACCTTTTTGGATCATGATTTATGCTAAGGATAAACAACATCGCTTTAAGTTATTTCTAAACTCAGAAGAAATTCTCCCCAAAGCAAGCATAATAGCATGACTTCTTGGCTGAGTTTGATATGGTAAATGTCGTGACTAATGCATTGAGTCAGAAAGTGGAGCGAGTGAATGCCATACAGTTGGAGGGCAGAGGCCAAGCAAGTCAGTTGCACTCCAACTTCATTTTTAGGATTAGGGATGGATTGTACAATGATCCCCAAGTAGTAACCCTGATATACCTCATTAAAGAAGGCAAGACATGATGATTTTGGGTCCAGGAGGGACTTGTTTACACAAAAGGGAATAGGGTTTATTTTTCTCGAGTAGATAATTTGAGGCATGAACTCTTAAAAGAGTGTCACGATTTCCTTTGGGTTGGACATCCAGGCATTTATAGAAAATTGGCTCTCATGGAGAGGGCCATCTACTGGCCGAAGATGAAGACTGATATGAAGGAATATGTTCGAACGTGCCTCACTTGCCAATAAGACAAGGTGAAGCAACGGAAGCCGGTGGGACTTTTGGAACCATTGCCCATACCAGAAAGGCCGTGGGAGAGCATTTCCTTAGACTTCATATCAAGATTACCGGTAGTAGGGGGACTCGGATCAATACTCATGGTGGTCAATCGATTTTCAAAGTATGCAACTTTCATTGCTGCACCTCTACACTGTTCAGTAGAGGAGGCGGCCAAGCTGATGATGAAGAATATGGTGAAGTATTAGGGAGTCTCGCATAATATCATCAGTGATCAAGACACTCGGTTCCTGGGATGATTCTAGACTAAGCTATTCAAATTGTTGGGGTCTAAGTTATACTTCTCCACAAGCCTCCACCCCTAAACGAATAGTCAAACTAAAAGGATAGACATGCTCCTTGAGCAATATCTTTGGCACTACATGAGTGCCAATCAACGAGATTAGGTTAGGCTGTTAGACATGGTCCATTTCTCCTACAACTTACAGTGGAGCTTTGTGTCTAACAAGAGCCCCTTCGAGATCATTACAGGATAACAACCATCAACTCCTCACACCTTAGCAATTAGATATACTGGGAGTAGTCCATCAACATATCACTTTACAAAAGAATGGCATCAAAATGAAAATATTGCGCAGGCTTACTTGGAGAAGGTAACCAAAAAGATGAAGAAGTGGGCAGACTTGGGAAGGTATTTGGTGTTGGTAAAGCTCCAACCAACATCACTCCAATTCTTTAGGAATAAAGTATACAAAGGATTGGTGCACAAGTATGAAGGGTCCTTCCCAATTATCAGTAGGGTAGGCAACGTCTCCTACAAGTTGCAACTGCCAGCATGGCACAAAATTCATGATGTTTTTTTCGCTAGCAACTTAAAAGCCTACCACTCAGATCCACAAGATGTTTCTTGAAGTGTTCCAACTTGACTACCCCCACCAGAGCCTCCTACAAGAAGCGAGTTGAAACTATTTTAGCACATCGCAAGATAAAGCTACCCACTGGAGTTGAGCAGATCGAGTACTTGATGAAGTAGCGAAAGCTTCCCCGAACTGAAGCCATTTGGGAGCCCAAAGACGCCCTATGACATGAAGAAGCAGTCATCAACAACTACCAATAAGCATCAACAAGAGCATCGACAATTTAAGTGGGAGAGAATGTCATGAACGGTCGTCGCACACCTGCAACAACTTAATTCAACAAATCATTCATCGCTTTTGTATACATGTATAGATGCTTGGTAGCATGTTTTGCCTTGGTTTTATATATTTTTACTTGTAAAAATGTATGGTTCAATAGGTTGCAATGCTATAATGCGACCACTCACCGCGGATCTAACCCTTTGCAGATGCATATCGCAAGGGTGCGTCATGACTTAGGCAATCCTAGCTAAGTCCGGGAAGTTGGTGCAAGGGTGCTTCGTGACTTAGGCAACTCAAGCTAAGACCGTGATACGATGTCGCAAGAATGCCCCCAACCGAGCAACCCGAGAGAGCCCCATGGAGAAGAGCCACCCCTGACTCATTCGACCTTCGGGTTTGGAGGGCAGCTCCAACTTCGTCCAAGCCTAGAAGGGAATACCTCGACTGCAACCCCGAGCTGCTATTGGCGGTTGTTCAATGATCTTGGGCTGTCACCTCTTGGGACCACCATGGGGCAACTTGCTATCTCAGCCAAGGTGTTCTTCAGCCTCACAAAGTCCAAGCCTTAACAGGGATGATGAAGACTATCATACCCCCTCATCCCCGAGCATGCCTAGTAGTCGGTATTGCCTCAAACGTCGTCGCCATGGGACTTGTCGACCCCTATCACCGCGCCACGAGAGCCATCTTCGATCCCTCAGCAACCTAGAGCAACATATGTCAATCTGTCACCCAAGGACCAATCAGGGAACCCAAGGCCAACACTAGATTATAGCGCCCTAGGCCTCCATTGCACCACCTCGAGCCCGACACCCTATTATCTGACTCGGTGGACTCTCTCCGAGCTCAATTGTGCTCGATCAATCGATGTTTGGACATGGTCCAAAGGGAGTTTCATATGTCCAAAGAAGAGCTCATGGAGGCCTCCTCAATAGGGTCCCCCTTTGTTAAGGAAATCCAGGACAAACCGATACCATTGAACTTTCGCCTCCCTGTGCTCCGGGCTTACAATGGCGACTCCGACCCGGTAGAGCATGTCGCCACCTTTCAAACTCAAATGACCCTATATGATACTTCTGATGCACTGATGTGTCGAGCGTTCCCCATGACTTATTGGGGTTCGACTTGGATGTGGTATAGCCGACTTAGTCTAGCCTCGGTCTCATCTTTCAACTAGCTTACAAGGGAATTAGAGCTCAATTTCATGGCTAGTGCATGGCCAAAACCATTTGCAGCCAAGCTCCTCGGTATGAGTTAGAAGGACAATGAACCCCTCTCTCACTTCGTCGCTCGCTTTGCTGCTAAGATCCGAGGAGTCCCCAACACACACCCTTCATTGATCATGCATGCATTTCTGATGGGTCTGTGACCGTCTAGATTTTTCTAGTCGTTGTTTGAGCGACTAGCGGTGACCCTCCCCGAGATGCTCCAATGTGCAAATCAGTACATAGCTGCAGAGGCCCTAGTGGCGGGAAAGCGCGAGGAACACAAGAGGCCTCGCACGGAGCAATTTCGAGGGCAACCCTCACACCCACCAAGAAGAAGGCTCGACTGACTCGAGCCGTCGCTCCTGTGGCCACCTCTCCCACCCTTGAGATCATCCAGAATAGAGGTCTTCCTCCAGATCAAAGAGAAGGGGCTCCTAAGAGCACCCAACCCGATCGCGCGAGCTCAGAGATCACTTCAAGTATTGCTAATTCCACCGCAACTATGGTCATGACACCAAGGAGTGTCATGACCTAAAGAACCTGGTCGAGGAGCTCATCCGCAAGGGGTATCTCGGATGCTACATCAAGAAGCTACGAGAATCCTCCCCGCACCCCACGGGACCTATAGAAAGACATATTGATGTCATCATCGATGGTCCACTTCGAGAGGAGACAGGGCATCGACACGAAAAGCCTATGCCCAAGCAACCGTGGAAAGGCATCCCAAGTAATGGGACGAGTCCGAGATCACCTTCCCAACGGGGGAAGTCGAGCACCCCGACCATGACAATGCCCTGGTGATCTTGGTCAGGATTGCCAATGCCCATATCCAAAGAATAATGGTAGACACCGGGAGCTCAGCCAAAGGCTTATACCTCGACGCCTTCCAGAAGCTTAGCTTAACTTGAAAAGACCTAGTTCCTATGGCCTCGACTCTCACCGGATTCAGTGGAGATTCTATCTCGCCTCTCGGCACTACCACCTTACCGGTCACCATTGGGGAGGAGTCGAGATCCAAGACTGTGATGGTCACCTTCATGGTGGTCGGACTCCCTTCAGCATATAATGTCCCCCTAGGTCGCCCGATCCTTAATAAGTTAAGAGCTGTCAACTCCACCTATCATTGGGAAATAAAGTTCCTAACTCACATCGAGATTGGAGGAGTGATCCTCGGGAGTCAAGGCAATGCTATCTAGCAGCTGTTGCGCTACCTAATAAACTAAAACACAAGCCGCCCGCATTCGATCCCTGAGATATTACAAAATTACCACTTTATCTTGAGCCAACCGAGCAGATACTGGAGGTCCCCATAGACAAAAGTCAATCAGACAAAGTTTTGAATGTCGGGTTTTAACTCCTAGAAAAGGAACAAGTCCAACTCATTGACTTTTTGACAAAAAATTCCGACTATCTACGCTTGGTCGCCAAAAGACATGCCAGAAATTGTTCCTAAGGTCGCACAACACCACTTGAATAATTGCCCCCAAGTGCGACCGGTGAAGCAAAGGCCTTGAAAGTTTTCTCATGACTGATAAAAAATAGTCAGTAATGAGGTGGATCGTCTATTGGAGGCAAGGTTCAAAGCCGAGGCAAGTTATCCCCAATGGCTATCCAATATAGTTCTCATCAAAAAATCTAATGGAAGGTGGAGGATATGTGTTGACTACATCGATCTAAATTGTGCATGCCCGAAGGATTGCTATATGCTCCCGAGGTTTGACCAATTGGTCGATGCAACCTCAGGGCATGAGCTCCTTACATTCATGGATGCCTTCTTGGGATACAACCAAATCAAAATGGCTCTCGAATATCGAGAGCACATTACCTTCATCACAAATCGAGGAGTCCACTATTACAAGGTTATGCCCTTTGGGTTGAAGACCACCAGAGCAACATACCAAAGAACAGTTAACAAGATGTTCAAGCACTAGATTAGGAGGAACATGGAGGTATACATCGATGACATGATCATGAAAAGCAAGCTTGCCAACACCCATTTGGCAGATCTGGTTGAGACGTTCCAAACGCTTAAGAAGTTTGGCATGTGTCTCAACCCCGCCAAGTGTGCCTTTGGAGTCAATTCCGTTAAGTTCCTTAGCTTCATCATTCACCATAGGGAGATAGATGAAAACCCCAAAAAGGTTTGAGCTATAATTGATATGTTACACCCCTGCTCGGCCAAGGAGGTGCAATGCCTTACAAGAAGGCTAGCCGCCCTTACTTGATTCTTGTCTCGATCGAGAGACAAATGCCTTCCCATCTTTCGAGCTTTAAAGCATCCCAAAGACTTTAAGTGGACTTTGGAATGTGAGGAAGCCTTTGGGATTCTCAAGGAATATCTCGCCCAGCTACCTTAGCTTGGCTCGGTCGTCCTGGGCGAACCGCTCAGCCTCTACCTCGCATCGTTCGAACACGCAGTTAATTCAGTCCTAGTCCGAGATGATGTAGGAACACAATGACCAATCTACTACACTAGCCACATCTTGAACGAGACCGAGGGATGATACCAACTGATCGAGAAATTATCATTAGCCCTAGTGTTGGCAATTGGAAACTATGCCCATGTTTTCAAGCCCACACGATAAAGGTGGTGACCGATCAGCCACTACGCCAGATTCTATCCAAGTTCGATGTATCGGGATGGATGCTCAAATGGTCGATCGAGCTTTGAGAATTCGACATTCAATACATCCCTAAGACCGCCATCAAAGCCTAAATTATTGTTGATTTCATCTCGGAGCTATCCCCCACCCAAGATGACACCCACGAAGGTACCAAAAAAAGATGGACTCTATATATGGATGGGTTGGCAAACACCGAAAGAGGAGTCAGGCTTGTCTTGAAAGGGTCGAACAACCAACTGTGAAAAAGATAGAAGTCTTCACCGACTCGTAGCTGGTGGTCAGCCACATCAGTGGGAACTACGAAGCTCGGGATGCAACTAAGACAAAATACTTATCCGAGGCATGACAACTAGCAAGCCGCTTCAAACACTTCACGGTGACAAGGGTGCCCTGAGCACAGAACACACAAGTAGATGCACTAACCATTGCAACCGAGGATGTCGCCACAACCAAAGTGACTCCAAGATGGATGGAGGACATTCTCTGCTACAAAAAGGTTAAGGGCATTTGAGGAGAGCATATCAGCGGCCAAACTTTAGCCTTAAAAATCCTCATACAAGGCTACTACTAGCCAACCATGCGACGGGACATCGTCGCCTATATGCAACGATGCATGCAATGCCAAAAGCATGCTCAAGTGCAACATCAGCTCGCGATACCCCTAACCTCGATAGATTGTGCATGGTCATTTGCATAATGGGGAATGGATCTCCTCGGCTCCTTGTTGGGTAATCTTGGGGGGGGCGACATCACATACGCAGCGGAAGAACAAGAAAACAAAATCCCCTATTCCCAAAGAGATGTTCCTCGTCGTGCGAAGATTGGTGTGCAAAATCCGCGAAACTTAAAACAACATATAGAGTAGATTGTGTTACCTAGAGAGATCGTATATCCTTATTTCCTTGCAGATCTTTAGGAGAGGGTGAAAGAGGTCAAGCGTCCTCCTCTCTAGCGGTGATCCACACGGCAGGGCTACGACGATGCTCCTCAAAACTCTAGGCCTGCTCTAAGGTAGAGAGGGGGAGGAGAATAAGAGAGGCAAGCAAATGCTCTAGCCTATGAGGCTCTGAATCTCTCTTATTTATAGAGGTCCCCTGTCAAACCCTAATGGATCCTCCCCTAGTGGGTATTGGATCTGCATCCAATTACCTAAGCCTTTTAGAT
>LVTN01000035.1:29846-235599 GCA_001649415.1 Musa itinerans
ATATATGTATATATATATATATATATGTATATATGTATATATATATATATATATATGTATATATATATATATATATATATATATATATATATATATATATATATATATATATATATATATATATATATATATATATATATATATATATATATATATATATATATATATATATATATATATATATATATATATATATATATATATATATATATATATATATATATATATATATATATATATATATATATATATATATATATATATATATATATATATATATATATATATATATATATATATATGTATATATATATATATATATATATATATGTATATATATATCCTCTAACGTAACAAATTTAAATGGTATTTTCACTGAGAAAGATTCAGACAGTCTGCCTGTACATTTCTGTGCTTTTGTGATCATTTGTAATGTTCTGGGCTTATCCTTGTGGTGTTGTTTATTTTATCTAAAAGGTAGCATCCGTCCAGTGGTATTTTTGTCTTTACTGTAGGTTGGGATCCTTTTTGCAGCCAAATACTTATATGGGAAAGCAATTAAACTACTAATATACTGGAGGGATCTTTGAAACTTTAAGGTGACATTATTTTAATGTTCCTGTACTGGAGTCCTTATTGTTTACCTTTTGGTCTTTGAACAACTTCCTCTGCTTCATATTTGATTATCTGGATTTTCAGTTATTATTGGCCGCAAATTCTTAGGATAATCCGCTTTCTTTCCAAGTTCTCCTTACACTAAACCTTCTCTATCTTTTGAACTTCCGTTTTCTGATCAAATGCACATCGCTAGGTCTTGTGATTATAATCTTGAATATGAAGCTACATGGCTTAGTTTGTTTGCTGCAAGAAGGCTTCAACATAGATATACCAGTTAACTCATTTCTAGATATACTGCTGATATTGTCAGTTTTTTATTTTCTGTTATTATAAATATTTACAATTAACCGAGTTTGCTGACACAAGGCTTTTACAGCGATGATGCCGTTTATCAGGCCCAGAGAGGAGGATCATTCTAACACATGCTTCTTTTGTGGAAATTGTTATGGTTCTTTAGGAAATAGATTATTTGTACATGATCATGCATTCATGCAACCTTCAATTGTTTAATAAGATAGATTTAGGAATTGATTAAAGACAATTTTGTTGGTTTTGGAAATTACAATCAAGTAAGTTTTTTCTGGACATGCTTTACAGATGAAGATAAATAAAATGGTCATCGTTTCAATTGACATTCTTAATTGAATTTGTTAATGATTCTCCTTTTATGTGTTTTTCAGGTCATCCATGTGCTAAATATATGATTATAGCACCAGGTTCTTCCTTGCAAGGTCCATTCATTATGAAAATCTGATCCATATTTTGTCAAGTGATATAAAGAAATGGAAGACTCAGGGATCTCAAGCTTTTGGGGACCTGTTACATCCACTACAGAATTGTGCGAGGAAAACTATGCCCATTCTTCATATATTGCAGAATTTTACAACACCATATCAAAGATCGGATGCATTCTTTTTGCACTTATTGGCCTTACAAATGCCCTTAGACAAAGGTTTGAGAAAAGATTTAGTGTGCTTCACATTTCCAACATGATACTCGCAATCGGGAGCATCATATTTCATGCCACATTGCAACATGTGTAAATTTCTTTGCTCATCTCTGAATTATTTTTGCTTTCTGTGTCTTTTCATTTTATTTATTCTGTTTATATCGTTCAATCATACTAGTTACTCGCCTTGAAATATATTGGGTTCTGTAGCAAAATAATGTGTATGGTTGGCAGAAATCATTACTTCTTTACATGCATCTGCACCTGAGGCAGATAACATGCGAGTGAGCATCTTTTCTTCAATCTTTGAACAACATATGTGCACATCTAACATTGCTATTTGTGTGCTTCTTGATGGTTAGCAAACACTCATCTGCCTACTATCAGGACTTCTGGGGTTGGCCCTGGCCAAGCTATTGTAACTTCTGCAACCACAGCATTTTGTGGGGTTGCTTGTGTTTTTTGTGGTCGCTCATAATAAAAGCCTAATAGGTGGATTCTAGGTTGGCTTTCATGTTCTACACGTATTCGATAGTAGGTTTGTTTTACTAACTTTTAATGACATGAAATTTGTTTCTGAACTTGATACCTTTAGATGTCATGCTTTGTTTCTATCCAACAAGCCGTTGTGTTGCACATATTTGGAGATGGCTACATGGATATCTTTTTTCCTGTCATTGAGCTCTGTTTAGGATGTGCTTTTTCTTAATGGTAAAATATGTGGTAGGACCAAAACTGGACTGCTGCATTTCAATATATTGCTTTGATATGGAACTTTATTCATGAATATCTTACAGGTCGTGAACTCTCTAAAATCTCTGAGATTCAAATACCGATTAATGTAAGTTATATAATCAGGCTTTACGAAGGTGGCTATTAAGCAAAGGTCCAGTTTGAATGTTTAACACACGAAAAAGTCAGCTGGATATATTATAATCTTGCATCACCTTCCTATCTGTGATTAGTGGTTCTTGTGTTTTGTCAATATGCTATGATGTATTATCTGGTGCTTTTGCTAAGCTCTAATCATTTATTAATTATTATCTGTCCATTTCTGAATTTGCCATACATCTATGATTATGAAATAGATCTACTATTCAGATAAATCGATTATCTCAGAGGTCACTGGCAGTGTTAGTGGTACCTGGCATCCACCCTATTAAACATGTTGGATATGTCTCAGTTTGTTGGATGCTTATCATATTATTTGATCATATATTATAATATTAAAGGAGAGAAAGCGGACCTTTTGTTTTTTTAACATTATTATGCATCAATCTTTGAAGTTTATTATCATGACAATGAAATATAAGTATCGTGCAATGTATTTTAAAAAATAATGTTCCATATGCCTTGCAATTTCTTTTTTGTCTTCTTTCATACTGGAAGCTTGGATATGAATCCTATTTAATTCTTTTGTCCACATCTGTGCGACAGTTCTGTTTGGTGGCACCTATATTCACCTTCTGGAATAGGTGGATCTGTATTAATGATCGATCTTCATTGTACTAAAGTTCCCTACTTTGTGTTTCTATAACGTTGATTCGGTCACTAGTGCTTTATGTATTTGTCTTTTCATTTCTTTCTTTCTGAAAGGAATGCCTTCATGGTGCTTCTTGATTCAGTTGCTTTTCTTTTATCAGTATCGTCTACATTCTACTTGATTTAAGACACTTGGACGCAAGTGCTGCTTTTTCCAAGTATTCCATTGTTGACTTTTACCATTGTGATTGGCTTGTTATTAATATATGTATAATTTCTTTTGAAATTGTTTGCTTGATTTTATTAGCTTTTATCTTTTTTTATCGTGCATTTATCTATTGCATACTGACATTTTTTTTTATACCAATTGCTAGGATAATTTTTATGCATGAGATTATACTATAACTAGTTGTCAGTGCTTATGAACAATCTGATAACATCTTAATTCACTTTCAGACTGCAGCAAAGCGATGAAACACCAATGGTATGGGAGATGTTGCTTTACCTTTATGTTCTTTACTCACCGGACTGGCACTATAGGAGCACTATGCCTACTTTTCTTTTCCTCTATGGTGCTGCCTTTGCTGTTGCTCATTCATTGGTGCGTTTTGGAATAGGATTCAAGATACACTATGTTGGCCTTTGTCTTCTATGTATCCCCCGGATGTACAAGTATTACATACAAACAAAAGATGCGGCAGCTAAACGGCTAGCCAAGCTCTATGTTGCGACAATATTTCTCGGGACTATATGCTGGTTGTTCGACCGGATATTCTGCAAGAAATTATCACACTGGTATATTAATCCGCAAGGTCATGCGTGGTGGCATGTGCTTATGGGATTCAACTCATACTTTGCGAATGCATTTTTGATGTTCTGTCGGGCACAGCAGCTGGGTTGGGAACCGCAAGTCGTTCACCTCTTTGGTGTGTTCCCATATGTGAAGATTCATAAACCCAAAAAGCAGGAGTGAGAAAGAAGCAGTTGGGCAAGTGTTCCATGCTGGTTTCTTTATGCAATATTCGGAACAGATGTTTTGTTTAGCGTGCAAACAGGCGGTGGCACACTCTGGAAATGAACGTTAGTGACATGGGCTTATTGATGTTTTACATTTCATCGACTGGCGCTTGCTATGTACTTACTGTTCCTAAATCTACAATCTGTGCTTAGAATAGGTTGAATCATGAACAGTATTTTTCTTTTTCTTGCTTGATATGTTTTTTTTTAGGGTTACACAAGATGATTGAATTGGAGACTGACCCAACCGGTTAATTGGGTCTATAATTAACTAGTGAATTTAATCTTACATCAAGAGCAAGCAATGATACGTATGCATGTTAGTTGCTATATCTTTAATGTGACAGTGTGTGTGGGATCTTGTCGAACATGAAAGATGCGATCATGTAAATATTCTGGAGAATGCATACGTGCATGCACGATTGGATAATACTCGGAAGTGATAAATTGACTTGCATCAGATTGTGCTGACTTTGAGGCCCAACCAAAACCAGAACGAGCCAAAGTCAACCCAACCCAAAACGACCCCCGTGAACAAGGTGAAAAGGGGGAGGGCTGAGTGAGAATGGACCAATTTTAGATGATAATTAAAAAAAACACACACAAAAAAAAAATTAAAAGAGAAATCAGGGAGATGGAAACAAAGATTGTTTGAATGTGATTGGGCAATCCCCTAACATTATCTTCTCCTATCTGTTTCCCCCATATAAAACCCTCGAGAACCCAATTTTTATTAGAGGGTGGCTTCCCAAGTACCTCATCTTCCTCCTCTTCCCCTCTTGCTCGTGTTGGCTTCGGGGATCTGCGCCTCCTTTCCGCCATGAGAACCGCCACGCATCACCCTCTCATCACCGCCCCTTGCAACCTGTGGCCTCGACCAAGGCCGACCTCGGCTCCTGTGCTCCCCTCTGGATCTGGACGACCCAGGAGAGGGGCCTTGGTCGTCAGAGCTGCGGTGGTTGTGGAGCAGGAGGTCAAGACCAAGATCTCCCTTGTGAGAATTGGCACCAGGGGCAGGTAGACCATTTGATTTCCTCTTCCCCCCCCTTCGTTTTCTGGCTCATTCTCTAATTTTTCTTATCAAGATTCTGTTGTTGTGCGGTCGTTGACTCGGGCCTTTAGCTTTTCTTCTTAAAAATTGTATCTTTTCGCCTCCCCCGCTTGGAGATTGCTTCAATTGGACGCTAATGAGGTCTCTGGTTTTCCTTAAGACCTCCCTCGCTCTCGCTCTCCCACTGAATTAATTGGTTTTTCACATTTGAGGCTCCTCGCTGTTTTGGTCGTGTGCTGGGAAGGTCCCAATTCGATTCTTTAATTTCTTAGGTTTAGTTCCTCCTACATATATCAGTTTTGGAATTATATTTCTGGGGTTTCCTTTAGACTCAACCGTGATTCACTTCATTTAGTACCCGTTCGATGCTGGTGGTGTTGTTGATATCTCCTCTGGTCTCGTTGGCACAATGTCAGATGTTCTGCTCTCTTAGATGTTTACAGTATGTCTTGGTCTTCATTCGTGTTCTGACCTTGTAATTTTTCTCCAACTTAATTCTTGTTTTGCGCATCATGTTGTAATTATATCTAGGCTTGAATTATCAATTTAGGTGTTTTAGCAGCTTTAAGTATTATTCTTTTCCTTGAGGCTGTGCATTTACTATCACACGTCGTGGGCATGTAGGACAGTCCACTAGCACTTGCGCAGGCCTATGAGACCCGGGATAAGCTCATGGCATCACATTCAGAGCTAGCCGAGGAAGGAGCCATTGACATAGTAATTATCAAGACAACAGGCGACAAAATACTCAATCAACCACTTGCTGACATTGGTGGCAAGGGTTTATTCACAAAAGAGATAGATGAGGCCCTCTTGGAAGGTAGCATCGATATTGCAGTTCACTCGATGAAGGATGTGCCTACATATCTTCCGGATGGGACAATATTGCCATGCAATCTTCCCCGAGAAGATGTAAGGGATGCATTCATTTGCTTGACTGCAAAGTCTCTTGCGGAGTTGCCTGCTGGAAGTGTTATTGGAACTGCTTCCCTTAGGAGACAATCTCAAATTCTATATAGATATCCATCATTAAAGGTAGATCTTGATCTTGATCTTTATATTTCTATATTACTTTATTACAAAGTTTCTTGTCCTAATTTCCCTAATCAGTTGTAGACCTCAGCTGATTATAAATAGTCAGCAGCATGTTTTTGTTGCTAACTTGTTATATGTTAAGCCATTTGACAATGCAAACCATTATCTCTTTTTGACTTCTTGAATTGTACATGTCTTGATTAATATTGACCTTTTTCTTGACATCTGCAGTTGAGTATTTACAAAAGCTCATGCGCCATTGAAGATAGACGCATTCATGTCAATACATATATTCATGAAGTTGTACCTACTTTGCAGACATGCATATTTATACATCTATGTATTATATGTAAGCATTTTCATGTGTGCCTATTGTATACATGAATCTCCTATCTGTATACAATGTTGGTATACATGTGCATTCACATGTCCGCATTGGAACATGGATATGTGAGTATATGTATGCATATATGCATACAAGTAGCTAATTAAGGTTTTCTTATGTATGCCTGTAAGCATGGATACTGGTATTTAATGACTCATCACTGCCTTCATATCTAGATGTGCTTCTGGAAGTTTCTCATGACATATTTCTTTAGTATTTGTAATCACTTAATTATAGTGGTGCAAAACCAACAGTTAATCCCGAGGTTTTATTTTAGCAATGACACTATCATACTTTGTGAGAGTGACAAGATGCTTTTGTCTTGCTCTTGAAGTAGATCCGTAAATTGCTAGATGTAATACACTTCAATTTTCCGACAGTTTCTACCTCAGGATTCGTGGTGGCCTACCTAGATGAATGATACAGAATTAAATTTTAATGCAAAGAGATGAGAGTTTAGGATTGTTTGTTGCTGACCGTTAAACAACTGTTACTGAGATTGAAAAGTCTATTGTGTGACCTTTTTGCACTGGGAAGAAGTCTCAAACTAAATTGATTTTGTTATTTCAGTATGAATTTTGTTTACATGTATATGGTTGTCCTATTATCCATTAGTGTTTTTGGACAACCATGATAATGTGTACTTGCATGTTTATATATACTCCTGCTCAAGGATTTAAGCACCAGTTTAATTAATATATACCAACGAGTATTTACCAGTTCAACTAAGTGCCAATATCAGAACATATAGCTCGACTTCTGTTTATTTTTTGTTATTCTACTCAATAGGCTATACGTATTGGTACACTGTCCACTATATCTGGTACCATATTGTTCCAATAGGTTACCAGAACCAGTATTATATCAATATTTAGTATTTTGCTCATGCTGACATCCAATCATGTCTATTTTAAGTTTCTGTGCCTGATTATTAACTTAATATGCTATCAAGGTTTGTTTAAGTAATTGAAGAGAGGGTTAAGTCTAGAAAACTGTGCTTGTTTTCATGGAGATTTAATACTCTGGCATAATGTTTTCATATGTGAGGCGTCTCCAAAATAGTATATGCTAATCCTGTCGAAGAACAGATTTTTGTTATGTCACTGCATCTGTTGTAACTGCATTCAGTGCCTTTGAGGAACCCTATTTATCCAAATCTCTCTCTCTTTTCTTTTCTTTTCACCTTTCCGTTGACCAGTATAAGTATGTGACACATGTAGATAATTGTATGGTTACTTTCAATTGCAGGTTGTTAACTTCAGGGGAAATGTCCAGACACGATTGAAGAAACTCAACGAAGGTGAAGTGCAAGCAACATTGTTAGCCTTGGCAGGGCTAAAACGGCTAAACATGACCGAAAATGTCACAGCTATACTCTCTATTGAAGAAATGCTTCCAGCAATTGCCCAAGGTGCCATTGGAATAGCTTGTAGAAGCAACGATGAAAAGATGGTCAGTGTATTACATATTCACTTGGATTTTATTTTCATTTAAATGCAACTTCCGAGGCCTTATATATTTAAGGATCATACTTTTGGACGTGTGATTTGACCTTGATGCACATGGTTAATGCTATTTTGGTGGATGATACTTCTTGGCATATGATAACATAATTAGTCATCTTTCATGAAATTCTCACTATAACGGAACTTCTCGAATAGGGAAATATTAAATAAATTAGTCTTACAAAATCATTTATGTACTTTTTGTCATAATAATTTGGCACTTAATATATAATATCACTACCCCTTGTCCCTTGGAAACTGCAATGATTATTCATCTTATAGTTTTTGACTAAAACGAAGTTCGTAAAACAGTTTCTTGCAAGCAAATGTGGGAATTTATCAGTTGTCCGGGTGTCAGTAAAACTATCTAAACAAATTTATGCCCAGTCTTTTTTTTCCTATCAAATTAGATCAATCAATTATCTTGAAAACAAATATTGCTCTTTCCAATTTTTTGTTTCCCTGTTTTTCTAGACATTTTCCAGGTTTAGGAAATCTTGGGATCATTCTTGTTAGCATGAACTTAGTCTGTGTGACTATCAAGGTAGATGTTTTTACCAAACGTCTACTTTTATACTTTACTGCAACTCCTTGACTTGTCTAAGTTTTGCCTTCAATCTAGTTTTATACTTCAACTCCTTGACTTGTCTAAGTTTTGCCTTCATGAGGAATTTGAGGGTTGCAGTAGGAAAATGTGGTCAATTTTTTTTCTCGAATGGTCTGGATAACTTTTTTTGATCAACAGGCTTTATCGCCGGTCATTTATTGAGTGGGAAAACTTTTGATGGTAATTATATTTTCTTTCCTTGGTCTTGCATTATTTTCTGGCTCATGGTTGAATGAAAGTATAAGGCACACTACATGGTTGAGAAGTTTTCATCTTGCAAATACAATATTCAGTATATCGAATTAAGACTTAGCCATGGTTCTTGTTCTTGAGATGGTCATTATCGTGTAAGTAATTGCATATCATATATTGAAGCTTTATATACAATTTATGTTGTCATGTTACCTAGGTTGCCCTATGTGGTGATGCACTGATGTCAATAATAAACTTAGATTGCATGTTCATGTAATTTTAGGAACTTTTTAATTAGTCTGAGTTTTCATTTTATTTTTACATGCACCAATTTTGTGTCTCAGGAGAGTAGGTTGATTATGACCTGATTACCTAAATTATTAATATTGCCTACTGAAAATTCTTATAGGTCTAAAGTATGTTATATTCTGCTTAATATATGAAAATTATTTCACAAAATAAAGCCTATTTGTTGGTTAGTTTGTCTTTGGGAAAAATCAAGATTGCTTAATTTAGTTGCACTGTTGGTTTGAGTAGTAAATCTTCATACTATTGTCAAATATCTATTTCGCAATACAAAGGCTTAACAAAATACTCTTAACATCTTTTACTTCCATAGCAACTTGGTCTTTGTTGTTACTTTTCTGCTTACATGCTTTAGATTGTGAGTCCTGACAGCCAGTTAAACTTTGTGAACCAGGCTAATTACATAGCTTCACTAAATCATGATGATACTCGGTTAGCTGTTGCTTGTGAAAGGGCATTTCTCGAGACCCTGGATGGGTCTTGTCGTACACCAATTGCGGGGTATGCATATCGTGATAGTGACGGAAATTGTGTTTTAAGATGTTTGGTTGCTTCTCCAGATGGAACCAGGGGTAATTTGACATCTTTAATGTTAAAAGATGTATCTGTTTTGTTCAATTTTTGAACTCGTCTTAATTGTTTTTCTTTTCTGTTTCTAATATTTCAGTACTGGAGACATCAAGAAAAGGCTTGTATGCTCTCGATGATATGGTTGCAATGGGAAAGGATGCAGGGAAGGAGTTACTTTCAAAGGCTGGCCCAAATTTCTTTGATTGGTAATCTCTAATCAGATTGCCAACAAAAGTTAACAAGAGCAAATTAGGAAGGGAACTTAGAGCTTTGGCATTGTTTTATGCTTTCTTCTTTCTTTGTCATTTATTCCCGAGTTTGTCTGCTGAGGCTGTACTCCAACTTTTGTATCATTGTAGTTGTATTCATTTGGACCTTCTCATTAAGTTCTTTGTAACTTTGTCAAAGATTTTAGTTGAATTAACTTGACATCACAAGCCACTGTCCCATTGTTAAAAAAAGTTGAGGGCTTTTGTAGGAGTGATTTACCTGCATTGCTCATAAATAAGTGCTGAGTTCTGTTTTAAACTTGAGATTGGCTATATGTGTCCAATATATACTTTTGGATGGCCAGCTGACTTTGTCTGTCAACAAACTGCAAGTCTATCATCTAACTCAATCTTTTTTGTCTGAGCTAAAAAGAGGCAAGCATGTGTTGTCATGCCATTATCACTATAACTTTTAGAGCTATATGTTTGCAGGTATTTGGTCTGCAATTCTGTATTATGGACAGCCGGTGGAGCTCAACAGAGGTTGTATTGAAGTCCTCTTGTCATATTGAGCTGATGCTAATCTGAATTAGCAAATTTCAGGTGTCCTAAAATTGTAGAAATTAAACTTGTGTTTTCGGACATGCATGGATTTCAGTAGAGTGCAGCTTTCATCAGCAAAATGGGTGAGCAAATTGCAGCTCTGCTTTGGAAGGTGAGGCATTAGCAGAAATCATGGAAGTATACGATGCACACAGATGGCCCTTTCTCCTTTGGCAAATGCATACAGGATTCCAAGGCCTGTTTCTTTCAGTGTTCTTCCATGAGTCCTATTAGGGCTGGTCATACAGGTAAGTTTCTTCCTCATCCTTGTCAAACCTGAAGCATACGTTGACCTGTACAACTTGCAGGAAGATGAATGCAGACCAAGAAGACCAGCGTTTCAAGTTTTCAAGTTCATCTAACAAGATATGAAAGCTCGCAACATTTGGAGCAAAACAGATATTCCGCAGCAGAAGATAGAAAATTTTTGGCCGTCTTCGTTGGCGTGCGTGACAGAGAGAACCAGAAAGAGAAGTTGACGAAAGCTGGCTGTGATCGACTTCGTGGAGGTCTGCAAGACATGACATCTCTAGAGCAGAAACAGTAGCTCCTCCGCCAGAGCTACCTTGGAAGCTCTGCAAAGTGCGCATCATGGTCGGTGGCTTCCACGATCTGCCTGTTGCTCTTGATCTTGGATGAAGAAACAACGTAGTCGTAAAGAATGTTACCTGAATCAGATATTACGATGCATGAACGCCGAGGGTGGATACGCCGCAGCTGGTTGTCCAGCTCGCTGAAGCTGTTGCAGGGACGATGGATTGGAAGCACTCCAGTACGTGTTCTCTCTCCCCATCAATTCCGCGGGCAAATCGGTGTTCCAGTGATCCGATGCCGGCATTCTTCCCGGGTTTTCCTCACCATTCGCGAATCCTGAACTGCTCGAATCAAATGGAGCTGACATGACCCCCCCTCTCCCTCCCGGCTCGTGGAGCAGCATTCCGGTGTTTGGGGGCTCTGATCTCAGCATGGGCGCGGAAGCTTCCATGGCACTCTCAGGAACAGCAGCATCTCCAAAATCGAAGCTGCTCGGGTAGCAGGGAGAGGACATGGTGCCTCCGCCTACCACCTCATGAAGCATTCCGCCGAATGGATTCTCTGATGCTTGCATGCCTGCCGAGTTGCCCATCATGTGAGCGGGAGCGAGGTGTGTGAAGATCCCCCCATGGGTGATCATGTTCTCAGGATTTTGAGCGCATGGCTGATAGTTTGCTGTTGAAGCTGAAGCTGAAGCAAATTGTGTTACATGTGGTGGTGGAATTCCTCCTGCAACAATAAAGAGAAGGCTTCACAAGATGACATCTACACAAGAAGTAATCAGTACCAAAAGATGGAGAAGAGAAGAAAGACAAATAAACAAAGAAACAGAAGCAATCAGGAGGCAAAAGAATCCCAGAAATCAGACTCTATTATAGCAATCCTGAAGACGAATTCCTTCTCTCTTGAAGAACTCTCAAAAATCCTATCGCCTAATCTCTTACTTTTCACTTCTTGCGGGATGAAAACAAATGATGATGGCATCTACATCCATTCTTTTCTGGTGGCACCGGCTTGATTCAGGTTCGTATTGCCTACCTTCAGTTTACCGATATTTCTTTGTCGTAAGTTTCTACCTTCATATCCATCCATCTTTAAGTATGCATGCAATTACCTTAAGTAGATCTCAGCAAAATTCTATGTATAGTTTTCATGCAATTCCACACCTATCAATTAGGTTTGCCGATACAAGCTGTATCCTTATGGTATTACAACGTGACTATGTCTCTTCTTATATTGCTAACCTTCATGTTCCTAGATCATCTAAATGAAAAGAAACTTCCTGTGAATGAGGGTCTTTCCAAGAGACTGCCCTGAGGAACTCCAGAACCCAAACTATTCAGATAGCTATCATCCGATACAGTTGCCGTCCTTGTCGCCTCGAGAGCTATAGCTATTGCATCTCTTGTTATCATTGCTTCCGGCACGATCTGCACCCTCGCAGCAGCAACTGACCCATCTTCCATTGATTTACCCTTCTCACCACATGGCTTGCCCTTGAAGAGTCTGATCCATGTCTCATTGTATTATTCTCTGGTTGAAATTGCACTGAAACATTCTACTTTTAGAAACTCATTTTCGATCTGTGATTGTGTACCTACCTTCAACCTACCAATCTGTCTTGTTCCTGAGCTTCTACCTTCATATCCATCTATCCTAAAGTATCCATGTTACTTGTTCATACATTTAACTTATGCAGATCTCAGCTACATACTATGTTCGAGTTTTCATGTAATTCCAAACCTATCAATTAGATTTGCTGTGACTTTGTGCTCCTGTGTGCAAACTCAATGAGTTCTTACCAAGTGCAGTTTCACATAGTACATGCTCTCTGTTTTCTGTCTCTTCTTATATTGCTAACCTTCATTGTTCCTAAACCATCTATATGAAATGAAGCACAACCAAAGCAATGTAAACAAGATAGTAGTAGGAGGAAGAGTTTAACATGTCTAATAGGAAGGCAGAAATTTACCTGCACCTTCAGATCCCTGACATGAATATCCAGATGATATATTAGCATCTAAGAATTGCTTGTTATAGTGTTGCCCAACCAACTCAGGATTGAAAGATGCATCATGCATGTATCCTGTGAATGAGGGTCTTCCCAAGAGATTGCCCTCAGGAAATCCAGAACCCAAGTTGTTCATATAGCTATTATCCGATACCGTTGCTGTCCCTGTCACCTCCTCAAGAGCTGTAGCTCTTGGCACCCTCGCAGTGGGAACCGAAGCATACTGGCCAACATGTGTGCTCGCAAGTGCAGGGAACTCATCATGTATCATGGGACTCTGTTGATTGTTCATTCCCACCATATAGCTTGTCCCTGCAGAGTTTGATCCATGTCTCATTGTATTCTCCGGCTGAGATTGCACTGAAATAACGACAAATTCTACTTTTAGAGACTCATATGGATCTGCGATTGTGTAATACAAAATAGGCATGCCAGATTCAAGAACATAAGCCTGTTCTACTACATGATACGATCATGTAGTAGAACAAGAAACGAAATGTGGAACAAAAAAGGAATGCATTCATTGAAATAGGAGGAAGAAGCATACATGTGGAGGAAGCAGCTGCAGATTGAAATCTTTCATGCGTCAGTCTGACTTGCTTCTCAAGAACATACTTGTAGCACAGAATTTGTTTCTTGAGCATCGTTTTAGCATAGTATTGCTGGAAGAACTCAGAGTTGTCCTGCACAAGCTTTTCCCAAACTGGTAGACATTGCAAAGGCATCATAGGATGTCAGATAGATAGAGAGGGAGAGAGAGGAACATGTCATTGACTTCAATTAGAATAGATATAGAGAAGAACGTAGCAAGTGATATGAAATCTAAAAAATCCAGGACAGAGAACCCAAAGAAAATATGGTGAATTGCATAGAATGGACTGAAACATCAAACAAATGTTGAGGAAGAAGAACGTAATGAACTAAAAATTAGCACGTAAGAGCAATGGATGGATGTGAGTGCAAAACATCTTTTGCTGGATTAAGTACCAGTCTCAGTGATTCCACGGTCGACTCCTTTCCTTGTACAGAGATCATTCAACACTTCTTCCTTGTTCATATACTGCATGAGGCACTCCTCAATCAAAACTTTTACCTGAAATTGAAATGTTAAGCATGAAAAAAGCAGCTTAAAAATGAGGAAACACAATCTCCAATGTGAATGCCAGAACTGCATGCTCATGTTCTTAAAATGAATCTGTAAACTGTTTAGCATTTCTACTTCCTTTTGTTGTATCTTGTTAAATTATGTAGGTTAATAGATCAAATATTTCCCCCAAAAAACATTCATAGAATGTATGTAAGACTGCTTCTTTGTCATGATCCATGTGGATTTAACAATGCAGAAATCAAGCTCTTTTATGCCACCAAAAAAAAACAAATTAGTGAAAAGAGAAAAAAAATATACATATAAAGACGAGAAAAGAAAATAGACAGCCTTACTTGATCAATTACTCTGCATGCTTCTCTCTTTTGAGCGATGACTTCTTCTCCATCTTCTTCCCTAGTCACCGGTTTCTCTTCTTCGGGTCCTGTCCGTTCTCCTGGACGACGTTTACGTGTTCCCACCATCGTGAAGATTACCACCAACGTTAATTCATGGAGATTTCCTCATCCATTGGATGTCAGATGTAATCAACCTGAACATAAATTCGCAGAATTGTCAAAAACATGCTACAGAAAATAACCATGCATGCATTCCTTCTCAACAATCCCATCAAATATCAAGAAACAGGAAGAAGCCATACTGCAATGCCTCACTAAATCACGAAATCAAAAGAGAAGCATGACATGATACCTGTGATCAAGAGCCTCCCTCCAAGATCATGTCAGACTGCTCGACTAATACTGTGTGTGTGTGTGTGAGAGAGAGAGAGAGAGAGAGAGAGAGAGATAATTCTTGCTGCTGAAACCTAAGGAATCAATCATCACCAGCAACTGGCATGGCAGATTCAATCCTGAAATATCGAGAAGCACACGCGGTCAAAGCAGGAGATTATGGACGCAGAGAGCTTGAGATTTATAGAACCCGTAGCCCTATCCCGAAGGAGACGCTGCTGCGGACGCAGAGACGGAGAAGGAGAGAAGACTGTCGATGCATGGAGACGGGATTAACGCGGGAATTGGGAAGCCCGCGAAAGCCGTACGTGGTGATGAGCGCATTCCGTTACGGGTGTCTGTTGACCCACCGCCGACCTCGCGGAGCAGAAGAAATATGGCCACGCCGCTTTCGCGCTGCCTCGATCATACGTGTCGAACACAAAGAGAGCGGGAGAGAGGGCGTAGACGTAAGTGGCTCCGGAGGAGAGGGCCCCACGGTCAGGTAGGCCGATGTGGTAGGAACCCCAAGTCGCGAGGACTGTAAACCGACTTCAACAGCCTGGACAGCAGCATCTAAGGGTCGATTCGGCCGGATCGAAGCTTGAACCGGATTCATCATCCGAGTCGACTCCGTAGATTCTATCCGAGCCGTACGATCGCACGATCCTACGATCCACAGAAATGTAAGGACGCGACAGAATCGTATTCCTCTTCAACAGACAAGATCCCCAGCGATCTAAAGAAAGATCACAAGCAATAGTCCACACGACCCTGATCCTACTAGAATCCGTGGTTTAAAAATCTAAAATGGTGCGATTCCTTTTTCTATATATTTTTTAAAATATTTTAAAAGTAGTAAAAAGTCGATGTTCTAACTGAGAAACATGTCGTAACTGAGGAATTATTAGATCAGAACATCGTGATGCAGTGGCAAAGTCTCATCTGTCTTTCCAAGAAAAGGAAAACAAAACAAATTAAGTTAAATGGATGCAGCACATACGCAATGTATTGTTAACCTCTCCCAAACATGTGTCCCTATTAGCACTGCTACATCCACAGTTATGACATCTGTGTGGTAGCCAGCAAGCAAGCAAGCAAGCAGGAAAGTGAAACATTGTGGTGTGGCTAAAAAGCACAAAGAAGAAGTGATGAGATTGAGGTTTTAATGATCGCCACAGAGTTGGCTACAAGTTCATCTCCTCGCTGTGCACATACAGCTATGACATGTGTGTCAAAGCTGAGAGGACTTGGAGCATCATGATTTAGTAGTGTCACCAGCTTTATGTCGATGGAATTGGAGTTAGTTAGGCAAGGAGTCATTTCGAGAATTAATATTTTGAGGTAGAGATAACATAATTGATGATCGAATGAATGCCAACCACTCTGAATCCGACAAAGCTCAAATCATGGGACCCGTGGTGGAACACACTGCCCCTCTTAATCTTTGGATCAGCAAAAGGGTAGGTAGGAAGAGGTGGTGAAGTCCACAGAACATGACTTTGGCCTCGAGGAAGGAGGGACTCACTTTGCTACAGTACAAAGGGCAGCCATGTGCCCCCTCTCTCCTATCCATCAATCGACTGGAAAGCCATATGGTCCTTCTCTCTCTCTCTCTCTCTCTCTCTCTCTCTCTCTCTCTCTCTAATGGTTGTCAACAGCATGACAATGGAACCACCCAAGAGAGAGAGAAGACAAGCCCACACAACTGCTTCTTGACACCGTCCACCACCGATCCAGCACTATACATTTTATGAGGCAAATTTCCATGTGGTGCTGAGAAAGATAGATAGATAAAGAGTGAGTGAGTGAGTGAGTGAGTGACATGGTATTTGGACATGGACAGGGTTGCATCTCATATCTTTAGCTTGACCAGGGAAAGAGTGTAATGGTGGTGGGGATCTCAATTCAGGACACAACTTACTGTAGCAAATGTGTCATCGTAGGACATGCATGGTCGTCTTCCCACAAGCTGCTCCAAAGAATACAAGCCGAACACTGTGTGGATTGGCAAACATGGAATAGCAGAAACTATTACACCAAATATCAGTTGCTATTTTCTTTTGCTGCTATGATCCTTTTTTGTCTCCTGTGCTGCTGCTGATGATGCTGCTACAGTATCGGAGCAGCTAAAATCTAATGAGCATATGTCTTTTTGTTCAACATTCTATTACAAAGAGGAGAAAAAATTGAAGATTATGGGAACAAATATCATCTGATAAAAACCTGCTATGATCCTATTACTGTA
Organism: Musa itinerans; assembly: GCA_001649415.1. NCBI lineage: Eukaryota > Viridiplantae > Streptophyta > Magnoliopsida > Zingiberales > Musaceae > Musa > Musa itinerans. The sequence goes on from LVTN01000035.1 coordinate 46,984, forward strand.
ATCGATGTAGAATCGTTTCGTTGCTACACATCATATGTACTCACTCAGCCAGAGGAACACCTAAGGATCTAACTTTGTTTTACTTGGTGTCTTCCATTAAGGTATTCAACAGCATACAGAAGATTGACTTCATATGGATCCAGAGAGAGAGAGAGAGAGACCGGAGTCACTGTCACTAGCTGTAGCAAGCTAAGCGGCCGAATTGCACCAATGAAAACACTGAAGCAGCACATCGCATGTAGAGAAGATCGATGGTGATGAGGATCATTCATGTGGAGGCGGAAGAGGCGTGACTACAAAGCAGCAGTTCCACAAGGGAAGATGGGGGACCTTCCTATCACCACCATCACCACCATGCATGGATTCTGTTGGCTGGCATTCTGCAAGCTCACCATTACTCTCTCCCTCTCTCTCTCTCTCTCTTCTCTTATATATCTGCTAGCCAACCCGCCTTTCTTCTTATCCTTCTTCTCAATTCTTGGCTTACGTTTTCTTTGTTGGTGTGAGAGGTTGAAGCTGCCAGCATGATCTGGTCATCGAATGCTGCTCATTCTCTCCATGGCTGCTTAGAAGCTGCCAAAAGCATCAATGGTGGGCAGTCCAATAGTAGAGATGTTAGCCGTAGGAAGATTACCTTGTCTAGATAGCTGTAGAGACGGAGATATTTAGTTATGAGTATTGGCAAGAGAAGGAAGCATCTCATCTTGTGATCCAACAAGGTAATAAATAGGATTTAAGACCCAAAGAGATAGCCATCGTTTGAGGTTCTCGAGAGCTCCAATGTGTCTTTCCATCCAGAGAGATGAGGGGGTTATTTGATTCCATCAGATCATCCGGCAGTTTCAATCACTCACTCACCAACACAAGGCTGCGCTCTTTTGCTCTCTCCCTGAATGCTCAAAAGAGGTACGAGTAAACTGCAAAATTATGGTTCCTTCATCATCTCTCTTGCTCTTCTTTTACATTCTTCTTCTACTTCTTCTTCTTTAGCTTCCTCTTTGTAGTTTATGCTAGCTTCTACTTCTTTAGCTTCCTCTTTGTAGTTTATGCTAGCTGATGACTCTTGCTCACATGAAGAGCCATGAAGAAGAGTGTCTCAGAAATATGAGTCATGAGAACACAATTCTAGTATAGACGAAGGAAGAAGAGGATGAAAACATGTCTTCTATTCCATTCCATGTTCTAAGAAGAGAAAAGGTGAGTGAGACACAAGACACAAGGCATATTATCAGTACACAGAGGTAAGTGTTGGTGGCGTCCACCCCACTCCCACATATGACAGCACTGGCGATGACATGTATAATATGGCAAACGACAGTCATGTTATGCTGTTGGTTGGATTTGTCACGTAGCATTCTGGATTTTCTGATAATGTAATAATATATTTCCTTTTTTCTTATGTACAAATCTAGTGGTGGATTCTATGCAAATTTTCTTGAACATGATGTGAGGATGGATGATATATGACACATACACATTTTAATGTGCCAAAAGATTGAATGAATGAATCTGTCAATCTTCAAAACCATTGCAAACTGAAATAATCATATTACTCTCATTATTATTATTATTATTATTATTATTATTATTATTATATGAATTATTTGAAAATTGACTCCACTATACAAGTAATTCTTGGCAATCTTACTGAAGAAACTAAATGAAAGAATGAGAGTTAGAAAAAGAAGGTAGTTTCATCATGCTTAGCCAATGGAAAGACTGTTTAATTTCATGGTCATCAGATCAGATTATGACAGTAGTTGAAGAAGAAGCAAACATGGATGATTTCAAGCAAATACTCATGAAAGAGTGAGTGAGCAATAATGCACTGCTTACTTTCCTACTAACACAAGGATTTCTTGGCAGCTTGGCAATCATCTGAACAAGAAGAAGAAGAAAAAGAAAAAAGAATGGTTCGCCCTAAATCCATTTATTTTCCTTGCTATGATAGGAATATAAATAAACCTTGTGCTTTCCATGAGCACAAAAAAGTTGAATTGTTTTGTAGTGGCAACAATCATCTTGATTGTGACTTTATGAATAAGATTGATTACATTAATCATCATGGCACATGTTATGTCTATTGCGTGCCTAAGATTCCCATGGAATAATTATGATTATATTTCATTATCAGATGTCGCTATCATATTTATCAGAAATATAGATCCGAATATAATCATGTTCCAAGACCAAGTAAATTGAAAAATCAAATCGAATCTACTGAATCGTTCACTAATGAATGATAGGAGTCGATTATTAGCAAGAACCGATTGATTTTTTAATATAAATAAAGAAAATAACATCTTTGCTTTTTAAATCAATTTAAATTATAATCGAGAGTGTTTCAGAAATATCATCATAACATTATCCCAAACAGAGGAAAGGGAGAGAAAGAAATAAAATATATAAACAGATCTAATAGGAAGAGAGGTGATAGATTAGACAAAGAAGAACAAGATAAAAAAGAAAATAATAATATTATCATTATATTAAATAATTACAGTTTTACTGTTCTCCAAATCATATCAGTGCACTTGTTTCCCATGATTTTCTATGATTTGTTCTACTTTTGTCACTGCAATTAAAGTTGGAACACTTCAAAATTCAGCAACTTTTCTAAATAAATAGGAAACAGAGAAAAACTTCAATACATTATTATACCAAAAAGCACAAATCAAGTATATAAAAATAATTAATGTATTTATCTTTCTAGTCATAGCGAAACCTATTCTCTATGTATTATTTTATCGCTTAGTATATATATATTGTTCTATTATTTAATTTTCCAGCATCACTTAAATTTGTTTTTGCTACACTGGCAAAGTAATTGACAGCCCCACCAGTGATGGAACAAATGCCATCCTGCACAAGGGGGAAAGGTGACAGGAGCTACAAGGAATGGAACTAATCTGTCACAGAATTCATCATGCAAGATCCATAACTTTTACAACAGGTATGAGTTTCTTGAAGATGCTACAATCAATGGACATGACAGATAAAAGTTCAGCAAGATTCAATCCACATTGCAGTTCTAATACAGAGCATAATAATTGTCTCAAGGACTGTTGTTTCAAAGATGTTCTAAAATGTGATTGAAAAAAGGAAACAAAGTGTTCTCCATAAGTCCAGCCAAGAAGATTATTGGTTTGATCCACTTTGAATTCCCTAATGTTGGTGATTGGTCCACCTGATAGTCACAGGTCTGATTTGCTGTATTTACTAGCAATACTATATACACTTGATAACAATCAACAAATTTCATGATGTACTTGAATTCTGGTAGAACATCTCATGATTGGTTTCCACAATCTTCAGCACAAGTTCATTTCTGTAAACTATACAAAAGAAAAAAAAAACACTTAAACTAGATCAAATACACTGCAGAATGTTCAAGTTCTCATGCTGATTAATTACCATTTCAGCCTGTTCAGTTCTAAACCAGAAGGAATTATAAGGCACCAAAAACCGGTTAAGAATCTTCACAACAATTCATTTGTCTTAAATGAAATCCTAATATTTGCATGTCCATGAAAAAATACCAAGAGAGATAACCTTGACCAGAAACCTGCACTCTGATACTTCTCATTTAACCAGCAGGCATCCTTCATGAAGTCAAGTTTTAGTTTTCGACTAAATACTTTGCAAGTATTTCATGTTTTCTAAATATCTCACCATGTATCTCTTCACATAACAATGGAAGAGACTGCAAAACCACAGGAAAATAAAGAGTATCCTGATACTCTTAAAGATAGAACAATTCCATACTGCAGAAAATCACATGTTTTAGAGCAGTTGACATCACCTGCAGAAACTGCCAGATTAACTTAAACAACTAGAATTATTTAGGAAAATGTATATTTAAATGAGTGGATCTAGAATGAACCTTCTAGTTATGAAGCAAACTCAGAAGCATTTGACATCAGAAGTGCTGACAGACATTCCATGTTTGAGAAAAGAAAGAAAAATACTACTGATATGGAATATTCTGATACATAAATATGTCAAAGTGGAGCTTACGACAAAAAGGGCAATATGCTGTTGACATAGTTCCATCTATTACCAGGTCAACCTTTGTGTAAATCATTTGAACATGCAAAACTGCAGGGCCACTGAGCGGTTGGATACTAATCTTGCACATTGAGCATTCATAACTTTTCAAACCCACAAATAAAGACAGTTAGTTTAAAGATTGCAGACTCTAGTTTCTCTTGAGCTCAGAAAAGACTGGTGCCTTGTAATCGAGTTCCCATCTAAAGCCTAAAGATCTTCTGTCCATATGCATTTGCTGCAACTCCATACCCAGATGGACATGCTACCAGGAGCCAATAACAGCTAAATAATCAGCTCCACATGGTTAAATCTGCTACACTGTGGTTACTCTATTTTCAGCGTTGGATCAGGACGCTGTCTTTTATGTTCTCGGTCCCCTAAATATAAAGAAACAGAAAGATCTTCATCGGATGAGTTTACAAGTGCCGAAAGGTTCTTCCTTTCGGGGCTGTCTTCTTGGTTTCGATGCATGGGGGACATGCTGATGAAGTTTGGGATGAACTGATGCTCTTCGACATTGGTTGCCACCTCAATGGTATCCACTTGAAATTCAACACCTGTAAAAGAAGGTTTAATTTCTGAAACAGAAGCACCTTCAGGAGGGAAATGTTGCGAGTTGATGCCTAGAGGTTCATATATCTCATCCATCTTTTCGTTTGGAAGGGTGCACACTCCAGGAGATGATTCACCCACTGTGGAATTAATTGCTGCTACTAGAGTATATCTTTGCTCCCTCAGTGCATCTTTCATCAAGAAGAAGAAAAATTATAAATAAATTATTCAATTAAGAAAACAAGGGAGATGATGTTGCAACCTGACAAGAAATATTTACAGCTTTGTGACTAAATTATAAAAGCAAACCTTGAAGTCCTTCTCTTGTGGTTATAAGATCAAGTTCCAAAAGATCAAGAAGACGACCCAGATCAACTCCACTTGTCCAATTCTCAGGACCCTGACCGCTTTTAAGCTTCAACCTTCCCCGGTTGGCCGTCCCACCCCAAATGATGCCTATAGGCTGCGGCTTCTCGCCATCTTGCCCCGACAGAATTATAAGACTCCCACTATCACCTTCCAGATCAAAGGTTTGTTGGTTCTCACCCACAACAAGGAAATCTGTGAAGAAACATATTCCTTTTTCATCATTATACTCTAGAGCATAAGCCATTACGGTGCCAGTTGTCAATCCAGAGCTTCTTCCAACCTTTACCACTTGTCTCCCAATTAAGCTATTAATCGGTGATTGAAGATCTAATACCTTAACATTTCCAATCTCACCCAATCCCTTCACTGTCGTGGTGACACAGGACACATCAAAGTCATCAGCAAAAGGAATGAATGCTCCATCTGCTCGCACAAAAGTTTCTGCAGGTGCATCACGAGGTAAGATGTATGTTTGGGAATCACAACATCATTCAACTCAAAAAGTATATGAACCAAAACAGATGAGGAACCATGTAAGGAAGTATGCGGTAATGATATGATATATCTTGAAGGGAAAAATAGCATAGAACACATAAGGGTAAACCATCTGATCCATGCCGTCCAAGTTTCATGTAACTCTCAAGAAAATTATTATTCATCATTACATAATCTTATGAACATTCTTCAGGGTTTTAAATACATGAACAAGATTCTAGCAATGGCATTTAATAACCACCAGTAACCTTCTGGACTTAGGGATATATGAAAAATCATACTAAAATGGATGTTCAAGGATCTAATAATTAGAGGTGTAACTCCATGCAATTGCAGGAAAAATGATTTTGAACTATATTACCTGGGTTTGTTCCAGCAAAGATCCCATACCAAACATCATCTGTGATAAAAGATGTTGCCCTTTCAACAGCACCCAAATAGACCCCAGGTCCAAGATTAGGTGGTAAAGGATGAAACATCTTCTGGTTAGGGTAATCCAAATCAACTGCAACGTGACGGTTTGTTAGGAAACCAACTTGTTTGTTACCTGTTCGACTTTTCACGATAGCGCCTAAAGTTCCATATGTTTCTTGGCTTGCAACCTTATTATAAGAACAAATAATCATAACTGATAGCTGACATCATTATATAGCATTGAACAGAAGTACAAATATAAGCATAGATCAGACTCAATGGATGTCACCAATGTAGGAGAGAAACAACATATTTCCATTAAATGGTGATAATTCGAACAAGTGGCTATGAACCTGTATCTGTACATATTTTTGTCATCAGGTATTGCAATTTCATTTACCAGTCCTGTTGCAGTTCTTGGGGAGCCACATACACCAGTTGGTCCAGCACACACTGAGCATTATGAGCCAGTCAAACTGCTAAGGGTGATTAGGTACACCCTTGGCACGGTACAAAAACCCATACCATCACTCGAGTGAACTGCTAAAGTACATTCAGTATACCATGGTATGCTGATCAATGCTTGATATTAACAGAAAGGTGAAACTTATCAAATCTAACATGGGACGTCAAAATCTCCATACAGCTCCCTACTTCATGGAAACTATTGCTTGCTGGCTAAATTTTTCTAAGTTCAGACAGACTTGTGGATATCCGGACTCATGCAACCAAATTGATAATACACAGAGTAATGGTGTACATTTATTCATCAACCACACTGGACAAACAACTAATCAATAGATGGAACTACTTCTTATGCATATGATACAATAGTTTTTAGCCTGCTATTCTTAATTTTAGAGTTAACTTAAAAAACATATAAAATTCATATAAAAGACAATATCACAATTAATTACCTGAAATCTACCAATTTCAACCAAAACTCCTAAAAACGTTGTTTTGTTTTAGTATTTTGCAAGATAAACTCCAAGAGACACAACGTATACATATCAAAAAAGATATATATGTTGTATTCGAAAAGGACAATAATATGCATGTTCTATATTGGCATGAATCAAATATGTCAGTGAACCTGACTCCAGAACATAAGCAGAACTGACGAAGTGTACCTGAGAACCCGAACCTATACATGGATCACTTCCTCGTAGACCATCAACAAGCTCATTGTACAGTTGCTCCTTAGGTGTCGGTGCTGGTGCACCATAATAAGAGAATTCCACAACATCCACATTGCACCATACACCCCCTGGTCCCTATTCAGCATAAAAGAAAACTGCATCAATAAGCAGAGCACGTCTTTCAAATCACTGAAACTCTATAAGCACATAAAGAAGCTCAAAAGTCACATGAGCCATACATACAGTGACAAACTTGTAATGATAAACAAAAATCGAATGACAAACAACTCCCATATTTTACAAAACAAACTACCAGAAATTAGAAAGGAAAAAGAAGTTTACCTCAAGAGCAGATGGTAGACACTGATCATGGTTTAACCATTTTCTATGAACTTTCCGAGCAACAAATACAAGAATTGCAGGGGTACTCGTGAGTTCTCCTTTTCTGATACGAAAGCCTATTGCTGTACCTAGACTATAACGACGCAAAATTTTGCTGTGGAATGCTCTTATAGTCATTAGGTCAAGTAGTGTTGTGGCTTGCTGCCCAGTAGGAAGCCGGCCAAGATGTGCTGGCAGTACTCCTTTCTGAAGGTTCCCAAAATAATTAGCTCGACCTTCAGCAGCACCATGTAACAGTGTAGATGTCGGCCAAGAAAAGTATGCAGCGGTACATTCAGAATGTTGACCACCTGATGCAATAGGCTGCAGAGGAGATGCACTGTAGGAATGGAAATGATTGCATAAATTTCTCTCCATGTCCAAGGCTGATTCCTCAGATTGTGTTGACCCTGAGTGATGCCCTTGGGTGTCTGAATGCCTCATTGTGCAGAATTTGTATCCTAAAAAAATATCCTTGCTTGGCCCACCTCAAGCTGACCTCTGATTTTTCATGATCGAGATCAAAGGCCCAAGAGAGAAAAACCTGGAGAGCTGGACACCTCCAGACACCAAACTTAAAAAAGAAAATATTGGATGTTACACGATCAGTTACCATATTAGTCCAAGAACGAACATTGTAGAAGTTGCAAAAAGGTAGAGGAATTGCATGAAGAGTGAAAATAACATAAAACAAGTTACAAAGCTCATTTGCTGCTCACTTATGCACATGGAGGATGAAAAGAACCATGCCTTGTGAAAGAAGAAGAGCATGCTGCCTATAGCATCTTAGTGACTTTTACAAAAGAGCATTAAAACTCAGCCCCTGCATAACAAGCAATATAAATCTTAGATAGAAGAAATAGTAGCATCAATCTCTCCAGTATAATGAAAAAAAAAAATCACAACTTGAAATATGTGTGCTACAAAAACAGCAATAGACATAAACATATTTTGTGCTTTTACATAAATATTATTTGAAATCTCTTTCTCCATGCAAAATAAGTTCATAAATATGGAACAGAAGGAACTAAAGCAAAGAACAAAATATTAAAGACCAGGATGCATGGGAAAAAAAGGTAATGATTGAAACAAAATATGCCTCTCAGACAAACATAGTCTGTTTACAACATCAAATAAAGGAGAAACTTTTTCCTGTTACTTCCTTTTCTCCTTAGATGAACTTCAAGTAGGAAAAGGGTAAGAAATAAGTAATCACTTTGGGCATGACATGGCATAAATCCGAGAAAACGAATAAAAATATTGACAATTTGGGAACGGCTAGCGTTATTGGTTTCCGCAAAACATATAAACGAAGGAAGGAAAGAAACTAAACAAAAGTGAAAAATATTTGGAAAGACAGGCTACGCACAAGTCCTGGGCAACCCTACAGGAAAAAGTCAGTCGCTGGCATGCAGATTCCAACAATGTGGAGAAGTAGTCCGTAAAAGCTGTCAAAACACCTACAGGGAAAGGGTATAGTTTCCATTTTCTTGATATCGGTAACGAGACGGAAGACAACGAACTACACGACTGCTTCTAAAAGAAAGGAGTTCGAAACAACACCATTGCGTCTGCTCAACGATGACCAACAAAATGAACAGAGAGGTAGCTCAAGTTGCTCGAAAAAGCTTACCGGAGCCGAATAAAGTGGAGAAAAGGGGACAAAGCATGAATCACAAGGCGGAAAAGGCACAAAGCCGACATCTTTTTCCCAAAGTACAACTTCGAACGAAATGTATTCGACGAATAAGAAACCAAAAAAACCCAGATCAAAACTCCAAAAACTAAACGATCCAGAAGGGGGGCATCAGCTTCAGATTAAGAGACTGCAAGGATGAAGCGTGCCTCTACCATCTAAAAACCACATATTTCGCCTTCTAAACCATACAACTGGGAGCAAAAAAGGCAATCTTAAGATGATTTCTGGAAAGCAAGAGGGGGGAAGTGGGTAGGAGGAGGAAACTCTCACCTAGGGCTCAAGGAGGGGCGAGGGAGTCTCCACCAGAGGCAGGGCCTGCCCTTTAGAGGCCCTTGAAGGCTTTTGGGAAAGGTGGCCACTTGGCCAATAGGACAAAGGGGCTTTTTGTAGAGCAAGGGAGAGATTGGGAGAGTGGTGAAGGGAGAAGGGAAGAGGTGGAAGAAGGCAGCTTTATTTTACTTCTTTTAAAGGAATAATAATGGGGAAGGAAGGGGGGCTGGGGACCACAAAAACCAGTGAGAAAAGACCAGCCCTTTATTGTGGGTGATGGCTATGTATGTCATTCACCCACACCAGCAAGGATATATTTGCTCTGAATACATACATATTCACTGATGGCATTGCATTCATTGCATCCAACTTTGATGTCCTTCAAATAAAATTATCTTTGTTTGTTTCTGGTTTTAATTTTCAGAACATTTATCCACACTCCCAATCTGTCCTGACATCTAATGCTGATAATTTTGATCCACCAGATCAAAGAAGTTAGGGCAGAAGCATCCACACTGGACTCAAAAACAATTGGGTAGGAACACCTGTTTGGGTATCTGAGAAGCATCCACAATGGACTCAAAAACAATTGGGCAGGAACACCTGTTTGGGTATCTGAGCAAGCAAACATGAGATATGGATCTGAGTGTGCCTAACAAAATATACAAGTGTCTGAAGTTGAAGAAAATGTGACCTATTTAATCCAATACATGTCATTTTTCTCATCAACACAAGAATGGATTCCAGCAATCATCAAACTAATAATCATCTTCATCTCTTCAAACTCCATTTGCTAGACAAGTCCCAACCAAAAACTTCTAAAAAAAACTGTGCAATGGGAACAAAGATTGCAGGTAAATGTTTATCTCTTATAATTCCTAATTTATACTTACCAAACACTAAATTTCTCACAGTAAATATCAGCAACTTATCCCACATAGTATCATGATGTATTTGGCTGGATGACAACTTCTCTGGCACAAGTTAACAAATAGGAAATACACAATTCCACGGAAAGCCAACCGATCTTTAAATATTTACCCAAGAAATCCAAATTTGCATCTTTCCATGTAATAGTCCATCCCAAAATAATCACTGCTCCATATACAGTTAAACGTATACAAGGTTCTCTTTGGAGAGATTAAACATTAAAAACTTGAGTAGATATGGTCATCAGAATCATAAGACCAGCTTTGAAAAGAAAATTAACACCAAAAAAAAAATGGCCAACCTCTTTGATCAGCTCATCTTTTTCTTTGTATCATGCTCCTCAGCTTCTGCATGTTATTGCCATTTCAATCTCTTGGTCCTTTTACCCTCTTACGAATCACACCATACTCAACTTCTTCGTCTTCTACATTTTTCCTCTTTTTTGCTGCTATTACTTTCCTTGATTTTCTATTTAACAGAAAGAGGGCATGGTCAAATTTTAATTTCCCAAAGAGCATAATGCAATAAGCATTTGGGAGAAGGCTACTAAAAATATAAAAATCAGAAAAAATGCAAGTTTAATACCATCAGAGCAATCATCTTGGCATCCAATCCATGTCCCACTTCAGTTTCATTCACTGACTTCAGTACCCTGGTAGTTTTCTTCCTGCAAAATAAAGGTGTTGTAGTTATATCAATGCTTTCACAAGTCACACATGCGATAGCTCATGTCAAGGTAGTGGTGCCAACCGATGAAATACTCTCTGTACATAACAACCTCCACCTGGTGCTGATTCACTAGCCCAGATTGTCAATACATGCGATTCTGCCCGGTCAATGAACATAATCCTGCGTTTCATCACTCAGTTCAGATTATGACACTATTTGAGTGAAAAAAACACCAGGTTAGTCCAAGGCTGATAATTTTTCACTAAAATAGTTGCTTAGAAAATAAAGAATTATTTAAAGCACAAAAATATTCTTCCCCAATTAAATTATGAGAAGTACCAAACAATGGCCCAATAAACAAACATGAGACCAATAAATATTTCAGGGAAAATCTTTGCTCCTAATAATCTTTAACTTAAAATTACATTTTGAAAATAGTTTTTATGCCATATAGGTAACGTACATTACTAAAAAGATAATGTCCAAGCTGCATATCGTTTGCAGATATAGCAGATGCATATAACCTGGACAAAGATCTCAACAAAAGCACCTACTCTGATTGTAGCATATCATCCATCATATAGACTTTTAGCATTAATAGTATAAGAGGCTCAAATATACTAAATCTTTATAATCTAAATTCTCCTCTAAATGAGTAACTCAACTTTGTTTGTGGTTTAATATGAGAAATTAACCAAGCGCCTTATAAAATCATCCAAATTTGGGCAGAATATATATCTTAAGGGCAACTGTTAGAGAGGGCATCAGCGTAGCACGAACTATTGGCTTACAGGCTAAGGAATTTACTTGAGACCAAGTTAGTTCACATAAGCACAAGATAAATAAGACCAAAATTGCTAGTCCAATAAGTTCCTCCAAAATCATCATAAAGGCCATACTATGATGACATGATGTTACTCCAAACAATGTGCTAGAACAAACCACCTAGCAGGGTGAAAAAACAAAATAAAATAAAAAAGTATTAATGGGAAAAAAAAGGTTCAAGGACGAGGGACATTAAGGGCTACTAAAAAGTTATTGATTTGTTGCAAATAAACATACCTACAATTTTCTTTAAATAGTTCAATAATCAACATTTATGTAGATGATAGATCAGCTCTAGCAAACTCAATCAAGAAAGGACTTGTAGATAAAGATCAATTGGAAGATTCTTAGGCTCAAAAGCTCCTATATCTTCCCTGAACCTGTTTGTGCCAGTCAGAAAAAATCTTTCCCCACCAACCAACATAAAGTCCTTTCAGTTATCCGTATGAATCTCCCATTCAGTCATCTGACAAAAAAAATTGAGACATTTGAAGGTACTGCAGATCATAACGAAGAGAGAAATCAGCTGAAAAAAGTTCCTTGAACAAAGAAACTATCAAGACTTGCAATTTTCTGTGCAGCGGAACAGATTTCAACAAAGCCAAAACCAATTAAGGGATTGAGTTAGAGAAAAGAAAGCCACAGCGACCAGCTAACTTCAGGGGAATAGGGAATCGCCTCGACTTGGATCTTCGTAGGGAACTTCCACCCCAAGCTCTTGCAGGCTTCCACTCGTTCTTCCCTCACGCCGAGAGCTTTAATGCGACCCGTCCTCCCCCATCGCCCAGGCCTTCCCTAAATCGAACTGCAAGAAAGACGGTAAACGACGAAGAGAGATCGACATCAATGGTAAGAGAAAGACGGTCAGGTGAAACCGTAAGCCCCAAAACTAAGATTACGACCGGGAGAGCAAAGCCCTTTTTTTTTTGTTTAAATGATCGTTGAGGGCTAATGACAGATGGTATAGTTACACTTCTTTAGCTTTTTGATTTTTATACTTAAAAGTTTTATATTAGAATCCGTTAAGAAAACATAAAAATAATGAATAAAATAATAATTTTAATATTCAAATTACGTTTTCGATGATGACAGACGATTGTATCGTTAGGAGTCATGGGCGACTATTATGATTGATGAGGGAGTGTGATGGCGAGAGGTGAGGCAATAATGCATATGTCAATGCTTTGCATCTGTATCGATACCAACATAAATATAAAGCAACGAAAGAGTTGCTCAACATTTACATCGACAACGCTGACACAGATGCAAAACGATGGCGCTTTGTATCTACATCGATATCGATGTAGATGCTAAGTGAGTCTTTCATCACTCTGCATTTGTGTCAACACTGACAACAATGCAAGGAAGGGCGACGTCACTTTGCATCTACATCAGTGTCGATATATATACTAAGTGATCCTTTTGTCACATTTGCATCGATGCTGACACAGTTACTAAGTGATACCAACGTAGATGCAGAACAACAAAAGGGTCACTCTGCATCCACATAGATGCCAACGTAGATGCAAAGTGACAAAAGAGTCACTCGACATCTGCATCAACACCGATGCAGATGTAAAGCGACGAAAAGGCTACTCGACATCTATATCGGCATCAATACAAATACAAAGCAACACTATTCTACATCTACGTCGACACAGATGCAGATGTCGAGCAACCCTCTTGCCACTATACATATGCGTCGGCGCCCACGTAGTCATCGAGTGACACCGACGCGAATATAGAGCATCGGCATCTTCGTCGTTGCCTCACCTCTCGCCATCACTTTTTCTCTTCATCCCCAATAGCCACTCGTGACCCCTAATGATACCATCGTTTGTCACCATCGAAAATATAATTTATATATTAAAATTACTTTATTGTCTATTATTTTTTATGCTTCCGTTAGTAAAACTTACGATACTATGATAAATGGAGTTAGATATTTCACTTTTGTAAACATAGAGATTCTAGTATAAATTCTTAAAGTTTGGTGATCCGGATGGTAAAGAGATCTAACTACTGTAATTAGTTGACAAACACCACCTCCACATGGTGCACAAATGAATGGTAACAACATGAATTGTGACCGTTTAAATAGAATACAAATGGTTTAGATGTGAGACATATGGTTATTTTATAAAGAAGAATAATTTTGTTCAAGAAAACTAATATGCAACCACGTAAAAGCCGAGAGGAGGAATAGGAGAAGAGGCAAAAATAATTTAGTATATTTTTTTTATATGTTTTAAATTTTCTGATACTTTTTGAACCGACACAAAGTATATTTTTAATTTTGTACTTTTGTAATTTAAAATGAATATATAAATTTTACTAAATAAAATGTATAAGAGATATTTCAGTAAAATCTCGAGTATGTAATCATAAAAGCAAAATAAGAATAATGGCCTGAGTACAGCACAAAACACAGTATGAAAAATTATCCGCTTATAAAATGATTTTGACGTTATTACTTTAATTTTGTCATCCTTTTCAAGGATTGATATAGTTTTTTGTAATGATGCTATGGAAGTCACCTTCTTTCTTCTTTTCTTCTCCCTTTTTAGGTTGTTAGACATGTGCTTTTACACGTTTCTATAATTCATTTGGAGGCAAGAATTTGAGATGATCATATGCTTGACCCCAATAACTAAACATGGAGACATACACAAACTCATATGCGAAAGTGATGCATGCAGCAAGAAGATCTCACAATTTGCAAGGGCAGATACTGGGTTGACTCAATTTGCAAGAGCAGTATCTGCCAAAAGCTATAATGGAACATTACTGGGTTGACTCAAAACCTAGAAAATTAGGAGAATATAATTAAAAAGTAACATACTGGTATATTTGGAAAACTATCTTCATGTTGTCCCATGCACTGGAGAGGAAATGTTGATGTTTCTGTAGGGAAGCTATTTCTTGCAGAGCCTACTACAGAATAGTCCCAAACAGCAATCCTCGAGACACAACAGCTACTGCTAGACCACTAGTGGAATTCTTTCAAAAAGATTAACAAATAGGAGAATGCATTTTTGACGAGCAATTACTCAAAATGTAATTACATGTTCAAATACAGCAAAACCAAGTTTCATGCAATCCTCCATTGCAAACAAAAGGGTAGGATAGATAGCCCCCGCCCCCCCAAAAAAAGGACCCTAAGCCAATCTGAATTTTGAACTTTGCTTAACTAGCAATGCTCATCGACCGCTGTACAATGGCCAAAGCCAGCGACCGCACAAATCTAATTTTTATAAGAAAATTCAACAAGACATTGCTCCATCCATCGGTCAAATTTTCTCTTTTTTCCCTCCCATCTTAAAAAAATATCAAAATTTTGTTATGTTTAAACACAAGGGACTCGAGCGATCAAGTTAATACCTCTTTCCAAGAATTATCCCAATGAACATTGACACTAGAGCTACTCCTAAGATGAACTTGAATGCCATGGCTCCGGAAGCCTCTTCATCAATTTGTGTAGCAAGATTTAGAGATTTTGTTTCTAGAGCTTGATTCATGTGGTTGTCGTTGTTCTCTTTGATGTTCCTCCCATACATGGTTATTGAGGTTCCCAGTCCAAGATCTCTTGATTTTGCTTCTATTTCATTCTGCAATTCACCTTCTGCTGTTTTGTTCTGAAACTGCAACATCATTGGAATAAATTTGCTAACATGAGCAATCATATTAAAAGCTTGTGCATATTAACATTGGAAAAGCGAATATAACAAGATAAGAAGGACCTATGGTTCTAATGACTAAGCAAATGGGTTTCTAACACAGATAAGATCTTGCAAAGGTGACCAGAGAGAGTTTTCCTCTCAGGTTTTTCTCTTACTACAAGCATCATGAGCTTTCACAAATGGTGCTTAGGATGGAATTATGGGTAAACCAAAGATTGTAAATATATTTTTTTTATTTTCATATAAAGAAAAATGATTTGTCATCTTCTGTAGACATAGACTACAAGCCAATTATGTAAATCTTGTGTGCTCTTTCCATTATTTCTTACATCATTATTCTTTCGGGATGTTCTCTGCTTGTGCACACGTTCTTGATGCCTATTCTGCTGTGACTCACCAATTATTAAACTTTTGAAACTCAGAATAGGTCGGTTTATATATTTTTATTGCAATGAGCTGGAGATGGTTGCAAATATCAACACGGTCTTGGCAAAGTAATCCTAAACTATGCTGCAAGGATTCATTATGACTGAAGGTGACTATTGTAGTACATGGGGATGGCTCTCGTAACACATGAGGGGCTATTGTCTGACCTCTCTCTATACTTGAACAAAGCAGGAATTACTAATGTAGGTCAATCTATTTCTACACATTGTCAATATTTGACACATGAAATTATCACTCTTACTGTTTTTCTTGGTAAAATAAGAAAGCCAGATGAATGAACACCATAGCTTATGTCTTGTTGTCAGTGAACTTTATGTATTTTCAAGTAGGATAATGATGAGATGGATGACGATATCTAGGCAGTCGAGGAAAATCATAGGATGCACTCCAGAGGACTCTTCTCTCGCATCTTTTACTTGTTGCAATTGATCATCAATGATCAAATAAAGTTCCAGACAGGCTGCAAAATTTCTCCAACTTCTGCCATTTTCATGCTACAATACACATGATAACTTTTGTATTTTACTCCTACCATCTCAAATCTGCATCTGTTATACTGTGTTTTCAGTTATCTTAATCTGTTGCACCACCGACCACGTTGTTCTTCAACTATTAAATAACTGGCACAATGGTTTGAATTCATATTTATCCTTCAATGACACTATTCCATATTCTCTCCCAGCATAGGTTGTGCTACTTCCAATCTAGCCACTTTGAGGCATTTGATAAGAGGAATTTTCCTTATAAATCAAACTGCTGTCTATAAAACACTTGAATCCTAACTGAAACATGGATCTTTCTTCACCTTAGATCGAACATGTGTAATTTGGATGGAACTTGTCTCAGCCAATCATTAGAATTTGATTTTATTTTGTTTAAGTATAAAAAAGTTTTATGCTCTAATCATTATAACAATTTATCCAGTATCCAAATGGAGATTCTTGAACTTATTAAAAAAATTATCCTTCCACAACAATATAACTCGTATCTCAGATTCCATAATTTGTAGTTTGCACACCACAACCCACATAATAAGAGAGCATAATAAAGGGGAATACTGCTATAAAAAAAAAAATGCCAGGAGTAATGTCAAACAATGACTATTCTCTCAAATAAATAAATAATAACTAGCTATCTATGTGGTTGTGAATCTTATGATGGAGAAAAGCAGATGATCAGTTTGGCAGTAGTCGTGAAGATTACCTGCTCTTTTATGGTCCTATGTGCTATGTCTAGATCACTTTGAACTTTCTTTAGCCGTTGAATTAATGTATCTCTCTCTTCAATTATGCATGTGTGCTCCTCTAGTTTAGGAATTAGTATAACATCCTTCTCCACAACTGTTGACCGCATGCCTTCAATCTGAGAAAATGAAATCAATAATGCACATCAAGTAACTTTTGTTTGCTAGACACCTGCATCTTTTGAGGAAAAACATTGAACTAAAACTACCTCTTCCATGTAACTTTTTTGGGCAAATAATAGCTTGCTTTCAAGTTCTGAAATTTGTTCTTGCATCAGAGATTTATCAGCTAACTCTGCTTTAAGAATCTTCATGTCAGCACAGAGAGAGATTTCCTTGGTCTTCTGTTCACTTAATTGTTCTTCGAGCTGGATTATAATTGCTTCAAGTTCTTTTTTTGTCTTTTGGTACGATTCAGTAAGCTTGTTATACTCCTCCTTAGCAGCAGTTATCTGTCGCAGCATATCCTCTTTTAGATGAGAAATAGTTTGTCTGGTCCTTTAAAGATCAAAAGTAACATGTGAAAGTAATTATATAAATTTTACAAATGATTTGTTGTGCAGCATGGTAGTTATCTAATTAAAAATGGACAATATATAACCAATAACCTGCAGTTGGTGTTTCTCTTTATCAGAGTTAATCTGCTGCATGAGAACCTTCATTTCTTTCCGAGAATCATGAAGCTGAATGGATGTAACTTGTTTCTCTGCAACAACAGCATTAAATACAAATTTTAACTCGTTTATCTTTGTCTTATATGTTGCCAACTCCTGAGACATGGTTAAATTTTCTCCCATTAAATCTTCATTCTCAAGTTTGGATATTTCTGAGCTTCTTTTCAGATGTTCAACAAATGCTTCCAAGTTCTGTAATTTTAAAAGAGTGTCTTCCAGCTTGTCCTTCCGGCTTGATGCAATGGCAGCTAATTCACTAGCCTGTTCGTCATGACTTCTCAATTGTGTTTCAAGAGCAAGCAGCTTCTCAATCAAATCTCTAACTTCAGAATCTTTCTGTTTGAATTTCTCTATAGTTTCATGCAGTTGGACTTCGGTTTCTCTAAGACGATATTCAGTGGCAGATTGGAGTTCCAAATATGTTGAATTTTCATCTGTTAACTTTGAGATGGTTTTCACATGAGAGGCGAGTTGTTCAGAAGTTGCCTCCATCTCTGCATGATTGGTGTTCAACAACTGATTAAGCTGATTAAGTTGGAGTTGACAGGCTGCCAACTCTAACCTAAGCTTTGAATTCGTCACAGCCATCAGTTCATTTTCCAAAGATATTTGTTCAGCTCTCAGATCAGATTCTAAAACTTTTTGGTTAAGCTCCTCGACTTTGTTATCAAGGGATACCAATTTCATTGCATTTGCTTCCAACTCTGCCTTTAGTGAAGCAACTTCTTCATTAGATTCGAGTGCATGATCTTTGTATAATGTCTTTTGTTCTTCCAGAAACTTTAACTTTTCATGCAATTCTTTAAATTCAGACTCCTTTTGATTAAATCTCAGTGTTGCTTCTTTGAATTTGAACCCTGTATCCTTGTCTAAAGATTCATTCAGTGAATTCATCTCCAGGTTTCTGGTATTAATATCTTCTACAGCCTTTCCATCATGCTTTAACTGTTCTCCAGTAGATCTAAGCTTCTCAACTAGCTCTTTCTCTCGAAGACTTGAGGCCTGAAGTTGTTCCTCAGCACTTTCCAACTTTGCTCCAAGAGATTTCAATTTATTTTGCAATATCTGGATAAGATTCTCAGCTTCAGAAAGACTCTTTGCCTGAATATTGGATAAGTCTTCAAGTTTTTTTCGGTCTTTAATGGTGGCATCCAAGGCATCAGTCAACTCGCTCTCTTTTTCATTTGCAGCTTGCAGCACAGATTCAAGACTTTCTGATCTTGCCTGGTATGCTTCAATTTCAGCAAAAAGCGCAGATACCTTGCCACTATATTGTTTTAATTCTGTTTCTGTGTCTCTATATTTTGCCTCCATAGTTGCCAGTAGCTGTTCCAGCTCCTGTATTCGATAATTAGCAGTTTCCAGCAGTTGCTCTAATTCATCAGCTCCTGTTACAGCATTCTCAGTTTCAAAATGAGATGATTGTACCTTGTCTCCTAACTCAACATTGCTTTGATGTGCTGTAGTACCCTGTCCCTTGTGCTTAACACACTTTTCAATCTCAGTTTTAGAATGAGATGTTTGTACCTTGTCTTCCAGCTCAGCATTGCTTTGATGTGCTGCAGTAGCCTGTCCCTCATGCTCTACACACTTTTCAAGAAGACAGTTGAGCTCCTTTTCAAGCTCTGTGTTCCTTCGAAAAGACTTGCTCAACGAAGATTCCAGTTGGCCAATCTTGTTCTCATATCCCTGAAAGCGTCGTCTTGATAGTGAATTTTCCTCATCTATTTTTCTTAACAAAGTAGTGAGCTCTTTCACTTGATTATTCAGATCCTCTATCTCACTCTCTGCTTCAAGGCATCTCATCTCTGTAGTATTAAATTGTTGCTTAAGCTCCATATTGCGTTTTTCAGCAGAGAATGATCTCATTTCACTCTGCCTAAGCTTTGTTTTTAGGCTCTCTTCAGCTAACTTTGATGCCTGAACCAGATTCTCCAGCTCAAGGTTTCTCTTGGTAGTGGCATCCATTACTTTTTTCATATCATGATGGAGCTCTTCAAAAGATCTCTGATTTTGTTCAAGCTCTTTGTTACGCAATAATGCTTGTGAAAGAAGTGAATCTGTCTTGTTAAAATTCTGATCAACCAGATTTAGATTCGCTTCTAATTGTCGGCATTGCTCCTCGTTCATTGACAATTTCATGCTAAGGTCTGCCACAGTACTTTGAAGAGTCACCTTTTCCCTGGTTAAATCAGACAAGTCCTTCTGTAAACTTTGAAGGGTCACCTTCTGCCACAGTACTTGGTTTTTAAAACTAGCTCCAATTTTCTCTTGAAGCTTCAGTTCAATTTCCTCCAAGTTCGCATGCTTTGCTTCGAGTTCTTCTTTGGATGCAGCAAGTAAATTTTCTAATTCAAGAACATGTGTTTTCATCCGTTCTTCAGAAGCCTTATGTATATTTAATTCCTGGGTAAGCTCATGAATGATAGAATCCTTAGAAACAAGTTTCTGTTCGAAATCTGCTACTGTTGACCTTGAAATCTCCAACTTTTCCTGAATTGTTGAAAGCTCTACTGCATTGGCGTGCAGAACTCCTTTGACATGCTGATTCTCTGCAATCCTTTCATAGAGTCCCTTCAATCCTTTTTGTAAATTATCCATCTGACCTTCAATCTCCTTTGCTTTAAATTGTGCTAATTCCAACATGTTCCCAAACTGTAAACCTCTCTTTGATTCTAGCTCTGCCAGTGAACTACTATGTTTGCTGAACTCTTCAACTTTACACATCTCATTTGCTGATGATACCAACCCTTCTTGAAGCTCCTTCATCTTTTTCCTCAAGCTCTTGAGCTCATCTGCCAACCCCGTGAATGCTTCCTTTACCTCAAGAAGCTTCTTATGCTTTGTATCATTTGCTGTCAGTGCTTCTAAAATATCATCTTTCATTGCCTTCTGGTTAAGTTCATGTTCTTCACAATATCTGTTCATTTTCACTAACTTCTGATTTGCTAGATGAAATTCTGATTTTGGTAAGGATTTTTCAGATTCTGAAAGTTCCTGTCCTCTCCCAGATTCTTCAAGCTGAAGTTCAAGTTCTTTTTTCTTCTCCATTACCAGAAAATTCACATTTGACACTCTATTTCTTGTTTTCAGATCTTCAACACTTGAGGCCTCTTCCACTTCCGATATTTGTTTAAATAGGTGGGAACTCTCTTTTGCATATATCGACTCCTCAAACTTGCTGAATTCTCCATCTAATGAAGCCTCCTCTTCCACATATCTATCTCCTTCTTTTTGCAGTAAGTCTGATTCCCCATAAGTTAAGATGTGTTTTCCATCTCTGTCTACCTATGACCAAATCATAAAAGGAACAGGCAGGTCATGCATCTGACATCTTTCATGAAATTTAGTAGCGGGCAAGTCTAAAACAGCTTGACAAGGTCTTTTTATTTACCAAATTATAGATATATGCAATAAGAGCACTTGAGATATTCTGGACATCAAGAAAGGTAACCATTGCAAGTTTCATTAAGTAGCACTAAATTAAGTGCATATTAATCATAATCCATTCTTGTCAAATCTGGGATAAAACTCATAAATGCTCACTTTAAAAATATATTAAAGCTGGAGGGAAAAAGCTATACTTATGTGGGATTCTTTATCATATGATGTGACTTCTGCATGAATAACGAAGGCTATGTTATGTCCATTTAATCCTTTTCTGCTTTCATATTTAATATTTTAATAGTGACGAAGTCAGCTATTCTTTAATAGCAAAACTGCTGCAAGGTTCAAAGGTACATAAATACCTACCTTTCCCCTAAATTTAAAAATAAGTCACCATAAAACCAATGGTGATTTCCCAATATTCTCTTCTTTAAGCCTTTTGTTAATATATACATATGTTATTTACGTTACACGAGCATCGATACTCTCTTTAAATCTCCAATCCATCTTCAATTATCTGTGATAAAGAGATAGTTCTAATATATTTCAAGTTTTATGTCTGATCTTTTGGTCCTACTTCAAATGGATCATGGGGAAATGCTCTAAATTTTATTTCTTGGAGAGCCAAAATTGTCAGAAATCATTGGATTACAAAACTTAAATTCAACTGCTCTCAAAAGAAGGGGAAAAAGAATTGACTTATACCAAGTTACCAACATTGGTGATTTTGACTGCCTTTGCAAAAACTTGTTGAAAACAATGACGCAAGGAGAGTTAACATCAACTGCTAATTGCTTAACTATATCAAGATAAAGGGAGCAACAATACTTCTTCATGGAATTTTTCCTTTCCTTTTTATCATAAGGGCTCCACCTTACGCAACTGTGATTTCAACAGACCTTTCCCAATAAGCCAAGCACTTGAATAACACAAATAAGCACTGATGTAGAGATTACCCCCTTTGGCTTATATATTCCACTAAAACAAGAATATAATTCAGAATATTTCTATTTTTTTTAAGAAAAAATATTATAACTCAGAAAATGAATTTATGCTTGTGTTTGAGAATATGGACTAAAATGACATAGTTCAACACATTTATGTTATTTACATCTTGCACCATACCAAAAAAAAATTACCAGCAAATAAATATTTGAAAATTTTAAATTTTGTTCCAAGGTTGGAGTAAATATCTGGTGATTAATTTGGTGGCTAAAATTTAAAAATTTCACTATTGCATCACCTTCAAATCCTAGGAAATGGACCACATAGATCGATCATCATTGAGGAGAGTTTCCCATAAGACCCTCAAGGTTTTAGGGTCATACAAAGGAAAATTTTAAACAAGTAGGCTGTAGATGCAGGATAGTATTAAATCTTTTAGTCGTTAAAGAACAATACTAACTTAATTATGGTGGATTTTCAAATACAATTCATTTAAACAATTTACTTTAAATTCCAATAGTAGTTAATAATCTATTAAACTTGACCCTTTTCTTTCTCCATGGAGGATGTGAAATTGGATTTAAATTGACCAAACAGCCAACTCAAGCTGAGTTTGAATCATTCTAACATTTCCTACTGACATGCAACCACATGGTCAAGACATAGACTGAGATCAGGTGTCATGGACGATATTGATACGGTGCATATGATGTTGGAATCAGATCAACCTCGTGAATTATGGTTTAAATAATTGTCTCATGTAAGGGATTTATTTACAAAAGAAATGTTGCATCTTATTATCTTTGTTTCAACAAATGGAAATATTCAAGACAATGAGTGTACTGAATTCTACAACAAAATGAAAATATTTGTGATGATTTTGGCATGTAAAATTAGATATCTATTGGTTCTCTAATCCTATATAATTCAGTAGCACTTTAATTTTAACACAAATGGAAGTCACCAAGAAGGAGATTATTACCAATAGATCAACTTCCAAAGATGGCTCGGCTTCCACGTGGTCTGAGCTTGCTTGTGACTCTTCTGTCATTATGATCTCAGTCACTTGTCAGATGGCATGACAACCTATGACATTTAACCATATTTAGGTATGCAATGTGGTACCTTCTAATCAAATAATCATGTAGAACTTATTACAAGAAAATATCTATTGAAATGTTAAAACCCATTGCCAAGTGTTCGCTTCCGTATATACACATAAGTAACAAATTACTGAAAATAAGCACCCAATGTATTCTCATGCACACCGACACAAACGTTTGAAAACTGAGGCATATCCAGGTTTAACGATACAGATTGATTGTGATGGCCCCATCTAAGCCGTCCAGTGCAGGCCTTTGATCACGCGTAGCAGGCTGTCGGTCCCTAGTCAATTGTTGATGAGCCTTTCGCTCCATCAGTGGGGCCCAATGGGTTCGCCAATCACTAGAAAGGTAGTTGAGCGGGTGCCAGTGGCAGAGGAAGGAAAAGCAACTTTGTTCGCTCATCATGGCTTCTTTTAAGCAACGTGGTGGGGCGGCGGATTTGATATTGTCACCCGAATCAGAGAGCAGAGCTACGCCAACAGTTTCATCATGCAAGGAGTACTACGAAACGGGCATTTCGGACCTAGAAGGCAAAAGCGAGCCCTTAACTTTCGCGTTAGGGGTAATCGGGGAACAAAATTATCCCGGGTGGAAATGTAGCAGAAGAAGTTGGAGCATTCTGCGAACAGAAAGCCGAGAGGAGTACGTATGAGGACACAGTTATGGTCGCTTCCCCCGGAACAATGCTCGAATCGCCAATCGATAGTGGCGCTTTAAACTGTCGTAAAGATCGGCGTGTTCGATCGATGATACAACAGAAAAAACTAGAAAGAATGGCATCGATTCGAGCTTTTCGTGAAACATTCGAGCAATATCGAGAAAACCCATATGCTCCAAGAAAGAGAAACCCCGAGAAATCAAGATCGACTGCTGGGAGCGAAACAGAGCAACAATGAGGTAAACCTAAGCGCTTCATGCGATCAATTAATGACTGGTAAGAAAGGAGGAGAAGAAATCGAGGAAAAAAAGCGCATTCGATGGCATCGAAACGTAGATTTGAGCGGAGACGGAGAGCATCGCGTCACCTGACCGGGGATCGGTTGATCCGAGGACGATAGTCTTTGGAACGGTCTCGTCGTCCTCTTTCCCTCGTCCGTCCGGTGGCGAATAAGTTGAAGCGGGAGGTGACGGAGCGCGAGGTAAAACAATTTATATCAGGAGTGTCCAGTCACCGCCAAGCCACAAAGGTTTGGTTACCGCCTCGGCGCGGCGTGGCCAGAGTTCTTCTTGAAGTGCCCCTCGGGAGGGTCACTTCGGGAAGGGCAGTGGGACCCGCATGGGCCCGGGCGGGTAGGTGGAGTGCACGTGGTAAGGATCAGACGGTGAGGTCCCTTCGGATGGGTTGGCGGATCCCGTGCAACGCTCGGTGGAAAGGGAAATCCATCGGATGGCCCACCGCTTTACAACTGTCCCCAGTCTAAGTTTACATCCGTGTATCGGATGGGATGTCCATTTCTCTTCAAACTCAACTTGCAGAGATTATGGATTTCTTTTTCCTCACAAAATAAAATTGCATCACAAATTGCAATTCCAAATAAGCTTTTGGCCGAGTGTAAAACCAGCTTTGACTAGTAGATATGAATTTTAAATTATAAACATATAATTAATTCCTGCAATTTGACCCTGGAAATCAATTTATTGAAATGGATGATGATGCTTAAGAAGTGGAGTAGGGGAAGAAAGGTGAAGTTTTTGTGCCATCAGACAAGCTTAAAGTGAGTGCTGATTGATTGTGAAGTCAGAAACCCAACTCTTCCTGCTAAACTTCTCAGCATATGGAAATAGTATTTCTTCTTTTTTATTTTCTCTTCTTTTTCCCTGCAAATCCATTCCTCTGCCATTGTTGTTGCTGTATGATTGAACCAAGTGCTTATCCTACTCTAAGTTCTTGAGTTTTTTACTGCTCAGCAGAAGAGACTCAATAGAATAACTGATTCATTAATTTGATAATTTTAGAATCATATGATTCAAAATATTGACTCAAATTAATGGTAGCAGACTTGTTTAACCATTCTAAGTCTATTGTACTATATTTCAGTTCGATCATAGAGTAAATCGGAATATAACATCCTCGTTAAGAGCTTTAGATTCTTGTCAAAGACCTAATATAACATAAAATCAAACTCTAAAACGATATATATGAGACACAGTTAGTATAATTTTTTTCTATTTGTGCTCCTCATAGGTTTTGATATCATTCATCATAATATGTTTTAATGGAATAACTGACTTATTTAATTGATAGACCTAATATCACATGATCCAAAATATGTAGACTCAAGTTAATAAATAATATATTTTATTTAATACTAATAAATATATTTAAATTATATTTTGATTTTATAGGACTAAATGGAGGTATCTTCAGCAGGTTTCCATCTCTCATAAGTGGCTCAATCTCTGAAATGTACATGTCTTTGTTCAACAATCTACAAAGCATCAACACATGAGCAGTAAACTGAGGCCACACATCCACTGCACAATCATTTAAGAAGCACTGAAGAAGAAACAAAGGGGTTGGATCAGTGACCAGTCACATTATAACAATGGGTCCAAACTACAACACTGATCACTTTCTTTCCTTTTTTCCTTGTGAAGAAGACATGTTTTCTTTAAAGGCAAGTCAAGTTTGGGCAATCAAGTCAGGTTTAGGAAGAACTACTGGAGACCCACTTCACTCCTTGTTTTCCTTCCACCTTCAACAAGCAATTATCTTGTGTGTTCCTTGCAGCTTGATAAATCTTGGTTTCTTGATTCTTTTAGTCTCTTGTTTCTAAGAAGCTGCAAGCTTTGATGTTAATAATGGTTGGCATGTTCTCTTCTACATGCTTTCCAGCTTGCTTCTTTTATGGGAGAGGAAGCACAGACTTGGAATCTGCAGCCTTCCATTTCCTCTTGATCTTTGATTATGATTTGACATTTGAGAAGGTTTCAATGAATCCTTAATGCAATTGCAGTGGCCGCCATGGTTTTATTTTGACATCAAGCAGGCACTTGGAAAACATATAGCTCTTTGACTTGTTCTTGGATTATATGCTGTTCCATCCAACTTACTTGCTCATATACAATGGGATCAACAAAAAGAACATTAATTATAATAACAAGAAGATGGAGATAGCCTTTTGCAGCTGTTTGTTGGACCAAAAACCATGATTTGATTCTTCTTTTTACTACCATTAGAAAAAATTATAATTCTTCCATTACATCAAGAAGATATATTGTCTATAAATTACTAGTGCTTATTATGTTAGTTAAAAGGATGATGATCAGCATAGATAATTGAATTGATTTGTTGTGTGAAGAAAATATCATATATTGAATTTACAGAAACAAAAGATGTGATTATGATAAATCATTTTTTTTAGATATCACACCCAAATGTAACAGCTATAATAAGACATCTCCTCTTTAGTAATCAATAGGATCCTACTAATTTATTAAATATCATTAAATATTATATCTATAAAGCTGAAAAAAAGTAATGTACAGCCTTTACAAAGGAACAATAAGTCCATCTTCATTCTTGGGAGACCAAACCAAATAGAAACCAAATCGCACTTTGCTTCTCAAGAACAATTTGAATCTGTGGCTGGGAACAGCAAGAAACAGGGATTTTTATTATTTGTTTTGAATCCAACTTAAATAGCCCATGGATTTGTTTTTTTTATGTGGGAGAGAATTGCTATCCTGAATTGACTGGTGAAATTTCTACACCCAATTATGATTATTATTTTTCAATATTGATATTATATTACTATCATTATATATTAATTATTCTTATTGAATGACCAGAGGTCTTGTAGAATCCGTTCACCTACTTCGCCATCACTACAAACACCGACTCGACTACCTTTCTTACGGTTGGAGGCAATATTGGGGCCACGCGGGACCCATTCGACATTGCTGCAAACAGAACGCAGTTTGCGGAGCGGGTACGTTTTCCGGTAAGAAAGAGTGTTCCTTTTAACACATAAAATTTATGGCGAGAATCCATGATCGCAGAGATCACGCGCGAGTCTTTGGCCGTCCGATCCTCCACATGATAAATCTTGACCGTCGAATGGATGCCCCAATACAGCGGGCAAAGCCACGGCGGTCCGCCGAAAGCCACTAAGGCGCATCAAAGACGAGAATATTCGCGCGCACGTTAGCACGCGCCTCTAAACCTACGCACTTCTCCTCGTCTTTAAACCCTTCACTGAGCTCCACTTGCCTCCATCGATCGATTCTATCGTAGGGTCTCCTCCCCCGCCTCATTCGATCGATTACTTGGTTCTTTCGGTGACTAATTTGGTGGCGAGATGGCGACGAAGAGGAGCGTGGGTGATCTCAAGGGAGACGACCTCAAGGGGAAGAGGGTGTTCGTGCGGGTGGATCTCAACGTGCCGTTGGATGACAACCTGAAGATCACCGATGACACCCGCGTCCGTGCCGCCGTGCCGACCATCAAGTATCTGTTGGAGCACGGCGCCAGGGTCATCCTCTGCAGCCATCTGGTCGTCCTCTACCCCCTGATCCACTCTTGTGCTCCCCGATTAGGCCTTTTATTAGGGCTATCATTTAGCCGGTCTATCTCGTACTTAGTTTATTATTTTCCTTTTTTGGTGGTTGATTGTTTGGATTTCGGCTAATTTCCGTGGTTGTGTGTTCTAGTTTTATCTGAATGGAAACTTCCTCCTGAATAAATAAAAAAGACATATATCTCAGTATGTGATTTGTTGTTAGATTCTTGAAGTTCGGACCTTTCTGGTTTTCTCTTGTTAATGGGATACCTTTTTATATATATATAATCTGCTGCTTTGTGTAATTTTGATACCCCTTTCTGATTTTTTTTCTCTTGTTTAATACGATAGTTTCATTTCCAAGAATGTGATTTGCCGTTAGTATCTGAAAGCTTTGTTCTTTCTGTTTTTCTCTTGGTTAATTTGAGATTTATGTTTCTGAGCGTGTTAGTTACTATTGGCCTCTAAAAATTTTAATCCTTTAGGAGGACGAACGAAATATACCTGTATCGTACCTGTATGACTTTTATGAGATTTAATTTTCTTTTATAAATCCCTAAGAAACAAAATCAAGATTTCTATTTTGTGTTCATGTTGGTTAAGAAGAAAAATGTTGCCTTACTCATGTATTAATTGATGACAACATCATCTTTCTTTTTTCATTTCTTTTTAAGTTGCTCGTAAATCCAAATTGTATCATGGCAATTGGCATACAAGAACTGCATAATTTAGTGGCTACCATATCCACAGTGTACATTTGGTACTGCTATTAACATGACATGAGCAGGTGTGTCCTATAACAGAGAGGATCTGGAAAGTTGGTTCCTAGTAGGTGTTGTTTATTGGGACACCTTGCACGATAGAGATGCATATGGAATAGCTGTTCCTTCAAGCAACTTTCCAGTGACTGCACCTGTAGCTTAGCTTAAAGTTTGTCAGTATCATTTCTTTCATGCTACCATCGACAACTATGTCACTTATCGACTTATTTGATTCCCACAACATCACTCCTGGATTTCATGGTATATCAAGCTGTCCTTTTGGTCAATGCAATGAACAAAATATAGCATCAGAAAATCCAGAGTAATTGTTGAGGTTAGATTGAGTATGCTTCTTTTTGGTGGTGTGCAAAAGGCTCATGCATGTGTTTTTCACTTGAAAAAATCCCTGGTTTTCTTACATTAGGTCTTGTGAGATGAAGTTTATTAATGCCACTCTTTTATTGTATACTAAATTCACAAATTTTATCTTTTTGACCAAATCTTCTTTTTTATCATGATGTTAGCTTTCTTTTTCTGATATTTTTATTTCCTTTTTCATGTGTTCATGTTGGTTAAATATTTCATGCAGTATTTCATGAATGATCTGATTGCTTTCGAACTTGTTGGGTCACGTGCCTGACACGACAGACCTGCTCCAGTGTTTGCATGATTCATTCTTCTTTTACTTCTATGAACCATTCCTACTTATTTCAAAGACTTCACCCAATTTCTTTGGCAGAAGATCAGTATGGAACTGATGGCATGGTATCACTTTTCAGGGCCGCCCTAAAGGTGTCACCCCAAAATACAGCCTGAAACCTCTTGTGCCACGTCTCTCTGAACTTCTTGGTGTTAATGTATGTATGATTGTGTTTTTAGCTAAGTCCCTTTTAAATTTAGTACTCTTGGACTAAATTTTTTTGGAGATCTAATTACTTATGTAGGTTGAGATGGCTGATGACTGTATTGGTGAGGAAGTTGAGAAGATTGTGGCTGCTTTACCAGATGGAGGTGTTCTACTTCTTGAGAATGTTAGATTCTACAGAGAAGAAGAAAAGAATGGCCCAGAGTTTGCTAAGAAGTTAGCATCTCTGGCTGACCTCTATGTCAATGATGCCTTTGGGACAGCTCACAGGGCTCATGCTTCCACTGAGGGAGTTGCCAAATTCTTGAAGCCAGCTGTTGCTGGCTTTCTGATGCAGAAGGTATTTGCTCATTTCGCAGTGTAATGTACTATAAGATTATTTAAATTGTGTGCATTAGGTTCCAGACACTTTTTGACAGTTTGTAAGTAATTCTGTCATGTCACTTGTGATTGGACCATTCTTGCTTTTGTTTCTACTAAATAACTAGACACTGCAGTTTTCTCTTATCATGGAAAAATGTGCTATATGGTTATATATTTTCTAGGATATTTGTTGTTTATCAAGTTTTAGCCTAACACTGAAGATAAGCTTTTTCTCCTTTCAGGAGCTTGATTACCTTGTTGGAGCTGTAGCAAACCCCAAGAGACCATTTGCCGCCATTGTCGGTGGCTCTAAGGTTTCAACCAAAATTGGGGTGATAGAATCACTGTTGAGTAAGGTGGATGTCCTCCTTCTAGGTGGAGGAATGATGTTCACATTTTACAAGGCACAAGGATACTCGGTTGGATCATCTCTTGTGGAGGAAGACAAGCTTGATCTTGCAACCTCACTTCTCGAGAAAGCAAAGTCTAAAGGTGTTTCTCTACTGTTACCGACTGATGTGCTAATAGCTGACAAGTTTGCTGCAGATGCAAATAGCATGGTATGTCCATCTGCCTTTTGGATAAATTGAGCAATTTTTGCGATGCATAACTCACTTATTAGGTATGTGGAGATAACTAATAAACTAATAGTGATTAGAAATCCAGCATTTGACTTAGTTTTAAGTGGATCTAGTCCATTTTGTAAATCTTTTTTTCTCTAGACTTTCTTATAGTAGGGTAGACCATACTTTTTTTTGGGAAGAGACCAAGGAAAATGGAAATGTGTGACCGGTACCCATGTCAGTGTTTGGAAACCTTTGGAGTCCAAGTGGAAGCCACAGTGACACAGATTAACTGGAAACTGTGGGGTTTACTTAATTGTTACTTAGTATGTTTTGTTGTGTGAACCTCAACATTCACATTGACAACGTTAGGATTGATGAATATAGTTTCAATTATGTGGCATTTTAGTTTTATACTGTATAAATTCTAGTCTGACACTTTTCTCATTCCATCAGGTTGTACCGGCTTCTGGCATCCCTGATGGATGGATGGGCCTTGATATTGGTCCCGACTCCATCAAGACATTCGGTGAATCCTTGGATACAACCAGGACCATCATATGGAATGGACCCATGGGGGTATTTGAATTTGAGAAGTTTGCAGTTGGAACTGAGGTAAGTAAAACAAGTAGATCAATGCTTGCAGGTTATTTTGTACGGACATTTAAGTATGAATTACTTCTATGCGCAGGCAATCGCAAAGAAACTGGCTGAGTTGAGTGCATCTGGGGTCACAACCATCATTGGTGGTGGTGATTCAGTGGCTGCTGTAGAGAAAGTGGGGCTTGCCGACAAGATGAGCCACATTTCGACTGGTGGCGGTGCTAGCTTGGAGCTACTAGAGGGCAAGCCTCTGCCGGGTGTTCTTGCTCTTGATGATGCCTGAATGCAATGTTAAATCGACTTAGCTCTATTCTGGAGTGTGTTGATCTTGCTGGAGTTGTTGTACCTTCAAATTTTCTCCTCAGTTTTGTAGATGTGTTCAATAAATTTGTTTCCCTAAGATTAGGGTTGAACAGCCTATGATCAAACATTTTAAAATTGACCAGTGATGCTGTGGCTTCCTTTGACAGGATGATTTCTCTGTGGCTGTTGAATTCTTTTTGTTCTCTATGACAGGTAAAAACTTGTGTTGGGTGATGCTGTGGCTTCCTTTGAGAGGATTTCTCTGTGGCTCTTGAATTCTATTTATCCTCTATGACAGGTAAACTCTGGTAAGGCAATTGAGCAACAAAACAATACACAGGTCCTGTGTGTTGTTATATCAACAATTATCTACGACTAACAGAATCTATAAACCCAATATTTCTCTTGAAAGTGCTAAAGCTTCCCCAGAGTTCCAAAGTCTTCATGACTTGCAAAGGTATGGAAAAGAGGGTTTCTATTTCCAAACATTAAAAACTGGTGTTGCAGTTCTTCTAAGCCAATTGTGTCAGGAAAAATGAAGAGCAGCTACTGAACATTGTCAAAGACAAAACATACATCAGAACAACATAGTTCTTGGAGAAAATTACATCTGGTGACTTATCTACAGAGATTCTCTGATAAAATAAGAAGCTCCAACACAAGGTAGCAATGTGGGAGAACTTGGACATAATGGGAATCATTCTTATGTTTGCTTTGCCTCTATTAATGCAGAGGTAAGCTTTGAGAAAGCAAGTCATTGCTCAGCATCACCTCAAGATACTGGAATGCAGATCTCAAGTACCAACTCGGATGTTTCCGGGATGACGAAGCCAAAGGGAAAGAGAAGAGGAGGAATCACTTGGATGGAAGATTCTTCTGGAAAGCTCCAGGAGCAAACACAGGGAACGAGTCGACTGCTTGTCCCCTCTCTCTTCCACCACGATTCATATTTGATGCCCTCTCAGTTTCCAGCCACATTCTGGTGCTGCTGTCGCTTTGCTTAGTGTCTTTAGCTGGAGCATTAAGAAGCGGACCACCAAAGAATATTGACTGCCCACTGTATGTTAATCTCTCTTGTGCCAGTATAGGAGGCACCACGGACGAAGAAGCCTTTGGTTGAGAAGCCCTTCTTTCAAAAGCACAAGCTTCTGCAGAAGAATTAACCAAGGGAACCCGAGAAGTCCTAGCTGGGACATCCATAGTATTGTCGATTCGATTAGTTCCTGGTACCGAGACATAGCGGCCAGCTTCTTGATCCCAGACAACAGAAACTTTTTTATTCTCCCTAACAATTGCAGTGGCAGTTTGGAACATTGTGTTGGTATGTTGGCTAGTTTGAGGCTGACCTCTCACAGCAAATGGTGGAGGTCGATCAGGAAGAGGATGCGGCAAAGGAAGTGAGTTGAGGGCAACAGATTCATGAATGTGAAGTGGACTGCTCATGCTGCTTGCACTCTGTGTTCGGGTCTCATAGTCATCCTTGCTAGTGAGACTTTGCACATAAGAACTTCTTAGAGGAGATAATTTCAGTTCCCCTCTTGATTCTCTGGTAGCACTATAATCCATGCTTAGACTGCTCCTACCACTTGCATTTCCGCTGGAACTTAAATCAACATCAGGAACACGATGAGCATCTATGGGCCGAAGGACTGAAGAGGATGCCCTGGCTTTGGCCGCTGCTTTTATCGCCTCATTAGAGTCCAATTTGGCAAGCTTCCATGCACTGATCTTAACAGCCTTTTTGGACTTATTTGCTCTTTCCGCATACCCAGTTGCATCTGGATCTATAGTTGATGGTACCATCCCAGGTTCCAAGTGTGGAATTATCTCATCCTGTTATAGAAATATAATGATGCGTGTACTGAGCAAGAACATTTTAGATTAATGATGCCGAGGCAAATTCTGGTCTGCTTTTGGGTTTATTAAATCTAAGCATGCACAGGCAACCAAGTATAATGGAGAAGTAACCTTGATAAAGTTACTGATATCATCTTATAAGAAGCCTTATTTGAGTTAAATTGTTTGGCCTACTACAAGTATGATTAATTATAGCAGTAGTATGAAAATTGACTGAAGCTTACCTGCTGATCGACAAAGACCCTTGGAGGAGTGCACCATACGCCTTTGTACTGAATACTGATAGAACTTCCAACACTCAAGCCTGTTGTTGCAGAATTAGTTGGGGAGTAAAGAAGGTTAGGCACTTCTTCATCGGCTGATGCTGGAGGTGCCTCACTCATTGCTCTCATAGCCACAACATACTCATAGGTTGTGATTCCCTGTTAAAGGGAGGAAGGATAAAGCACTTGCTAAATGGAGAATCTGAATGGCTGTTTGTTTGAGGACAAACCTTTTTTATCAGTATCATGTGGAAAAAGAACAATTCTCCCAAAGGTATGCATGCCACTATTGACACTGCAGTACAAATAGCCTAGAAAACCAAAGTTAGCAAAAGTTTCCATGACCAGGGATGTTTTGTTTTTACTGGTTTCAATCTGTATGTTTTTGCTTGTAGAAATAGAACTGCCCCCGAAAGAAATGCTTCCAAAGCAGAAAAATAATAACATTATGTATGTACTAAAATCTCGCTAATGAAGTTCCAAATTCAATCAATGATATAAAATACATCGCCCATAATACATTTGCAAAGTGACAATACAAAGATAAGGCAGGAACTTTCATGTCAAATTGGACACTTCATTTATCGCAGGATGGCAATGCCCAACAAATTACTATGGGCAAATAGTAGAACCAGGAAAGTGATATATGTTTTCTAGCTCTTTGCAAAAAAGAGAAAATTATCAGAGACCCACCTAAATTCTCCAAGACTCGGCCAACATAAAAAATGCATATCAAGAACCTCAACACACAATGGAATTATAGATGCTGTATCAAGAAAGGAAACAAGGTAGTGAACAAGAGGATTGTCTAAAAAGATTATGAAGTATCAGTTTGAATCGGAACATGTTCCTGCTTAAGGTTATGGAGGTTCATAACACAGGGCATATGAGAGGGAAGGAAGGGGGTCATGTCTGCTTTCAGTTTTTCTTTTTTAAATGAAAAAAGTGGGGCCTTTTTGAGAAAAAAATTCCTGCAAGATTTGAAGAAAAAATATTGTTTGTGGAACAATGACTTTGAAATACTAAACTTACCACAACAGTTGCGAATGGAACTCGAGAAAAACCATTTCCAAGCTTTTCCTCAATGTTGTTCTCCATGTTCTTTTTATCAACAAAGCAAAGTATAAGAACAGCAATACCAACTCCACACTCGATTGCAAGCTGGTAAATGACAACAACAAAATTAAGAGATAAGAAGTGTTGGAATTGCCTAAACTTCCAGCATCTTTATTCACAGAACAAATATTACAAAATCAAAGTGCCAACATGTGATGCATACCCAAACAAGACTAGTGGCCATAAGAGCTATAAAGCTGACATAATTTTTTCTTCCCACACAATTATTAAGCCACTGTAAATAAATGAAATCCACATGTCAAAGAACTTTTCGTATACAACAAAGAACATGAAGGAAAATATTTCAAGACAAGGTTACCCGACAATGATGATCAAATCCATCCACACATTTATCACAACTTCTACAATGCTTACTGTATTTGCGCACCTGCGGGGTAAAAGAGTTCACCAAATGATGATGTTAAAAAGAGACCCAAATTTAAATGATCATGTATCTTTAAGCAGAAATAAGAAACAGTTCTGCAACATTACCCAGTCAATGGACAAACCAGATATTCAGATTAAATGCTTATAACAATGGATGAAAAACAGGAGCCAATGCTACAAAAGTATAGATGAACCATGTGACTGACTGCAGATGGTTGGGACCTTATGTTGTCAATTGAAGTTCCAAATGAATAAAAAAATTTAAGAAAAACAGATATTTGTTCATTTTCACTCGACACCTAAGTGCGTACATGCAACCTCCTACCCTGAACCACCCAACAGAAAATGGGAAAAGAAAAATCATGTTCATGCCCTAACCTACACATTCATTTCATAAAGACCAAACATAACACCTCCCAAGATCAAATTTGTATCCAACCAATGTAGTATTAGCTAATGAGAACCTCTGTAAGAAGTTTGAGTGATATGAGCTATAATATTTTGAACCTTACGAAGCCATTGCCATGTTCAAACATACAACAACAACAACAAAGTCGGAAGTTTCAACTATTTGGGGTCAGCCACATAGATCTTTTGCTACCATTGAAATCTGTAAAAAATTATATGTTTAGTTAAGTTTATATTACTTAAATCTTTATTTATAGTTTTTATTAAAGTATTTTTAGGTCTTCCTCTACCTCTCCTCATACTATTAACATTAATTATTTCACCTTCTCTAACTACCGTATTTGGAGGTCTCCTCAGCATATGCCTATACTATATTAAATCATTTTCTCTTATCTTATCCTTTATCGAAGTGATACCTAATTGTTCACGAATAAAAATAAATTTTTTTTATCTTTCCTAATAACTCCACACATCCATCTCAACATTCTTATCTTGACAACACAAATTTTTTGTATATGTTTTTTATTAACTACCCAACACTCAGATCCATAAAACATTTGTTGGTCTTACAATTATCTTATAAATTTTTTTTTTAATCTCAAAGGTATCCGATGATCACAAAAGATTCCTAACGCTCCTTATCATTTTAACGATCTTGTTTTTTCTCTATGAATAATATCTTCATTGATCTCTCCATCTTGTTAAATAATTGATCCAAGATATTTAAGGCTTTTACTTAAAGAGACTTCTTGTCCATCCAATTTAATTATATTTCCTGGTTTATTTCTAGAATCACTGAAATTATATTTTATATATTAAGTTTTAGTCCTATCTAATCTAAAATAATTAGTTTCTAAGGTTTGCCTTCATAACTCAAGTTTATGATTAATTTCACTTAGGCTCTTATCAATAAGACAATATCATCAGCAAATAGCGTACACAAGGGAGGTTTATCATGTAAGTGACTACTAAGTTCATTCATTATCAATGTGAAAAGGTAGGGATTTAATATGGATCCTTGGTATAATCTTATGCTAATAAGAAACTCACTAGACACACTCCCTATAGTTCTAACATTAGTAGCTACATTATCTTACATATCTTTAATACTATCAATATAATTAGTGAATATATCTTTTTTTCTAAAACCCACCATAATAAATCTCTATAAATCTATTATACGCTTTCTCTAAGTCAATAAAAATCATATGTAAATCTTTCTCTTTCTCCATATACTTTTTCATTAAGTGTCTTAATAAATAAATAGCTTCTATGGTTGATCTTTCAAGCATAAAACTAAATTGATTTTTTGTGATATTTATTTCAAGCTATATCTTACTTTCGATAACTCTTTCCCCAAAGTTTCATAATATGACTCATGATTTTGATTTTTTTAAATTTGAATAATTTTGTATGTCACCCTTATTTTTATAAATTGACACTAAAAAGCTCTTTCTCCATTCATTAGACATCCTTCCAAATCTCATGATTTTATTAAATAAGCTAATTAACTAACCTATATCCTCATCCCCTAGACTTTTCTAGACCTCAATAGGGATACCATCAGACCCCATACTCTTAGATATTTTCATCTTCTTTAATACGTCTTTTAGTTAATTAGCCCTAATTTTATAAATAAATATGAGTATTAAATCTACCACTATTATTTATCGTTAAATCTAAGTCTTGTGTGGAATATTTATTAAATAATTAAAAAAATATATTTTTCATCTTTCTTTAGTCTCATTATCATTTACAAGTATTTTTTAATCTTTACCTTTAATGCATCTAATATTACCTAAATCCTTACATTTTCTTTTCTTAGTTTTCGCAATTTGATATATATCTTTTTCGTCATCTTTAGTTCTAATTTATTATAAAAATTATCATAAGCTTTATATCTTGCAAAACAAATCACTTTTTTAGCCTCTTTTTTTTATTCTTTATATCTTTTAAATTTTTTATCATTTATATAATTTTATCAATCTTTAAAGCATGATCTTTTAGTAAAAATTATTTTTTGAACTTCCTCGCACCACCACCAATTCTCTCTCAGGGTTACATCTCTACTTTTAGTTTCACCAAAAATCTTCTTTGTTAAGCTTCTAATCCTATTGGCCATCATAGTCCAAATAATATTATCCTCATCTAAGTTCCAAGTCGTCTCTCTTTCCATCTTATTCTTAAAAATATTTACATTTTCATCTTTAAATGTTTGAACATGGTACATCTATATACAAACTTGTGATCAACTGTTTCTTCCACCCCTTCTTGGTAGTTGATGCTATGGTTTGTGCCGACATACCTTGTGTTGGTATACCGCCACATAGCAGACTCATACTGGTCCAGCCATAGACCAGCATGACCCTAGTACCCGAAATGTCAATCCTAGACTTATCCAACTAAGCCATACCTTATCAAGCACCACTAACCCCACAACAATCTGGCATCCAGAATTTGTAAAGAAGCAATCAGCAGCATGCCCGATTTTCCTCCATTTTAGCTTCCCCTACTACTTGACTATAAGCATACACAAGGTGTGCTTTCCTACTGCAAACAAGGAATTTTTGCAGAGGAGATTTTAAGCTGGAATGGTAGGAGAAATTTTATGAAAGAATCAATAACATACTATCAATTTCATGCAGGATATAGTCTAATTTAATATTCAAAACAATCTTTATGCTCTGAAATCAAAAAAGTCAGGCACTCTTCTTTATTTGAGAAAAATGCTTATGTAGTTTCCGATCATACTTATCTCCATAACTGATGCAGAAAAGAAAGAAGTGGATAATTTGAGTAGCAATGTTCTACATTTTATTACCAAGAAACTGTACCTCAGAATTGCACAATGTACAAAATAAAGCATCTTCGCCACCAGCTTGTTCCTCAGTGTCTTCAAGTTTGCGGCAATCTTCTTTAACAAACAATGCACACATAAATCCTCCAATGCTGCAGCAAGCTGAACTTTGTCTTTGTGGACCAGTTGACATATTTATAGTTGCATCTTCAATGGCTGAAACTTTTCTATTAGAACCATCTAGGGAGCTCCTACATGCGGATGTTGGGGAAGAATGTGCTCCACTTGCATTGTTTTCATGGTTATAAGGTAAGGTTCCGTTGGGCATTCCAGGTTTTTTGTTCCGTTGATATTTGAATTCATTGTCAAACTTTGACATAATTCCAGGATCAGCAGGGTTTATGCGGGTACAGCGTACATAAAGTATAAAAACCGCAATTGCCTGAATTATAATGATAAGGAACAATGAGTCCACATCACTAGAATCAGAATCCACATTTCTACAAGGCATATGCTGCAATAATATTATCGTGGGATAAGAAGAGCTTACTTACCACAGGAGTGTAAACAGCAACTGATACATATTCAAAAATGTGTTTACCAAGGAAAGGTGCAAAGAAGGCATAGAATGCGACGACCAAAAGGAAGAACACTGTTATGGCAACAACCTACGAAAGAAGATATAAGAGAATCATTACTAGTGTGAAAAAGTAATTACAAATTAAATTGCAAGTTAATGCATCATAAGAAATCATTTAAGCTACTTTTAGTTGGACTAAATTGATGAAAATTAATCAGGCGCATAAGAAGTAAATAAAATGCAAGAGGTGAAATAAACACTCCACAAGCATCAAAAACCTGAAATTATACATCTCGGTTGACCTTAGCAAGAGCTTTGTGCACTAGATTGTCCTATTCTAAGCAAAGGAAAGCCATGTCTCTTTAACCATATCAACGAGGTTTGACAACATGAAGGTACGACTTACAGATCAAGAGGAGCTATAGAGATCAATGATTGCATT
This sequence comes from Musa itinerans, assembly GCA_001649415.1. Taxonomy (NCBI): domain Eukaryota; kingdom Viridiplantae; phylum Streptophyta; class Magnoliopsida; order Zingiberales; family Musaceae; genus Musa; species Musa itinerans. Next base: position 86,069 of record LVTN01000035.1, read on the forward strand.
TTATAGTCTGACAATCAACTAGACACATTAATGTCCTGTTTCCTTGTTGGGCAGCAGAAGTGAAGCCAGTATTTGGTAATAGCCATTTCAAGTAGCATTAATCCAATTTTCATAACTTGCAAACAAAAATGTTTGGAATTTGGATATCGCTTACAACTTCCAAAGCCGGATAGCACAGATAAATAACCACAGTTAAAACATAATGCTGGTTAGAATATCTAGCGACTCATCTCTTCTGCTGTTTCATTAGACAGCAAGATATGAAAACATGGGTCCACCAGATGTGGAGTAAGCATGCAACACAGGAGCAAAATTCTAACAAGCAAGCATCTAAGTGAAAAGTGATTGGGTTGGGGAGACCTAAATCTGTCCCTTCCAATTTTGAGAAAATTGGTAGGAGCATGCTAAATTCTGGGAGTTATTCAGGACAACATCAGGAGACGGGGCAAAGGACTCTTAGGAATATCTTCAAGCACTCAGATGAGTTGGGGGCTGAATTCTATCAGCTTCAAAGGGACACATCCAGGGTTCTGGTTGAGGTAAAAACATAATCTTATTATAATTTAAGATTATATATCCATCATCAAAAACAACAAATATAAGTCGTACGAGTAATGATCAATCTTGATTCTTGACATCAACTTATCTTGGTATATGTTAAGGAAAAAAACAAATAATAAGCACATTCATCAAAATGCATATTAATCAGTGGGGATACTTTAAGGTCATACACATTCGTAGAAATTAGAGCCAACATTGATTCTGAACTCAAAACTGTTTGAAAAATGTCAAATGCATAAAGATGCAAGATTGATTTCTGCAGAACTAAACGACAACATCAATGAAAATACAACATAATTAAATAATCAACTGGAAGATTTCACGGGGTCAACCCCATCAGAAGTTTGTCAACCTATTATTGAGGATTAAAGCACGAGCCTCTTCGATGTCATAGCACAGTCCATTGATACGGTTGCATCAAAAGGACAATGAAAATATATATATACGAACAGAAATTAAGATTTCCACAACAAGAAAAGCAAGACAAAATAGGAGGCGGCGCAGACAGAAGAAGACACAAAAGGAAAGAATGTCAACCAGATAATTAGACAACTGTCAGCTTAAGCTCGACTATACTATCTTAGCATTGAAAGGGCCCAATTTAACCTGAAGACAGAGTAAAGCTCGGGAACGGATGTGATGCAGATTTACTACAAAATTTAGCGGAAACAGGCAGCACACGCTTCCCAGATCCATATGCTCGGGAAAAGAACAAAACAACAGCCAAGACGCCAACTTGGAGCGCGTGCGAGAATGCTCAAGAATAACAAAAGAAACCTAGAAATGAGATCAACCCTCCTTTATCCAATAACTCAAAAGAAAAGGGCACAAAGAAGGGTTTTTGAAAGACTGCAACCCTTCTCGAGCCATATTCCAGAGAATCTGGAGGGCCAAGCGAACCCAAAAATGCAAAGCAGCGAGCGTTTGGAACGAGGAGGCACCTGAAAGGTATGAGCAGGGAGCTGCCACCCATGGCGTCTCACCATGATCGAAGAGAAGTGCTCCTAACTCGCAGATACAACCCCCCTGAGATCGCTTGCACACAGAGAGACACACAGATACAGAGAGACGCCACAGAGGAAAGAATGGGTTTTTTCCTTCCCTTTTCTGAGGTAAATATAAGTGGTTTAGGTGGACAGAAGGCAAGAGGAAAAGAACAAAACCAAACAGCCTCCTCCTCCACACTCACAATAGACTCGCAAAGAAGGGTTTGGGCCTCCAAGGTGAAGTCTTCTGGGGCATGAGCAGAACACGGTTTTCGCAAGGAAATAAAAAGATGTTCTTTTTCCTCTCTCTCTCTCTCTCTCTCTCTCTCTCTCTCTCTCTCGTCTCTCTCGGTATGGGCCTCAAAGCTGAAGTCTTTTTGGGCATGAACAATTCGTACTGCAAAGAAATAAAAGGATGGCCTTTACCCCTCCCTCCCTCTCTCTCTCTCTATCTCTCTTTCTTTTTCTTCTTTCCCTTCCCTCACGAATGGTTGCGCAGTCTAAGACATGTGGGTTGGGCGTGCTAGCTGAGTCTCCTATGACCAACCAACCATGGCAGAATTCATTGTGGAAGAAGACTTTGAAAGGGCTGTTTTGGCTTTCAGCAATGATTATAAATATGCTGGCAATTAATTGAAGACTAACCAAATTTGTGTTGCTAAGAGAAGAGCACCTGCACCTCCCCAGGAGTACTTGATATGGAACTTGGATCTATTTGGATGCTTCTGCTCCACAAAAACTAGGTCGCAGAGGTCACCATTGCATTAAAACCAATTGTATTGATTCATATCATGAGAGAGAATGGATAAGGACTCATATGAGGCAGACAAAGTTTCTGTGGCTGGTGGAGCTTGAAGACCCAAATATATGCAGATGAAGTGAAACACATTTTAAGAGCCAGAAGAATTGGAAGATGGTGATGATGATGGTCCTCATATGTACACCATTTAGCAAATAGTATGCCTATTATTTTTTGTTTGCTACACTTTATATTCTGAGAAAACAAACATTTTTTGTAGAAATGGAAGTATTTGTTTTCTCTTCATTTCTGCACATAATTATCACTCTCCATTTTTTTTACCCTCTGAAAAAAGATTTGGTTGCTCAAACTTGTGTAAATCTGACAGCTTTCTTCTTCTTTTTTTTCTTGTAAGATAGAAACTAAACAAGTATACAAAATCTATACTTTTCAAGGTGATTCATATTTTTCTTATTGTGAGTAGAGAATTTTAAGTGTATGTTTCTGCTTGATAATTTGTGCAATATCTGCCCAGAGATTTGAAGTGAGGAAGAAACAGTGCATTGTTTTTATTTGATGCATACAAACATTTTTTGGCAGGAGGATCTGTTCAGTTGTGAATCCTGAACAGTTTGCCACCAACCAAGTGTAGAAACTTCTTTATCTAATTCTATGTTACAGGATCAGCTACACTCATTAGATTCAAACAACTGAAGATTGAATTAACTACAGTTTCCCCTTCCAACTCCAACATTATCTTATGGAGCCAAGTTCCAGAAAGTTGATGATAATTGGTATGATCTCACCAATAACTCAATTTTATGCTTCAATTGGGCTGGAATGGGGATTATATTAGGTTACTTGGCATAGAATTTCATGTATTGAAGTAGCAGAGAAAGCCCACTTGCCTCCCCAGTCAATGTCCAAGAACATGTATGTCTAAGAGCATATCACCTATTGCATCTGAGTGGATATGAACACCCAGATGCATGCATGGTTTGGCATCACATTCTTCTAAACCAAATCCACAGAGCATTCATTGAATCATCCTTTCACAGAGGCAAACAATCATGCGCAGAATAAGAAATGAACAGGCTTTATACATTGTGCTCAGTTTAGATATCTATATATATGAAAATTCCATAGTAGAAAAAGGCTTGCTATCAAACTCCTTCACATTCTTGAATCAGTATCAGTGCTTAAAAATCTCAAGGGTTGTGTCAGTCAGAATATAGATTTCATGAAGTTTGTTCCATTTTAGCAAGGGGTCAGCAATGAGTGTGTTCAATCCAAGTATCTTCTAATTTAATCTGCTTTGGTGTAATCTCTCACTGGTAAGCTTCTGCTTGAATTTTGTTTGAAACCATATTGATATGTTGTCTTCTTTTGTCATCTTCCATATCAGATGCAAGGGAAATCATGGAACATATCTGTTTGGAAGCACAAGGGACAATGTAGGCAGTAGCATAGATCATCTGTATGTCCATGAATTAGCATTTTAGATTCTTCTGCAAGTTTCTACCTTGCCAATCCAATCTCTGTTAGAATACATATTTGGCATCAAACTGAATGATGCCAGATTGATGGCTAGTTGTAAATAAAGTTGTTCAATCATCAGTGAAACTTCCTTGTTCTTTAACTGTGCTTTGGAGTCCATCCCATGTCAATGGGAAAAGAAATAGGAGTAATGCATGATGATGACAGTGAACATGAAGGTCATGAGTATGGACATGATCACTGCATGAACTGAAAGGTGGCAAGACATTGAAGGTAAAGAACAGGACATCCTTTGGATTAAACAACATTGGCACTGTGACCTGTGTTGGCTGGAGGTGAAATGCTTGTGCATGGGCTGAGATCTGCTTGTTCATCAGTGGAGATGCTCAAAGTGGTTCAGCATCAGCATTTTTCCTGCTTCTGTCATCCATGGCTGCCTGTCCATTGCCATTAGGTTAACAAAGCTAACACCAAGACACATCTTGTAAAAAGGACAACAATCTGAGAAAGCTGGAGCAGATAACAAAGAACATATCAACTGTTTCTTTGTTCTCATTGTAAAAAGGACAACAATCTGAGAAAGCTGGAGCAGATAACAAAGAACATATCAACTTTTATTTTTCTGTCTCTACAGTGAGTAGTGGCTTTGGGGTTTCTGATCTATACTTTTCAGAACAATTAAAGTGGTTTCTTCCACCTTTACTTTGCTCAACAAAAATGTTCTTTTTGGTTCACAAGCCACAGATTACCAATTAGACCTAGGGACATGAACATGAGCATTTTGGATTAAATTGTATGACAACATGAGAAAAACTCTATCCACTGAACATTGTAAATTGTGAGTGAATTATCGGTTATCTTTGAGACTATCAGTGTAGAATTCATCATGTGACATGCATTATCTGGAGCATATAATATGCTCTTCTCCTTAATTATGCTGAAAAACTAGATAATTAGGAATTGTCAGAATTATACACAATCACAAGCACAATACAGCTTGGCATGAAGAAGTAAGAATCTAAAGTTTCAAGATTTCTAACATATATTTCATATTGTTTTCCACTTATCTTGAAACTCCATTTTCCGTCTGTATCCAATGAAGTCTAGGCTCTATTTTGAAGAACTTTGGATCCTTTCCAGCCAAATAAATTCTGCACACCTAGGTATACAAACAACCTAAGGTAGTAGGCCACATAAATATCTAGAATGCAGTGTCAAAGACATGTTTTGCAGATGAATTATAGTTTTATTGGAGTGAAGATGATGACACATTAAACAGTGGTTGATTGAGACATCATGTTGAGTTTCCTGAGATTAAAGTTTATGTCAGAAAAATGAAAAGATTTTAGTCTTTTCTGACTATATATATATATATAGTGAGAGCCCCAAAAGAAGTTAGCAACACTGATGTGAAGTTCAACCCAGTTCTGAGTCCTATATCAAGTTGACTTGGATGGCAAACAGCTGACACTGATAATGAATCACGAACAGATTGATTTAACATCTTTCTCTTTCCTCAACAGAGCTTGTGGATGGCAACTTGTGACCTGCCAAAAAATAAATGCAGATTAAATCCTTGATGCTTAAATTCTGGTCCCAGGACAGGATTGTTCATCCCACCTGCTTCAACCATGAAATACTTTTTGTTTCTGTCTATCTTGCTAAATCCGATTTGCTAACCCTCTTAAAGCAGTTGCATCGAACTTTGTCAAATCCATGTAGCCAAGTGGATATACTCAAATATGTTCAGCCTCATCAATGATCCCTTATGCTTTACCATGATCAACTAGCTAGCTATCAGCAACAATAGCTATAATATGCTTGTTAATTAATGTTAGAATGAAGACCAGATGAAGTCAATATATAAAATTTTGATTGGCATGGCCTTGACTGTTGCTGTTGTATGATCTGTAGAATAATCTTTGAGATTGAAGTTTACCATTTAAGCAACAGGATGTTACCTCTAATCACAATGTCTGTTTCAGCAAAACTGTGGGAGGAGATCCCCAGTTTCCTTCGAAGCTTGGCAGTATCCCACAACATAGCTTCATCTGCATCCTTCCAATATTGTTGAGGGCCATGGACACCACAAGGACACAGACTGAAGCATAAACACATCCTCTTGTCTGCTACAGAAAAGCAAACAGCTTGATGGCACAGCATCGGTTCCGAGCAACTGGGACTCCTCTGTATCACTCAAAGCAGAAACCACAAATCAAAACAAGTACTTGGAGCTGGAAAAGATCATTACATTCATATCACAAGATGGCTTAATCGGTAGTAAGTTCCAAAACCTTGCGAGCAAGTGTTCTCTTCACCCTCACTCTTGTCAGTTGGATGGATATCCTGTCTGAGGTATCAGATGAACAGCTGCCAGGAGGTTCAGTGTACATGTATACTACCAGCACATTGCTCCCTTGTCCTGGAAGCATAGAATCAATCCACTATGATCCAACAGGGTAGTTCAAGCCCTGCCTGCAGAGGACCTACTACAATCAGAGAGAGATGGCAGCTAAGGAGTTGGATTTTGGTCCAACTCTGATGGAAGCAGCCAAGCTGGCTATTGTTTCTGCTCTTCTCATGAGAAGTCACTGTTACTTTTTGTTCTCCTATCACTCTCATGGCCACAAGAAGACATTTTGATGGCATATATTATCAGGATCATGCTTTAACATGATGAATTCATCTCATTATGCCTTGTTAACCTCATCACTTCCTTCCACTGGTGTGAGATGGACCCAAATTCTTGTAATTTAAATATGGTAGATACTTCCCTGGAGATCAAATTCATCATCCTATCCATGCACAATCCAATTACATTGGTGAAAAGTGCTTCAAGAAAGAACTCATAGGAAAGTATCTGTGGACTTGAAGTTTTGTGGTGTAGTTAGGTAGTGCATCACAAGGAGTTCCAAGAATTGTGTGTGTATATATATATATATTCTCTCTCATAGGTGCCATGTTGAGTCCTGACAACTCACTCTATAGCTTTTCATGAGAATATGCTATTAGAATAAACTTTGTATAGCAAAGCAAGGTGATAAGTTTGCTGAAGATTAGGATGACAAGACCTAATCTATCCACTTTGGTTATATTACATGATTCGAGACTTAAGCTATCAAAGTTTGATAGGGATTTATCACCCACCACCAACTTTAGTAAACAATGAAAGAACAAAGAATGGTCCACCATCAAACTTCAGTGGCTTTTAAAGGCTCATATCAATACTACCAATTGGAGGTCTCATCAGGATAGTACTACAAATTCTTCTTAGTCTTAATGATGTGAATAGAAATGTTTTTCTTTTTTTTTTTTCGATTCAGACTTTGATTAGGTATATCACCAATAGAGGAGGAATCTGATCCCTTCACCCACATACCCTAAAGTAATATCATCTGCTAATATTATCTTGTGTTAGATAGGTAGCAAAGAAATAATGTTCTCGAGGCACGGTGACAGAGTCTGAGCGGTCCCGTGGTGACAACGATCGGGGCAATGCCACCTGTTGGGTGAGTTGGGGAACGAGAGGGATGATAGTCTGCATCATTTCCGCTAGTGCCTAGACTTGGTAAGTGAGGCTGAAGAGCACCTCGGTTGAGATGGTAGGATATCCGATGGTGGTCTTGGGAGGCGAGAGCCCGGGGTCATTGAACAATCGCCAATAACGATTTAGAGTAAGGGCCAGGGCATTCCCTTCTAAGTTCGAAGGAAAGAGGAGCTGCCCTTCGAACCCAAAGGCCGGGTGAGCAGCGGGCGGCTCCTCTCCAGGACATTCGCCCAGGTTGGTTGGCTTTAGGCATTTTTGCGACATCAAGCTTTCCTTCTAGTATCAAAAATATTGTGAAACCTTATGTCGTGATCGATGGATCAGCACGATTTGGTCCAATTCTGACTGCGCAAAGTTGCCCACGTGGATGCTCGAATGAAGGTGGTCAATATTGGGTCGAGTGCCGAGCTTTATCTTCGAAGCATATAGTTTTCCTCCTTTGGTCAGATTGTCCGAGTTTTTCAGAGCGACTCATACCTTCCATGCAAGCACTTGTCGATCTGTTCAGATTCGTATCGTATGACACTGTTCTAAACTTTCTGTGGTGGCCCTATACTCCATGACGTCGTCTTGTACGACCTCGGGCGACATAAGAGCAGGTGACTATCTTGTCCAAGTCCAAAGTGTCGCATTGATATAGTGCATCATATCATCCTGAGACTTCACATTAGCACGACTACTAACTATCACCGCAGGGATGATACCAAAATATACCCTATCAATGGTCTTGAGAAGCGAGAGCCCGGGGTCATTGAACAACCGCCAATAACGATTTAGTGTAAGGGCCAGAGCGTTCCCTTCTAAGTTCGAAGGAAAGAGGAGTTGCCCTTCGAACCCAAAGGCCGGGTGAGTAGTGGGCGGCTCCTCTCCAGGACATTCACCTAGGTTGGTTGGCTTTGGGCATTTTTGCGACATCAAGCTCTCCTTCTAGTATTAAAAATATTGTGAAACCTTATGTCGTGGTCGATGGATCAGCACGATTTGGTCCAATCCTAAGTGCACAAAGTCGCCCACATGGATGCTCGAATGAAGGTAGTCAATATTGGGTCGAGTGCTGAGCTTTGTCTTTGAAGCATATAGTTTTCCTCTTTTGGTCAGATTGTCTAAGTTTTTCATAGCGACTCATACCTTCCGTGCAAGCACTTATCGATCTGTTCAGATTCGGATCATATGGCACTGTTCTAAACTTTCTGTGGTGGTCCTATACTCCATGACATCGTCTTGTACGACCTCGGGCGACATAAGAGCAGGTGACTATCTTATCCAAGTCCAAAGTGTCGCATTGATATAGTGCATCATATCATCCCGAGACTTCACATTAGCACGACTACTAACTATCACTGTAGAGATGATACCAAAATATATCCTATCATATGTCATTGTATATTATACATGATTGATTGAATAAATATATTGTTTAGAACTCTTCCGACAATAAATATATAACTAAAGGTTATTTTTCCATTAGACTAATGTTGACTTGGACTTAGTCAAATTAGAATTCTCCGTAACAAAGTCCCAAATCGGTCTTAATAATAATAATTATTGTAACTATAATTATAATCATAACCTCATCTCATTGATTTATATTTATAAAAAATATAATTATTTTCTATTATTGACAACCTACAATAACACGAGAAAAAGCAATTGTGATATTTCTTATAATTTTATTTATACTATAAAGTTAGTTTGTGGATTTGATTTAAAGATTATAAATGTTATTTTAGTGCACTCTTTCAATTTACTGCACTCAAATGTCTCTTTCCCAAAGCCACCATGATGGCAGCGGCGGTACAAAACCCCGGTCGGTCTTTCCCCTCTCCGATCCCACCATTTCTCAACCTCCATTCCTTTTTCTTCCCTCCCTCCCAAATCTCAGTCTCCTCCCCTCCGCTGTGCACTCCGAGCTGATCAAAACGGTGCCTTCGCGCCCTCTCCCGCTCGGGCTTCCTCGCTGTTCTTGAACCCAAAGCCGTGGCTTCGGAGATCGGGATTCGTGCCCGCCGAGTGTTCGATCGTTTTCTTTGGTGCTGTTATCTGGAGTAGTCTGGGTTCTCAGGTTTCTGCTCTAAATTTGAAATCTTGATCTGAATTAAGCGACTTTTCATGGTTTTCCTGCTCGTCGAGGACAAGCTGTCCTTTTGTAGCGGGCTGGAGGGATCCTGATCCCTGTATGTCGGTTGGTCGTGTGGTCGAGCGTCGGGTCTCATGGCGTCCGTGCCGGTGAATGTGGAAAATAAAGGGAGCATGTGGGATTTGGATCACAATCTCGACCAGCCCATGGATGAAGAAGCTGGCAGGCTTAGGAACATGTACCAAGAGAAGGTACGCCTGATCGCGCGGTTCGATTCTTTCATATCTTATATAAAGATCATTCTCTTCCTTTACCAGCTTAGAAGACCGCCCATTCTCTTTCTTTCGAATTCCGTCACTCTTGTTTTCATTTGTAACAAGATCTTATGGTCTGTGAATAAAAACTTTCACAGTTCATTTTTGCCCGAGTATAATACCTTTGATGGTGACCGAACTCCTACCTGATGAAAAATGGTGTCGCATGCCGCTCATAAGTTAGCCACTTCAGGGTTATCTACTTGTCTCCAGTCTGCGGTTACCAGTTTATGTGACCATAGGAAGACCGCGAAGCTGTCCCTCTGAGAATTTCTTGATATAACTAGGAATAGACATAACTTCTGTAATTTCTTAAAAATAGTGATCTAGAGAACTAAAACTTTGGTCGCGGACACGAATAACATGCCAGGAGAAAATAACTTTTGACCGTGGGGTTTGTGGTTCGATTTGCAGGTCTTTCTCTAGTTTTTATTATGACGCTGAATTTTTTGGTAACCAAAATATGGTCTCCTGACTTTGAAGTGTGTGTGTGTATATATATCTGTTACTTGATATCTTCAATTATTTATGCACGTTGATGAGCTTCCTTTTCTGTCTTCAGAAGTTCTCAGCCATTTTGGTTTTACGGCTCGCATTTCAAAGCCTTGGTGTGGTATTTGGAGATTTAGGGACATCACCATTGTATGTATTCCACAATACATTTCCTTCTAGGGTTGAAGACTCGGAGGATGTTGTCGGTGCGCTTTCTTTAATCATATACTCACTCATGCTCGTCCCACTCCTTAAATATGTTTTTGTTGTGTTGAGAGCAAATGACAATGGTCAAGGTAAGCCATCACTCTCCGTTTGACTTGTAAATTATAATTGCTACAATTAGTATGATATACCCTTTTGAATCTAGATTTTGTCTTGTTATATTGTTAATTTGAAGCCCTTATCAAAAATTTTGGGCTTTATATATACAGAAAATGGACCTTGAAACAAAATTCTAACTAAATTATAACAATGCTATGCTGCTGAGGTACCTTAATGCTTTTCTAAAGAAAAAGATGTCCAACAAAAAGCATCATCTTTCCATGTTTCATTTTAAGAGGCTGAAAATAAAGGCATCAATTTCATATCGGGTAGAAAAATTATTATTCTTTGTACATAAGCATGTTCTGTGTTTGGTTTGATTTGTAACAATAGAAAGTAGAGTTGAAACTAAAGTCATGCTTTTCAGTTTTCTTAAACTAGAGGCAAGCACTTTTTGAAGTCAAGCTGAATCAAATTAGTATGTTTTGATCTGGTCTAGTTGTACTCTAAATGAGGATTATATGAAAACAAGACATCGATGTTTCAAGAATGGAGTAAATTCATTTCTAATTTCACAGTATTTGTTTCCTTTCTAATTTCACAGTATTTGTTTCCAAAAGATCTGGCAGCATATAAAAAAAATGTTCTCCACCAAACTTTTTAGTTTGCTTGTTAGATGGTTAGATATTTCTTTTAGATCATACATACAAATTCAGGGTCATATCATAACTTTTAGAGGGTTCTTAGGTTGGATCTGATCATGCATTATTATAATTTTTATCACGTCTTTGTAAATATTAAAGTAGCAAAAAGTAAGGAAAACCATGTGAAATATGAGTTTGCTGTGCTAATATATCACCTCCTTTTGCCCAACCTAATGTACTCGAGAAACAATTATTGTTGTTTCTTTAATCAACATTCTTTGTTTGAACCAAGGTTCGTAATACCATATCGTACCGGTGTTTCGACCCTGGACTCGGTATGGTACGGTACGGTGTACTGAGTACTGTAGTAGTACTACAATTACTACAGTTTCACTACAGTGCACTGCCACAGTGCTACAGTGCGGGGCGGTCCACGTACCGGTGGCCTATCGGACCGGTACATACCGCCCATACCGGGCGGATATTGTTGTTTCTTTAACCAACATTCTTTGTTTGAACCTATACAATGTCCTTTGCTGCCAAAATCTTGGAAAAATCTAAAATATGAAATCTAAAGTTTAACTTCCAAAATACAAATGATTAAAACTTGATGAATTCTTGGAGTATAATTTTTGAATTTTATTGTAGGCAAACTTAAATATTTGACCCAACCTTGTTTTTGCCTTCATTTTCATGTCATAAAATTATCAAGGCGGATTGAAATAAATGCAATATTAAGGTTCCGTATGCAAATATTTTGTCAAATGTTGGCCTAAAGTCTTGTGCCCTCCAAGGTGATGGTTTAGCTAGATATTCTACTAGAAGTCAACATAACTGTGACTTTAGTGCATAGCCATGGGTGGGTGCTCCTTCAACAAAGCTGATGTCTTTGAACTGCTGATTAACCTCTGTGTGAAAAGCTAAAATATATTCCAGAAATTGAAAATTAATATTGCTACTGATACATTGGTAACTTTCTTTGGTAGGCTTCTTTACTTATCTCTTTGTTCATGCTTAGGTAAAAAATAATAATTCTGCTTTATAATGTGCAGGTGGTACTTTTGCTCTTTATTCACTACTCTGTCGCCATGCGAAAATAATTACCCTTCCTAATCAACACAGAACCGATGAACAGCTAACAACATACAGTCGTCACACTTATGATGAAGGTTCACTTGCTGCAAAGGTCAAGAAATGGTTGGAAGCACATGCATATAAAAAGAATGCTATTCTATTTCTTGTCCTCATTGGTACCTGTATGGCAATTGGAGATGGAATTCTTACTCCTGCTATATCAGGCAAGTTCTTTTGTTAACTCTGTGTAATTATTTGTCAACTCTTCATGATCAATATTTTTTCCCTTTGTCTGCATTACCTGAACTCTTTGCACTAATTATGAAGCTCATTCTTGTTTTGAGCACTACTATTTCCAATCTATACTGAAGGTACTATCTTCAGTCTCTTGTTGCAAGCTTTTGATGTATGCTATAAGTATATATTTGGCTTCAGGAGTTACTGAGGATTCATAATTACCAATTGTTTCCTCCTCAAAACTGCAACCTATCACAAACTTCATCTTAAAATAAAAAAAAATTATTCCACTTTTCCCTTACAGTTTACAGCTCTCATATCATTTTCTAAGGGAGGATCTGTCATTTGTTGACTTTGTTTTTCTATCTTAAGAAATGGATTAAATAGGTACATGCTCAAGAAACCAATATAAACCTCACGACAAATGACATCTTGAACTATGGAACAATGCAAATTCCTATTTCCTTTGTTTGTGTCTTTCTTCTTTTAGAAAAATTTGTGCACAAGAGACTTATAGGTGCTACACGCACATTGTTAGTATGTTTACAGACTTCATATTTTCTAAATGACAATCAATAACAAAAGCTAGTTTTGTTTTTTAGAGAGAGAGAGATAGAGAGGTGTATTGTGCAACTGAGGCCTCAAACCTATTGGCCAATAAATTGTATTGCTTTTTAAAAAAAATGAATTTAAGTATGCTCTAGGTCCTCATTTTGCCCTAACTGGACTGGGAGCTTGATCACGTGTTACAATACTAGCTCAACCACATATGTACATACACATATTTCTTGGACGAGGGCCTTCCCCCACTGTGCCCCCCTCTCTAACATATCTTCTATCATTGACCACCCTCTGTAAGCTTCGGTCTTTAACATCCCTTCCTCAGATGCTCGAGAACAAAATCTGCCAATTATATGGAAAATGTCTGCAGGAGGTCAATCATGGAATGACAGTTCCAGTGATTGAAAGAGAGGGGTCTCATGAGAAGATTCATGAGGTCTATCAGGTAAAGTTCTGGAAAAGGTAAACCACTGAGAAGAAAAAAGCTGATTATGTTTTGTAACCAGATCAGTGCATTAATGTCAAAGAATATTTGATCTCATCTTGTTCATGGATTATACCAAAGATGTAGCATATATCATATGTTCATGGAAGATGCTTGTGTGATGACATTGGATATTACAACATGAAATCAAATTCTTGATTGATATTTGCTAGTTTTTCTGTATATTTTTAGATTTTAGAGATGCTTGTCTAGCATAGCAATATAAGTTGAAGACATCTATTAATATTTTGGTTGTGGGTGCTTAATCTACCGATGCTTCTAGCATTCTAACTTGGACATTTATGTTTTTTCAGTTCTTTCAGCATCAGGTGGTATAAAAGTCGAGGATCCAAAAATTACCAATGGTAGAGTACTCCTCTGAACTTAGTTATTTCTTTTTTTGATGACTTTATCTGTACTCATGTTATTTTTATACTAAGCCACCTTGATTTCTGAAACTTAGGCGAGGAACAATCAATTGTTGTGAAATAGCATCCTGACAATGTCTTTTTAGATAATATTTTGAATTATTTGCAATAATTATTTGAATTATTCAACATGAATTGCTTCTTTATTTTCATGTTTCTTTGTCTCAGATGTGTCTACAATTGTTGCGGTTGTCATATTAGTTGGATTGTTTAGCATTCAACACTATGGTACGAACAAAGTTGGATGGCTTTTTGCTCCTGTTGTGGTCCTCTGGTTTCTATTAATTGGTGCAATTGGTGCCCTGAACATATGGAAGTATGATAACTCGGTCCTGAAGGCTTATAATCCAGTTTTCATTTTTCGGTATTTTAGACGAGGAAAGCGTAATAGTTGGATCTCTCTTGGAGGAATTATGCTTAGCATAACTGGTTAGTTTTAGAATATGATGCAGCTAGCTTCCATCTTGTCATATCTTTTGCATAGAATATCGTTGAAGCCGATTCTGGTTCTTCTTTAACAAATATACAGAAGATAACTTCTCTGTCATGGAATTGTTTTTAGGGACAGAAGCACTATTTGCTGATCTTTCTTATTTCCCTGTTCTCTCTATTCAGGTAAATTGCATTATACTCTGATTAATCATGAACAATTCTCAACTACCACTTGTACTTATATGTTCTCTTAATGCAGATTGCTTTCACTCTTGTTGTGTTTCCTTGTCTTCTTTTGGCATATACCGGACAAGCTGCTTATATTGTTAGTAACAAAGGTCAAGCTTTTGATGCTTTTTATCGATCCATTCCAGGTGCCTGCTGATGCTTATAAGTTACTTTGAGTCCTGTACTTTCTTTGTGAGCGGTTGGTGATGTTTTCTATCCTTGTAGATGGTATTTACTGGCCAACGTTTATCATCGCAACAGCAGCAGCAGTGATTGCTAGTCAAGCAACCATATCTGCGACATTTTCAATTATTAAGCAAGCACTTGCACTTGGTTGTTTCCCCAGGGTCAAAGTTGTGCACACATCAAAAAATTTCCTTGGGCAGATATACATTCCAGACATTAATTGGGTGCTTATGGTTCTCTGCATAGCTGTTACAGCTGGATTCAAAAATCAAAGTCAAATTGGAAATGCATATGGTAAGCTTGTGGTAATTTCACAGAGCATCCACTACATAAGATATTCGGTTAATATACTTACGAGTCATATGCTTTAGTGATTACCTAACTAGCATTGCCATAATCTTATTAGTATCATTGTAGTTTTAGAGTAGTAATCCCATATATAATCAGTACTTGAACTTCCTTCAACCAGAGCTGAATATATAAAAAGACAAGTGAGAGGCCCAAGGAATGCGAGATGGCAGCTGCAAAGAAGGCACTTTTGACTAAACTTAAGGTGTCACTAGATTATGACTAGATTTAGGATATCTTTCTTTTTTTGACTAGATTTTGGATTTCCTTTCTATAAAACAAGCTTTTCTGGACTACTAGTCTACCAATTAGGTTTCTCCACATAACTGCAATATAAATTGCTCTATCTTGTCTCAATTGTGTTTGCACATACATAGAACTTAATTACCTCAGTGAAGTTCTCAAACGTCCTCTGTTGTGTGATTCTACCTTAAGCTGACTTCATTCTATGGCATGTTTTCCATGCTTGCTCCAGATTTGTATTGGCAGCCAGCTAGCATTTTTATATCTTATCAATGTGATTTTCATTTCTAGGCATCTAGTTATCTTCGAATATGAGCCATCCTTTCTTAGATGTTGAGCAAATTCTGGAAACATTTTTGGAAATGGTAGTTTTTAGACATGTTTACCACATTATCATATGTATAAGGACCAAGGTTTAAAATCTGGGCCCGGAACCTATTTTGACACCTTACTTGGATTAGTACTGTATAATGGACGATATATAGACCTGTAGCATTCGATATCATGGAGGATAAAAAAATAAATTCTGATTAGTACCAAACTATATAGTCTGGTACTTGTCCTTGGTCGGACAGGTAATACTGCTCGGTTGTACCATTCAAATTAGTATTTAAAACCTTGATTGCATCCATCATTCATGTATGCTACGTTGAAGTCATGAGCAACTAAACAGTTTTCACCCTAAGAAGACCGTTGATTCGATAGTCTATTGACAGCTGATAGGAAAGCTGCCATTAAACTGTAAAATAAAAGTTACCTATGCGATTCATCCTGTAAATATTTTCACCCTTGCAATCTTGTAGTGTGACTCGCTGGGAGAAACAGGTAGCATGTATCTTTATGACAAGGAAATGGTAGCCAAAACCCCTCATCTTTCCCATTTTTGGTACTCTTTTCATCATTCTCTTTGTACATCAGCCATTATTATGGGTCCAGTGGGCTAAACCAAGTCTTCTTGACCTGAACCAACTGAAACTGAGCAATTGCCTTCTTTGTGGCTTTTGTGAACTGGCACTGAGAGCTGGTGTTGAGGAAACAACAAAGTGAAAGATGATGATAGGAATTCAATTCCAACCTCCTATGGAAATAAAATGAATGATAATAAGATAATCCTGAGAGAAGCTGGAGATGCTATTTTTCTTCTTGCTTTGTTGCTATCCGATCAGTTCAGGACTTACCCTTACTCACGCCTGTGATGGCATGGCAGCCATACTGTATGATGTCACATTCCACTTTAGATGTGCACAACATGAACCTGTGTTGCAGAAATTTAAACCTTGTTGATCATGAACCCATGCTGTAGAACCTCAATTATTGGTTCATGTTTTAGTAAGATATAGACTACTTAATATGCATGAAATGGAAATAGAATCTATAAAACACAGAACTCAGGGATAAGTATTTAGATGATCGAGGATTCAGCAAATGATGCTCAAAGTAACATTCAGCTCCATGGCTTTTTTTGGGCTGACAAGACTCCACCAAAAATTGCATTAGCAGCGGAAAATCCTAGTTACTAACTAGTAGTAGCAAATAACTCAGGGGTGCTGTAGACAACAACTTATATGGAAAAAATTCTGTAAATGACGGATTGCATCTTTTTCAAGACCCAATGTTAATCTGTGCAAAAGCAACACTTGAATCATTTCAAGCTTCAACTACTACAACTGTGAAAATCCTAGTTTCAACTGGTTGCACGGTCCTTGTTGTGTTGTTAATTACTTCGAAGTACCCAATTTAATATTTGGTTGTTTTGTCAGACAAGCATGATGAACTTTCTAGTTTATGAACAGGAACTGCAGTTGTGACAGTGATGCTGGTGACAACATTCCTCATGATCCCAATAATGCTGTTGGTTTGGAGAAGCCACTGGATCCTAGTCTTTATCTTCACATGCCTATCTTTGTTGGTGGAGCTCCCATACTTCTCAGCTATGCTATTCAAGATAGGCCAAGGTGGTTGGGTCCCTCTTGTTATCGCTGCAGCATTCCTTGCCATCATGTACATATGGCACTATGGCACCGTCAAGCGGTTTGAGTTTGAGTCGCACAGCAGGGTGCCCATGGCCTGGATCCTGGGCCTAGGTCCCAGCTTGGGTTTAGTCCGAGTTCCTGGAATCGGCTTCGTGTACACCGAGCTGACAAACGGTGTCCCGCACATCTTTTCTCACTTCATAACTAATTTACCTGCTATCCACTCCGTCGTCGTCTTTGTTTGTGTCAGGTACCTTCCTGTATATACCGTGCCAATGGAGGAACGGGTCCTTGTGAAAAGGATAGGACCGAAGAATTTTCATATGTTTCGCTGTGTCGCAAGATATGGATACAAGGATCATCATATGAAGGATGATGACTTTGAGAAGCTGCTCTTCGACAGTCTCTGCCTCTTTGTTCGACTCGAGAGTATGATGGAAGGATACTCGGATTCAGATGAATACAGCACATGCGAGCAGCAGACCAGGAAATCCATGAAGAAGTCCATCGATTTGCTGGTTACGGAGGGCGGCAGTGGCAACACACTTTTCTCCACTTTGGAGTCTGGTGCATCTTCGTCACTTGACTCGATCATCCCCTCCCAATCTACACAATGCGGGAGCAGTCTGATGATGAGGTGCTCGGGGCAGACGAGCCAGAGACCAGGGGAGGAGCTGGAGTTCTTGAACCGATGCAAGGAAGCCGGGGTGGTGCACATCCTTGGAAACACCATCGTGAGGGCTCGGAGGGATTCCGGGATGGTCAAGAGGATCGCCGTGAATTACATATATGCTTTCCTCAGGAGGATTTGCAGGGAGAACAGTGTGATGTTTAATGTCCCTCATGAGAGCCTGTTGAATGTGGGTCAGGTATTCTATGTATAGTTGATCTTGTCAGGTTTTTGACTTGAAATCTTGGCCATGGTTGACTTTTTCTCTTCTCCTGTCTTCCTCAAGGTTTTGGCTGTTGATGTCATCCAATCCCGATGAGTTGTAATGTAGATACTACTAATCGAAGTCTGCGGGAGATGTGGGATTCGCTGTATCTCATGCATTAATACCATATTTGTCAGACTGAAATCGTGTGAATTATGGTTGACCTTAGCGGTTGGTGTCGTTGTTGGTCAAATCTGATGAGCCGTAACTAACAATCAAAGCCTGCAGATGGTATGAGATTAATTGTATCTCATGCATTTCTTTGCCGAAACATGCACTCATTAAAGTTTAGAGTGTGAGAGAGAGATTCCACGGTTGGTGGAGACAATGTTGACTTCACCCACCACGTCAAACGAGTAATTTTGACTCCACGGTTGACCGACATGGATGACGACTTATTGCTTCCCGCACGTGCCGAAGCTGTTCGTTGCCCTTGCTCCGCCGCTCTGCACCGTTGGATCAGCTTGATCCGGTGTCACGTGCGAGTCCTCGGCCGTTCGATCGGCCAGGGACGCGACCACCTGTGCCACTTGATCTCAGCCGTCGAAATCCATGGCATCAGCGGTTGGAGATGAGTCGCTTCACTGCTTTACGTGGACACCTGTGCTTTAAACTTAGCGCCCGAGCCACCTACCGGTGTCCGACCGCCCCCCACCAAACCCGCTCCAACTGTTTGCTAAACTCACGTGCCTTTCTTTTACTTACTAAGGGGCATTTATGTAATTTGGAAATATATATAAAAAAAACAAATTAATTATTTTTATAGATGATTATATTGATGATTTTAATGCTCGGCGTTCGCTATTTTTTGGGATTCAATTCCACATTAAGCGACGACAAATTCCAACTCGTTTCCGGATGCGTACGCGTAGGACGTGGGTGGGTGCGGATGGCAGAAACGGGGCGTGGGATTAGCATTTCAAGGCATAGAGAACGCCGCCCGAGAGGGGAGGAAGCTGCCACTCGCCAAACCCTACTCCTCCCTATAAAGGAAGTGAAAGATCGCTCCTTTTTCCTGTCTTGCATCCTTTGTCGCGTGCGCCTTCGTTCTTTTGGGCCTTCATTTGGGGTGGTGTGAGAGAGGGGAAGCCCTTCGATGGCGTTCTCGAGTCTCCTCAGATCCGCGACTTCGGCGCTCGGTGGATCCCGCGATTGTTTTCCCTCCGGTTGCGGGACTCTGGCTCCGGCGTCATTCAAGGTCTCGTCCTCCCCATTCTCGGTCTGATGGTCTTTGCTGTTGATTTTGTTGAACATTTAGCTAAATGAAAGAATCTCTTTTCTCCTGCTTTTATTGGATTACTGTCAGGAGTCTAATTCCTGATTCGGTTTAATGATACTGTTAAAAATCACTTACTCTTTGATATTATTTTGGCGAAAGAATCCAAATTTACCGTATCTTTTCTTATTCTAATGACCACTCCTCGCCCAACGTGATATAAATTACCTTTTGTTTGCCTTTTTTGGGCTAAAAATTGCAACTTTACCATATAATATTTCTTATGGTCATTTGTTGATGGACTATGATATTGTTTTATTATGTAACTTAATCTTTAATTCTTACACCGTACTCTCTCTTTTTTCTTTAATCTTGTTCGGGATCAGATATCTTGCGTGCGGAGTCCTAAATCGGTTGAGATTCGTTCAAGTGTCTTGGGTTCTGCACTTCCTTCCGTGGAAGCGAACTCATCACAGTTAAGTTCTGATGTCTAATTCTGTCGGTTCTACTGCTAACTTTACCTTGTAGGGGTGAGCTAACAAAGACTTTGCTAATATGCACAGGAGATCGCTTGCAAGAGGCATTCAGCCAGTCAAAGCCACAGCAACCGAGGCCCCTCCTGCTGTTAGAAGTAAGTTTTGATACTTTATCGAATGAGTTTAACGGAAAAACAAGCAAAAACGAATTGATATACAACTCATCTGCGGTAGGGGACTTTTGTAACAATTTCTTTTTCTTGGTGCTCTTTTTATAGGGTCTTCAAGTGGTGGAAGGACAAAAATTGGCATAAACGGTCAGTTCAATTGTAGATTTAACAACTATGTATTTCATCATGCTTAGCAATTTAAAACATGTATGCTTTACTGTTAACTATTGGTTGTAAATTGTGCTATTGACAATTATCAACAAGTTGTTGTTCTGCTGTCTCCATTCAGTTTGTGAGTGTAAAGGGTTTCAATTTTTTCATTTTTCAAATGCCCGTCTTTAATACAGAACTCTCCATTTTCAGATATTTATCACTAAGATAACTGAACCTCTTCCCTTCTCCATCATTTATTTTAATAAGTAACAAGGACGGATTTTGAGATTTTAACATTAAAGAAAGTGCAGACCTTTCACCGCAAAGGTAATTGCTCATGAGGTGTACTTCTTTCTGTCAAACTCTGTCTTTGCCTGACATAAAGGCCATGTCTTGACCTGCCACAATGAGAGGTTTTATGCATAGAGACATCCCGTAGAGATTAAAGAAAATCTCTTAAATCATTTCTTCAACATGCTTCTTAAGCACATCTTTAGTCACTTGAAAGTAGCTCTGCCTTATTTAAACTTGTGCTTTGCAGGCCTTTTTGGTGATTCAATATTGTAACATCTTTTTTGTAACCATTGTGCCTCCAAATTGTGGTGCAAAGAATTTAAATTATCATCTAGGGAGATCAGCCACCACAATATGCTTAGTCAAAGTTATGCTTTTTTTTATCCATTGGAAGTGTGAGCTAACTTCTTGTCAGTTTTGTTATAAACATCAAGAACTTTTTGTCAAATTATCATTCGAAATACTTATTTTGCATTACTTGATCGTCAATTGAGTGCTGGCCAACTAGTCTAGAATAAAATTTCACTAGAGAAATATTAGAGCACAAAAAGATATATTGGCTTCAAAGTCGTTCCTATGAATGTATCACTGTAGCTACTAAGTGCCTAAAGGAAACACCAAGAGGACAGGTCTGGTTCCTATGACAGTATGATTCAAAATTTTGTCATTTTTATTCATTTTAATAGTTTTGGTTCATTTATTTAAAGATGATGAATTGAAGTCCCATCATGGATAGAATTCTAAAAGCTGTAAATATCCTTCAGATTATGTGAACCCTGGATCTCTGTTTTGCATTCTTCAATCATGAAGATTTTTTGCTTTATATGGAAGCTTGTTTTAGATGTTTCTTACATATCTCTGATGAATGGGGTTGTATTTTTATGCAGGTTTTGGGCGTATAGGAAGGCTTGTCCTGCGCATTGCCACCACCAGAGATGATGTTGAAGTTGTAGCAGTCAATGATCCTTTCATTGATGCCAAGTACATGGTTAGGATTCATTACTTTCTTTAATTCCATTGGTTTTTTATTTATTTTTGAGATTATGTAGGCGCAAGAAGTTCTAGCATTAGTCCACTGCATTCTCAGGTATAAGGAAAGTGGGCTAAATTTATTTATTTGGACTAATAGTTACTAGAAAATTCAATTTCCTATCATTTTTAGTGCTCCCTGGTAGTTGTAGGATTTTTTCCCTTTTGTGTGTTATGTATATTTTGGGTCTTGTAGGTGGTCTCCCTTTTTTTTGGCTTAAGTTTTAAAGTGGGCAAAACTATATGATAATATTGTATCCTGAACAAGGTTCAAATATTGAGCCATGTTTACTGATGTGGTGATATGTCTGATAGCGTCTTACATGTATTATTGAGGGTATCTTGGTAAATGTAGAGGGATGGGCAGTTGCAAAAGAGGTATCAGGAGTTTAAGAGTTCTAGACATAGTTTGGCGGTCATAATCTAAAATATACTTGGGGCCAAGATTCAAGTTTTGGAAGTCTTTTATTTGAGCAAATTAACCAATGTGTCAAGCCAGCAGCTGGCTGAGATCCCCTGTTTCTCTGCACTTTGATCCTTAAACTTGAGTCATGTTATTGCTGAAAAGCATGCCACATGTATTATTTTTTCACAGGCCATTAATCTTCATAGTGGTAGATCTCCCAGCAAAGCCATCTTTAGCATACTGCCTTTGCTAGAGAAAAATATTTGACACCTTATACTCTAGAACTAGCATTTATCATTTTGCTGAATTTTTGGGTCTCTGAAAGGACAGTGGAAAGATCAGAATTCCAAGCAAATATCTCCTTGCCATAATCTAAGTCTGTCAAACTCACTACTTAGTGCTTGTGGCATGTTTGAAATGAAACATGATTTCTACTTAATGTTTATTAGCATGATCAAATTTTGCCATGAATTTAGAGTAGAAGAATAGGACAACTCCAGTCACATGAACATAATTTGTCTATCTTCTATGCTTGGATGGATTCTGAGGTACTGCTGTCCACTCAAATGTTTTGTAACTACATCTGACATATTAACTGAGGCCTTCATCATTTTTCTAACATTAACATGAGTACTCTTCTTATTTGGATTTTCCATTATGTGTGAGTTATTAACCAATAGAATGACAATTTACTTTTCTCAGGCATATATGTTTAAGTATGACTCTACACATGGCAATTTCAAGGGAACAATTAAGGTTGTGGATGGGTCCAACTTAGAAATCAATGGGAAAAGGATTGCAGTTACAAGCAAAAGGTATTGTTGATATAGTTCAAGATTAGTATGATGTGAGTTATGTTGCTCATCATGGTAGGAATATTGTTAACTTGTTTCATTTCCTCTTATAAACTTGTTCCAAACACAAATCATTGTGTGTGTACATATGTATGTATATTCACACACACACTTTAGGTTGAAAAATTAGTCAAACATGGAAGCAAAGATTCTTGAGGGAAGGCATTTTCGTTTTTGGACTTCCTAATTTTATGAATCTCATAGAAACCCCATAAACTGGATTTCTTTTGGGTTTACTTTTCTTAAATTATCCCGAAAATATGACTTGTCAATACAACTCAAAACGTGACTCTAAAATACATTAAGCCTACTATTAAAGCAAAGAAAATTTATCAAGAATGCTCAAGAAATAGAAAGCATGATTCAAACTCTATTTTGAGTCGGCTAGTACCTAACTATGATCTGACTTAGATTTACTTGACCACAGATTGCATTAAATGTTTAAGTTAATTAATATTTTAAAGAACTTCTTGTTATTTGGTATAAATGACCGTCAATGATCATGTTGTTCATGTCCTTTCATTCTAAGAAACAAAAGTAGTTGCTGAGTATTTTGATATTGTAACTGTAATCAACTCATGAATACAATAGAGAGATTTTGTTTAGGGCATCTAACATTTTTTTAATGAATTATATGAATATTTCGAATTTGAAGCCAAGAGTAACTGAATATTCTTCTTCAGAGATCCTGCTGAAATTCCTTGGGGTGATTTTGGTGCTGAGTACGTTGTTGAATCTTCTGGTGTTTTCACAACATTGGATAAGGCATCAGCTCATTTGAAGGTTTTCTTGATTCTTATTCATATGCCAACTTCTTTATGTAGTCCTTTTGGTGCTGAAATTTGTTTCCATATTGAGCATGAAGGACTTCAAATTTATTTTTCTTTCGCATTTTTCATCAGGGGGGTGCCAAAAAGGTAGTAATATCAGCTCCATCTGCTGATGCTCCTATGTTTGTTGTTGGTGTAAATGAGAAGAACTACAAATCAAACATGAATATTGTTTCTAATGCTAGCTGCACGACAAACTGTCTTGCTCCTCTTGCCAAGGTATGCACCTTACATTTTTTCAGTGAACCCTTGGTATGACGTCTAATATATATTTAATCACATAACTATGTGAGACTTGATAGGTTCTGCAGTTCCCTTAGTCTATTTGTATTTAGTGGTTTTAAGGGATTCCTTTGTCATATGGATATTCATCATGGTCTTTTGGGACCTCAGCTTCATGCAATATGAAGCATATTATTGTACAAGATGCGTATTAATAGCCAATTGAAATTATACAGGTGGTCCATGAGGAGTTTGGCATTGTTGAAGGCCTTATGACCACTGTTCATGCAACTACAGGTTTCTTCTCTTATACAACCGTTGGAACATGATTCATGATTTATCAGAAAGCAATATTTTTCACCATCATGTTATTTATATGGCTTTCCTTGGTCTTTTGCAGCAACACAGAAGACTGTTGATGGCCCTTCAATGAAAGATTGGCGAGGGGGCCGTGGTGCTGGTCAAAACATCATCCCTAGCTCAACTGGTGCAGCAAAGGTAAAATTGAAAAATTGGAATGACATGCATCATAAATTTCACACGAAGTAACTTCCATCTCGTATTTTCAGGCTGTTGGGAAAGTGCTTCCAGAGTTAAATGGCAAGTTGACTGGCATGGCATTCAGGGTTCCAACGCCCAATGTCTCTGTTGTTGATTTAACTTGCCGACTTGAGAAGAACGCCTCATATGATGACGTGAAGGCAGCGATTAAGTATGCAATGATGTCTGATTTAGGTTTTTGCAGTCTTCATCTTTATTGGTTGCTACCTATCATGCCTGTTTATATGAAAGTGTCATAAATCGAGTGCTTTTGAATTCCAATTTGTGTGTGGCATTTCATTTATTTGTTTCTAATGTTTGATCTTCTTTAGGTGGTCTTTGCTTTATTTTCTATTAACAACACTTCAAATTGCTTCATTTTTACATCAGTACAGCATCATCTGGTTATAGTTGCTTTCATATTTACTTTGGTTTCATTTTCTGGTGATATTTGCTTTCATATTTACTCTGGTTTCATTTGACCAGTTATCCTTGAAGTGTTTTTATGTCGTATGTATAAAAATTTGGAAACCAAGTTATCTGGTCATGAAGCTATGCTTGCTCTTTTATTTATTAAGTTTTAACTTGGGCTGATAAGGTGTTTTCACCTTATTTAACAATCTTCAGTTTGCGTGGCAGTTTTTGGTTGACATTAATTGTAAAAATTGATGTTGGACCATAGATATAAGTTGGTTAGCATCTACAAAGATGCTTCTGTCCAGAGAATTGCTCATATGAATGCATATGGAAACTTGCTCAAAGTCAAGTTTCCATATGAAACTTGCATTTGTAGGCCGGTGTGTCATCAAAAAAGACATGCATGAAAGTAGTGAATGAACTATGACACTGATTTGTTGATGTGGTAGCGAATTTGACCAGCTTAAATCCTGTTCAGGGTGGACTTTGGCCAAGTTGTCATATGGGTTTGGGACACGTATCTCTGTAGGGACATCACTTGCTTTTTGTTTTCGTTCATGTATTTACTTGCAAGCATCACTTGAGATGTACTCCTAAATCCTAACGCTTGAGAATCCTTCAGGTACGCATCGGAAGGTCCACTAAAGGGCATACTTGGTTACACCGACGATGATGTTGTATCTAACGACTTTGTTGGTGATTCGAGGTAAAATTTTG
Organism: Musa itinerans; assembly: GCA_001649415.1. Classification (NCBI taxonomy): domain Eukaryota; kingdom Viridiplantae; phylum Streptophyta; class Magnoliopsida; order Zingiberales; family Musaceae; genus Musa; species Musa itinerans. Next base: position 111,643 of record LVTN01000035.1, read on the forward strand.
GTTTACCATCTATGCGACTTCGACTTGCTGCATTTGTGCTGAACTCTTACAAGAACTCCATTCGAAATTTCTAGGTCAAGTATCTTTGATGCTAAGGCCGGTATCGGATTAAGTGCATCGTTCATGAAGTTCGTCTCGCGTTGGTGATTCAAGGTAAAATTTTGGTTTACCATTCTATGCGACTTCGACTTGCTGCATATGTGCTGAACTATTACAAGAACTCCATTCGAAATTTCCAGGTCAAGTATCTTTGATGCTAAGGCTGGTATCGGATTAAGTGCATCGTTCATGAAGTTCGTCTCGTGGTACGACAACGAGTGGGGCTACAGGTGAGAATAAAGACAGTTCTCTGAAGCTATCCGCAATCTATCTGTTCTCGATGTTTCAAATCTGCAACTGAAACTTAAAACTCAACATTTTGTTTCAGCCACCGAGTGCTAGACCTGATCGAGCACATGGCCCTGGTGAGTGCAAAACATTGAAATGTGCTGCTGCTGTCGTCGATGGGTTTAGGAGTCCTTCAAATCGAGTGGATTTGAGCTTCGATTTTGATGGGATGCTTCTTGATTTCTGCTTCCACGATTGATTGGAAATAAGATGTTATGCATAGGATTTAATCAACATCGGTGCAACTTACATTAACTTTAGAAGGAATGGTAAAAACCAATTGGTGCATCTTGTCATGATTGTACTGCACTAAACATTTCTTCCAGTTTGTTGCCTATTTCACTTCTCTTTGGTTATTCTACAAACATAATAAACATTTCTTCCAGTTTGTTGCCTATTTCACTTCTTTTTGGTTATTCTACAAACATGAATAAAGAAGAATGGATACAGTTTCAACTTTCGTTATGATCGATCGACAGATCGGACTTCCAACTATTTTTTGGCTTGATGGTGCTGAAAATTATGGTGAGAAATTTGATTTACAACTGTGGTAAAAGATGTGTCCACATTGAGTATTGAGCTGCTAATTCAATGCACTAAAGAGCACAATGACATGTCTATTACATGCAATTATATCTGTAAATTCTTACAAAATGTGAGACAGATATCAGAAATAACAAAAGACCAAACTGTAATTTATATGTAAAGGTCGTTAAAATGTTAATTAGGGGGGGGCCAAACATGAAGGTATACCGTTACAACAACGGTTAACGGATTGGAAGGACACTGCAGTAGATGGATAAGAGGATACAGAGAGTGATGTGAAATGCAGGAGCAAGGAGAGAGAGAGAGAGAGAGAGATAGAGATAGAAGGGAAGTGGGAGACCAATGGTCAAAGAGGTGTACAATGATAGGGATCTGAACCTCTGAGGCCTGCCTCCTTTTCTCCTGCAACAAAGCCATGTCCTTCCTTCTCCCTCTCACCACCATTATTGTGCCCTCATCCATCATCCTCCTTCGACTCTCTCTCTCTTTCTCTCTCTCTCTTCCTTGTTCTCCATCTCTACTATCATGTCCCTGCCATGCCACAGTCATTCCAAACCTAACACCTGTGTGTAGCAGTAATCCAACAAAACCACATCAATGCTCAATAATACATTTGCTCCCTCTCTCTCTCTCTCTCTCTCTCTCTCTCTCTTTTTCTGTCTGTCTGTCTGTCTACTTGGTGGTCAAAAAGTAGAAACATATACTTAGTTGCTATGATCAGAGCAGCCTCTTTATCTGTGTGTGTGTGAGAGAGAGAGAGAGAGAGAGAGAGAGAGAGGGAAAGGCCATGTTCAAGGCTGAAAGGGGTGGTGGAAAGTGATGGATGAGACACCCACGTCAGAGAGAGCGAGAGAAGGGAGATTCTGCAGGCGCAAAGGAAGATGGTGCAACCACATCAATCATTGGAGGGAGGGTTTGGAAGAGAGACGGAAAGACATCTTTTCATGGTGGTCTGTGGTGTGATCCCTCTTCAGCAAACTCAACCGGTGACACCCACATCGCCATGCATGCACGGCGCTCATCTCCTGCCTCCGGTGCTGCTGCTGCTCTCCGACATGTGGGATCTATCCTCGTGTTCCCCCGCAAGCGAATCACCCTCGGCACTCATTGCCTCGTGTCGGACCCATATGCCACCTTAACTCATCATGACTTGCGGTAGACCATTCACGTTGGCGGAGCAGCACCTCCATTCGACTTGTTCCTATCATCTCTCTCTCTCTCTTCCTCTGCATGCATGAAACACGCAGTAACCCTAACCCTAACACATACAGAGGATGCATGCATGTATGAAACATGCAACAGTATGCATTGCATCATTGCCTGCAACTCCAGGAGTTCAGATGAATCAAGTTTTAGTCGATTCATGGACCACATGCTGCATGCATGTGGATCGATGAACAGAGGCCCGAAAAGTTACTCAGGCTTTCATCTTCTGTAAACCCTAAAACTGGCCATTCACCATGGACCACTCTTAAAAGTGTAAGTGAAGAAGGGAAGGGGTCATCGTCAAGGCAGCAGTCAAAATGAGGTGCTGCTGACCGCTGCTTCATCTTCTCAGGTGACCAAAAAAGTGCAAGATGCCATGCTATTTTATTGGCTTCCCTCATGTCCTTCCCGATTGCTGCAAAAGTCAAGCCTGCTCTTTGTGTTTGTGCACATGAAGACCAATCAAATTTTGCAGTCCATTGGCTTTTGTCTGTCCCAAAACCCATTCAGTTCTGAAAGCCTCACGATCTTGCTCTGCAACAGTCGTGTAATTAATTATCAAACTCGTTTGGTTTGGATGGCATCTAATTCTAACTCCTGAATCATCTGAAGAAGAAAAGGTGGCCATGCCAGCACAAATTTCGATGGAGACGCAGGAAGATGACTCTACTAATGCAGCCATAAAAATACACCCAGAAACAGATCGGAATGACAAGACCAAGCAGGAGAATGAATCCCATCTTTCCACTCCTCCCTTTCTTTTCTCCTTCTCCTTCTGACACCAGGATTGCCCCAACCCTATCAAAACCCTTTTCCTCTCCACTAGCCATTAAAGAGGTGATTTGATTTGAAGCAGAGTACAAGCGAGAGTGGGACTGTCACCGAGGACCGAGGGGGGGGGGGGGGGGGTGAACCCACCACTTGCTGCTGCCTCCTCATGGCCGGATGATGCTTATGGAAGAGGTGGGAGTGATGGAAGGATAAGACTTGACATTCTTAACAGTGCAGGGTGACAGCCATGATCTTATGAGCCACCATGCTCCCGAGGGACATGGCCATGGCGGTGCATGACATTACAACACATACTTTTTCTTGCGAGCTACAGTGCCACTCTCTACTGCATGACAACTCCTGCGCCGCCCCCCCGCCACATCAATCAACCCCTATGTTCTTGTTTTATTTTATAGGAGAAATTTGTTTGTCCTGTGATGTTTGATCACTCAGGACCTATTCTTCCTTAGGGATGATGGATTTAAGTGGAGAAAAAGAGTAAACATGAGGAGTTGGCATCTCATTCTTCTTCTTCTTCTTCTTCTCACTTGTTGTAGAGTGAAGAAGAGTTCGCTCTACACACACAAATCTGTAACTTGTTGAGATGACAAGAATGATATGGATTTAAGTACACATCAGTCCCTTCAGAGATGTGTTGTGGTCTCCACACCTGAAGCAGTGGTGGTGCCCAACACCCGATAAAAGTCATCTGAGTTCATTGAGTTCTTCGCCATGGAGGACCACCAGCCACGAGTCCTTGAGATCTGAAGCCTCCTCCTGCCATCCTCTGAATCGAGTGGGAGGAAGACAGTCTTCTCTTCTGCATGGGTTTTGACCCATGCATCATCCACACTCTCGGGTGTCAAATATCTTTCCTGATGCTGCTGCTGCTGGTGTTCAAGAACAGGGACTGATGGTCACAACTGCTTGCACGGATGACAGATCAAGTGCAATCGGTGCCGATGAGTCCCAAGTGATGTGCATTTCAGCTGCAACTGCAAGATATGGTTGAACACAGGGGGATCTGTGAATGCTCATCTTGCTCTCGGTAATTATCTGCCGGAAAACTGCTTCAGGTGGGGGGTGTTTCTGTAGAAGAAACAGAGCAGCTGGAGGATGATGACTTTGGAGGCTTTCGGGCCTCGTCACTTTGTCACCATCTTGATTTCTGGCGAACACCATGGGAGCAGCGATAGATAGATAGCACATGACTTGCAGCTGAAGCTTTGATCACTGGCCACGAAATGGTAGGCCAATGTTCGACCAACCTGCATCCACTACTTGCCCAGCAAAATAAAGGCAGGCAAAGCGATGGGGAAGGTGGCGCCCTACATGTCTGCTCACTCCTCCCCATCAACACACCTCCTGGCCGCTTCAAATAACTATCAAGTTTCAGCAGGTGGATGATGCGTGCATCGGTCGATGCTCAGCAGACCTGTTTATGGTGCAATGCTGTCGGCCAGAGAAGGTAGAAGATAATGTGAGGTAGCAGACTGTAAACTGCTGCTTCCTGTGAGGTCAATTTGATCTCCCTAACAACAACCATCGTCCTCGTGGAAGCTCGATAATAATCTCCTTCACAGACAGACACAGCACGTGACCTAATCTCTCACCATGCAGATCTTTATCTCTCCCTCCAATGGTACGAATGCATTAGATTCCCCTGAGAGGAGAGAAGTGGGTGGGAGAACAAAAGATAAGCAGTAAAAGCCAGTCCCTCCGATCGATATTTATCTCACTTACTTGTCCTAGAATCTCAAACGACATGTCACTTTCCACTGCTAATTCGCATCAACTCCTCGGTATCCAACGCCGGCATCACGGAGGAGGAAGAAGAAGAAGAAACAAGACTTGACTGCATCCTCCACATTCCTTTTGTTCCTGGGCAATTAATTGTTTAGCCATTGCAAGAATGCATTGGTCTGTGTTGTGTTGTGGTACGTGAATCGGAATGGTGGAGTTTGAGAGGCGAGCCTGTTCAGCAATAGTTTAGCTCGGAGCATTGTCGTGTTGGTGGAGACTCCTTGGCGTTGCCTTCACCGACAGCTGCGGCTTCACTCGCCGTGTAGGGTTTCGGGACTGGGAATGTTGTTGTGTTGCGGTCAATTGGCCCCCCCCAGTAAATGCCAGCGCCACCGGCTCTCTTCCCGGCGAAGAATTAATTGCTCCTCTTTCTCTCTCTCTCTCTCTCTCCTCGTATAGGTAGACCTTCACGTGGTGCAATTATTTATGATGGGGAAGAACAGGAGGACAAGGGACAGAGCAATAGACTTAGATATACTCCTCCTGTCTTCATTCGCTTTTGTTGTGGAGTCGGATCTGCTTATTGTAATCATGGAATGCTGCCTTCGTTCGTTTTTTGTTGTGGAGTCGGATCTGCGTACTGTAATCATACTGCAGAGACGAATGCTGCCATATACGTTAATGGTGTTGGCTTGTTCAGATGAGTAGTATCATCCTCATCCCTCTTTTTGTGCTTCCAGGCTTTGCTCTACCTTTTCGACACACTGAGCTCATATGAGACCACTCCATTCTGGGGGGCACTGATCATGTACTGTTCTTGCACTACTTCTGTCCAAGATTTCTGCCGCCGAGCTGCAGAAGTTGAGATCTGAGCAACAGCTTCAATTTAAGTACAGAGGAGGAGGAGGAGGAGGAGGAGGAGGATTAATTAAGCAAGCCAAACATGGCCAATGCAATACCAGAGAACCCAAAGAACAAAAAGCTGATCACGGTCAGGGAGATAGCATCCATCCAGGTGATATGGGAAAGCAGCAGCAGCAGCATGCGATGGCTTCTCTGCCTGCAGAAGAAGCCCACAGTGGAGAACAGAGATCTCACAGCTATCCCCCACAAGAAGCTAAAGCACGAAGCCATCCACTGCATATAATATTTCCACTTATGCATAGCCCAGCGATCGGTCGGTCAAAGACGACGAAGAGCAGAGCAGAGCAGCGTAGATAGAGACAAAGCACAGGCTCGACATTATATATATATATATATAATATATGAAGGTAGCAGATATAGAAGTATGCATTCCCACCACATCAAACAAAATTGGCGAACACAGTGAGGCCTGAAACCTCATCCACACTCTGCTCACCTACTCAGCAATGGAAATGCTCAGGAGCTCCCTCCGCGGAGCAGCTACGGACACCAGAACTATAAGCAGCACGGATTAGGAAAGAGGTTTGCAGCGACGGCGAACATTAGGAGAGGGGAGATCGGTGGGGAGCTCCCTTCCTCCTGTTGCTCAGGGAGAGGACGATCTGAGGGAAGAAGCCGCCGCCCTTCTTCTTCTTCTTGGGCGCCTCGGAGCCGCCCCCCTGCTTCCCCGAGTTGCTCGAGGCCGAGCAGCCGTGGTACTGCACCGGGTCTTCCAGGATCGAGCTCGGGGTGGTCACCTGGCCGTCGTCGTCGATCAGATCGGAGCTGTCCATCCGCAGATTTTCGAAGGTGGAGAAGGCGAAGTCTGACTCGTTGAACCTGAACAGTATGCTCGACAGGTCCTCACCTTGTAGCAGAACATGATCCACCTGCATCACCATCCATTTCCTTTCCTTGTGATGCTTCCTACAGCTTAATCTAGGCAGGCAATTAGATGAACAGAGTCAACCTTGCAGGAGAGGGAGCAGAAGTGGAAGGGCTCCTGAAGGATCCTGTCACAGGTCAGGCAGATGTTCCCAGAGCCCTTGAAGGGCCTTGATTGAGGTCTTGGCTTCAGGAAGACCACCTTGGCACTGTTAATGGTGTACGGCTGTCACCACAGAGAGCCATGAAAGCAGAGAACAATCTCAGAACACACCTCACATGCAATCGAAATCAAACCCGAAGCTTAGTAGATACCTGAACATAGGAGCAATCTATAAGCTTCTCAAGATCATCCAATCGAACCACATCGTTGTACACGTACCTCCTCACCTACGTTGTCACAGAAACATCAAAATCCATCACCGAGAAGACACCTATTGACAACTATGTCCTTCCGGAGACAGTACAGCACGAAGAAAGTGTGCCTGTGCTAGAGGGCAAAACGGTAAACTTATCATCCTGAGAAGGTGAAACTTTGATGGTCTTCTTCTTCTTCTTCACCTTGGAGGAAGAGAAGCAGAGGCAATTCAGCAGCCACTGAATCGAGAGTAGACTAAGAGGGAAAAGAGAAGAAGAGAAAGTAGATGGGTTGAGCATCAAAGACATCAGAGTTCAGCAAGGATGAGAACTGTTACTGAATTGAAGTAGAAAGATCAAAACTTTTAGCAAGGTTTCACAAGATCTTACAGTCCCAAAAAAGTAAATCACCCATGAGAGAGATGGATGTATGTATGCATCAGGGACAGGGAATGTGTTCACAGTCAGTCATTGCTTCAACAACCACTAGTAATGTTTCTGGTCTCAAACAATGTCTACAAAGGTGGTAATACATGCTTTGACCAGTTTCCTGAGCAGGGCATTCAAGAGCTCTCAAAAACTAAAGTGGAAAAGATGAGATAATTAACCTTGTAAATCTATACCACAGACAAAAAAGGGGAAACAATTCAACAAAGCAAGATTTACCATGGTTGGTAAAAGAGAAAAAGTGAATCCTAGTCCAATTGGAGAATCCACCATGGCAATCAATACAACTATCATTAGTCCTCAGGGATGAAGAACATATAGCACTGAAACAAACGGGAGTAATCTCCTCTGTTGTCACTGAAACTACTACTGCAACTGGTATTTGTAGTAAGAATGGGAAGGCACGAGGAAGAGGAGAGGGAGAAGGGAAGGGGGCAAGAAAGGGAAGAGGAGGAGGGTGGGCAGACCTGGAGGAGGGGGTGGGAAGAGTGGGCTGGCGCGCAGTGGGTGCAGATGCTGGTGCAGCAGTCGAGGCAGAAGATGTTCTTCTCGTTCTTCTTCCGGCTCTCATGGGCCCCGCACCCCACGAAGAAGCTCTCCTCCACCAGCCGGCCCAGCCACCCGGGCAACCCTGTTGCTGCCGCCGCCGCCGCCGCCGCCATCGCGTTCCCCCCTCCTCCATATTCCCGTCTCCCCATCCTCCCTCTCCCTCTCTCCTGTCTTCTTTTCTGCTCCTCGAAACCAGCACACACACACACCCTACCTCTCTCTCTCTCTCTCTCTCTCTCTCTCTCTCTGTGGATGTCTTCAACCCTGTCCCTCTTTACCCTGTGAATTATATGACCATATAGGAGAACAGTGTCTTACTAGTTTCCTTCTGAGCCTAAGAGAGTGAAGGAGAAAAGGTGGTGGAAGTAGGGAGGGTTAACGAACCTCCTGCATCTATTTATAAGAGGTTGGCAGAAACAGGACAAGAGAGGCAAAGAGAGAGAGAGGGACAGGAGGAGGAAGAAGAAGAAGAAACCAAGAAACAAAATATGCTGGAGAAATGAAGAGTATATGTGTAAATGCAATTAATAACATTAGTATTCATTAACCTTTAATTTTGCCTTAATCTTTGTAGAACTTGTGAGTCATATTTCTTCCTCAACAAAGAAGAAAAAGCAGAGAGGTCTCTGCTAAAAGGCCTTTGCATCACCAATGAGAATGATGAGGTCCTTTGACCACCCCAATCATACAATCCTCCACTGGTTTGCATCCACAACCAGCCTCGGGTACAACTGTATCGAACTGGAGTTGCCGCATCAATCACTCCATGGCCTCAGGTTCTGAGCTTGATGGATTGCAGTTTCCAGTGCACCCTTTCCTTTGATCTGTGAACTGCTGTTCCACTTATAAGCACAGAGTCCAAAACAGGGGGGGAGGAGTTTGGCTTTGTCTAGCAATTTGGAAAGGAAATGGTTGGGGCAAAAATTGTGAGAACTGATCAAACACCAAATTGAAGCCAGTGTACTGCTCTGGCAAAACCTGGGAGAAAAAGAAGCTCTAACGAATGAATTGGACCCATATCCATGTGATGAAGGCTTCTTTTTGGTCATAGTTTTCCTTTGTTCATGGTTGATCAGCATTAGTTGATCTGTGAAGCATGCACCATGTTTTTTTGCCTTCGTGAGTCCTGTAGTTAGCAGCTTTAGGAATATATTGTCGATCTAATTCATCATCATCATCATGCTGAAACAGCTCACTCCACCTGAAAACATTCACAGTAGGAAAAAGGGGTCAAAATCTCAAAGATGTAGACGATAAGGTGAATACAAGACTAATTCATGTTCATCGAAGTCTCAAAAGTTCATAAATTGACATTTTAATTCCTACGAGTTGTCTCCTATCTTTCTTTGTTTGTCTACTGGTAGTCAGACTTCTCATGAACCCTAAATTCCATGCACTGCTACCGAAGAAGAAGAAGAAGTCACGGCTGATGTGAAGGAAGTCCTACAGCATCAGAATGGGCCTTATCACTGCCACGTCAGGCCCAATCCCAATCATCATATGGGCCCCCATTACACATGGCCACCTCGAGCGTGCCATCAATCAATAATATCGCCAATAATAAAGATTATCTCCAAATCAAATCAAGAATATTAAAATAACAATTATCTTTTTTTCTTTTTTATTATTGTACTTTATTGTATATAAAAAAAGAGATAATAATATTACAGTGAAGATAATTAAAATAATATTATAAATAAATTGAGTTTTTTTTTTTGAGGTGTGATTATTTTTACTGTAATATTTTAATCATTATAATTCATTCATCTTTTTTTATTTTTTATTTTCAATAAAAAATATTATCACTGCACGTAACCTTCTTTGAAGACAAATAAGAAGACTTGACTTTTATTGGAGTAGGCCAACGGGGTCATCATATTGCTTTCAACGACAGAGGGGAACGTACGACCGTCAAATACAGCACCGGAAAACCATGCAGGCACAAACATGAAGACTAATTGGGTGAAGACACGATGACACAGTCTTTGATCACTCATCAGGACACTCGAAGTCGGATGGCACTTCCTTGCCGCAGTCCGCAAGAACCTCGAGTGCAGGGGAAAGAAGGATCTGTATGTTCAAGGCCTGGGCCTTGATGGTGGCGCACAGACACAGCGCGGCGTCGAGGTCGGAGAGCCCCTCCAGCACCGGGCAGCACTGGTAACTCACGCCCTCGCCGATGATGATGTGCACCAGCCCCCCGAGTAGGTCCACGCACGATTCGAGCTCAGCGGTGTCGATGGGGCAAGTCGGAGTCGTCGGTGATGGAGGGTATGGAGTCGGGGTCGGTGGCGACGGCGTGACGTATGCTGGTGGTGGAGGGCTTGGAGCTGTGTACGTTGGTGGTGGTGGTGAAGGGCTTGGAGTAGTATACGTTGGTGGCGGCGGAGGTGAAGGCTTCGGTAGTGGTGGTGGAGGGCTAGGAGTGGTGTACGTTGGTGGTGGCGGAGGTGAAGGCTTCGGTAGTGGTGGTGGAGGGCTAGGAGTGGTGTACGTTGGTGGTGGCGGAGGGGAAGGCTTTGGTAGCGGTGGCAGGGTTGGTGGTGGAGGGCTAGGAGTGGTGTACGTTGGCGGTGGTGGAGGGGAAGGCTTTGGTAGCGGTGGCAGGATTGGTGGTGGAGGGCTAGGAGTGGTGTACGTTGGTGGTGGTGGAGGGGAAGGCTTTGGTAGCGGTGGTAGGATTGGTGGTGGAGGGCTAGGAGTGGTGTACGTTGGTGGTGGTGGAGGTGAAGGCTTTGGTAGCGGTGGTGGAGGGCTAGGAGTGGTGTACGTTGGTGGTGGTGGTGCCGGTGTTGGAGGAGGGGGGCTCGGGGTGGTGTACGTAGGTGGCGGAGGGCTAGGCTTCAACCGGCTTGGAGGTGGTGGTGACGGGGTTGGAGTGTAAGCCGGTGGCGGTGGTGGTGGGGATGTGCAGTAGGAGCAGCCAGCGGCAAGTGAAGGAAGAACCAGTGTGGCGAGGTCTACGAACAGTAGCAAGGTAGCCACAGCACACTTCCCCATGGTCTCAGGGAAGAAGAAGAAGAAGAAGATGAGAGGCCTGTGATGCAATGAGTTGAGGAGCATTGCATTCTGCAGGGTAATATATATTGAAAGAAGCATGCGACTTGCTCATGGATTTCCGTAGCTTATCAATGAGTTGGCAAATGCCCCACTTTGATCGATCAATCTTCACACTGTTTCCAATTCACAAACTGATTAAGCACACAATCTTAGTCATCCAACTCCAGTTTTCATCATCTTTCTAGGCAAATTAACTGCAACAGGTTTCATTCATTGACCTCTTCAGGAATTAACCTTGCCTCCTTGATAGATTATGTCTATATCATCGTTTCTGGTGGAATGTTTGATGGTTTCATGGAATGGATATAACACCTACTGCTGCCTGGCAGAGCTTGGAGCTCAGCTTGCCATGGAGGGCCAGTCTTTTGCAGTGCCTCATTTGGCTTATACAGAAACTGAGGCCGGTGGGAGCTCCCTCCGTCCTTGAGTAGTAGAGAAAGTAAATCTCAATGACACCAAACCTCCAGTAATTGATGCTCTCCTCTCTCTCTCTCTCTCTCTCTCTCTCTCTCTCTCAAAGCTTTTCCTCATCAGTGCAATAGTTCAGCCGCCTCAAATGTTGGAAGTATTAGACCTAAAAGTTAGGACATACATGAAGCTTAGTTCAGTAAATCTTGTCATAATCTTCCATTGACATGGGTCAAAGAGAGAGAAAGAGAGAGAGAGAGTCAAAATTGGCCATTCGAAGTGTATCTTTCATGGAAACTTCAGTGCATAATCTCTAGGCTAAAGCCATGCAAAGATAGGCCTACATGTTTGTTGTTCTTTCAGTTCAAGTTGAATGAAGGAACACAAGGAGTTAAAAGAGTGATGAAAGAAAGGCTCATATCATTTCAGCCATTGGAGTGTAGTGAGTGAGAGGGCTTCCACCTAACAAGTCTGTAGGTTTACAGGCAGCTGATCCGAAAGGAATTCGAGGGTGGTAGGCCATTAATTAGTACCAAGTTCCTCAGATAGTTCGAAAAGATTGGTTCTCATCGTGAGACATGGAGTCTGTCCTCAACGAAACCAACAAGAAGAAGAGAAATCAATGTGATTCATGACTCGATTGCAAGCTGTAATCAAAGAAAAAGAAATCTGCAACGGAGCCATCGTAGAACAATAATGAACATCAACAGAAGCTCCGTCATAGCTCATCTGCATCTCCTTGTTGACTATGGAGTCGACCGAACTGTAGCAGAGAGCCAATCCATCCAGAGTAGTTCATCTGCAGAATTTTGGTTGCATGATATCCGGTCTTTACAGTTTTGATATTTGGAGCAGTAATCAATGCTCCTTTAACCTTCTATATAAGTAAAATTAAAACTGAGAAAACTTCACCATCAGAATTGAAACCAAAATATCACTGATCAAATATAAATTATATATTTTTGATGTTATAATCAATAGAATATCTCGATCTTCGGAAAATAACTCATTATAACTTCATCTAACTTTTCATAGGACCACTTATTATTAATCAAGAAGGTAAAAAAAATAAAAAAAAATTTAATATAAATATGAGAGCGAAAGATAAAAAAAATTTAATATCTTAATTTTTTTAACATAAATAATTTTGTTTATTTTCATTGATTGATAATTTTAATTAAAATTTTAATATATTATTCTAAATTAATTGAGCCACATAATCTCACTGCATCTCTATTTCTAGTGCAAGTAATATGAACATGAAGCATAAGAGCCTCAGAACTTTGCCTGCAAAGACTTTAATTCTAGTGTGGGCACCATAGAATGTAGTGATCTGATCCAATAAAAACAAGTATTCTGAAAAGCTAGTCTCCAATGAATGCTTTGTTTGAGAATTAGAGGAGTTGTCATCCCAAGGAATCCAGATTCTGCTCAATTCAGAACTGTCAGAACTCTGCAACAATTTTGTGCAGGCTTTGTTCTTTTGTTTCTCCTTCCCACTTCGTACTCTGGTTCTGCTTCAGAGCCTCGTTTAAGCTTCATCTCTTATGCCACCACAAACTCCTCAGCGACACAGAATTCTCTCTGTGGTTAGCTCAAAGATCCCTCACCAGTAACTTCTTGATTGGTAACTTATGATATGATTACAAGATTCGAAACTTTGATTCTGTTCTTTCACTGATTCCATAGATATTTTATTGAAGTTCTGCGTAGGAGAATCACTTGATCATATGGTAGAGTCTGACAGATATGTCGACTACGTTATGCTCACCAAAGAAAGGTAACGAATACAACGTGGCGAAGACTGGCTTTGATGCAGAAAGCATCATCACAGGACACGACGATGACGAGCTTCGATCAAGGATCAGGGCATTGGTAGTCCGACGGTACGTGCTTGCCGCAGTCCACCAGCACCTCAAGCGCGATGGGAAGAAGGATGTTTATGCCCAAGGCCTTGGCCTTGATGGTGGTGCAGAGACACAGCGCGGCGTCGAGGTCGGCGAGGCCTTCGAGCACCGGGCAGCACTGGTACGTCACGTCCCCGCCGATGATGACGTGCACGAGCCCGCCGAGCAGGTCCACGCACGCGTCGAGCTTCAGGGTGTCGATGGGGCACGTCGGCGCCTTGGGCGGAGGGGGGCATGGCACCGAGGTCGGCGGCGGAGGGCTCGGTGTCGGGTACGTTGGCGGCGGCGGAGAGCTTGGAGTCGGGTACGTTGGCGGTGGTGGCGGAGGGCTCGGTGATTTCGTAGGTGGCGGTGGCGGTGGCGGGGTCGGGGTTTTCTTTGGAGGCGGCGGCGGGCATGGTGTTGTGGCTGGTGGAGGTGGTGGTGGGGTTTTCTTAGGGGGAGGAGGAGGAGGAGGGGTTGGCGTTGGACAGTAGGGGCAGGCAAGAGATGGAAGGATCGAGGAAGCCAAGTAAACACACAGCACGAAGACAGCCACCGTCTCCTTCGCCATGGTTCGGAGGAGGACGAGAGCCTGTCTAGTACCGCACCGAGGAGGTGTGTGTTAAGGTGGGTTTATATAGGGAGGTACAAGTCAATGTCATCTCGGCTTCTTCTTCTCCAGCTTCCCTTGACTCGAGCTTCCGAGTCATGGATTCTTGTCCTCACTTCAACAAATCACATGGAAGGTCATCATCCACATGCTACTCGATTTAGTAGCTCATGCTGACTTCAGTGGTGCAGGTCGATCGTGGTGGTGGGGTTTTCTTAGGGGGAGGAGGAGGAGGAGGGGTTGGCGTTGGACAGTAGGGGCAGGCAAGAGATGGAAGGATCGAGGAAGCCAAGTAAACACACAGCACGAAGACAGCCACCGTCTCCTTCGCCATGGTTCGGAGGAGGACGAGAGCCTGTCTAGTACCGCACCGAGGAGGTGTGTGTTAAGGTGGGTTTATATAGGGAGGTACAAGTCAATGTCATCTCGGCTTCTTCTTCTCCAGCTTCCCTTGACTCGAGCTTCCGAGTCATGGATTCTTGTCCTCACTTCAACAAATCACATGGAAGGTCATCATCCACATGCTACTCGATTTAGTAGCTCATGCTGACTTCAGTGGTGCAGGTCGATCGATCGTCGTTTGTGCCGACACCGATCTTTCTGCAGCCTCGTCGCTATGCGTTTTCTTCTTCTTTTGGCTCTTCCCGCAAGCAAAGCTCCTCCTCAGCAGCCTCAACAGGCACAGCTTTTCTGAGATCACACAGAATGCTCTGAAATGAAGCCGAAAATGATTTCAAGTGATAATTAATGGTCGAATGGATCTCGAGATCTTTTTTTCTCTGAGGTGCAATAGGTTCTCTGGACTTATGCTAACTCGCATTGATTTCTGTCACTTCAGGCTTTGGAATGTAGTGAGGGGATCTGTGCCCAGTTTTCAATCTTTAGCTGGACTCCATTAGCTCAATTCATCTACTTTGATCTGTATTCTGCAACAAGAAGGAAATCCTGCAATTGTTGTTGACTTCAACAATACGAAAAGCATGATTCAGGGAGCAAATCATGCCACTTCCGAATGATATGAAGCCAAATCATAGCTGGCCTATTAATAGTTTCAGAGGAAGTTCTTCAGTTCATATGATCCATGTTCTTCCTGACTTGCCAGCTTGCTTATCTGTGTCTTCAAAGAGATCCACAAGCTGATCCTACTATCAAAGAAAAGATTCACAAGTTGCATTATAAATGATCAGGCCATCATGGCACATCCACATGCCAAACATTTAGTGATTATATATTGTTCTGCATCAGCAATTGCCATCTATCTGCATGAGGACGATGGGTTTGAAGAGCTGAACCTTAACCTGGATGGTATAAAGAGAATTAAGCTTCATCTGAAATGCTACAACTTAGATTGAGACACAAGCAAAAGAAAAGAAACGCTGAGCTTTTCAGTTTCTCTCACACCAAGAAAGAACATATGCCAAAACTAAATGAGGAGAAAGGGATCATTACCAGTGTCCATCTTCTTTCTCATCACTATGTTTGTGGCAATTAATGATTAAAGAGAAATCAGAAGCCCCCTAAAAATGAAAGAAATAAAGGTATTTGTCTCCACTTTAGATCAAATCTCCTGAACCTTAATCATCCATCTTTGCATGGCTGGCATCTGGAGCTGTTCCATCTCTCTTTATAAACAAGCAACGGAAGCAGGATGTTGAGGATCAAAGCCTGCACTGATGGAGCTAAGAAGACTCAACCTGGGACTGCTCTTCCTTCTGCTCTACGTGACCTGCTGCTTCTGCGATCGATGTGGTAAGATTGATGTGCTGTAGACTTCCCCTCCATTTCCTTGTGTTGCATGCAGCTGCAACTCCTTACAGCTTCTCCCTCTCTTCTTCCTTTCGCTGCAGAGGCAAGAGGATCAGAGCAGTTGGACATGGCTCCACATTCCGATCCCTCTTCACTCCCCTCGTACTGTATCTATCCTCCATTCACTCCGTCGCCACCTTCTACGACACCAATCCGATCACCGCCAGCACCACCACCGTCATCGATCTACAATGCTCCACCGGTGGTCGTGCCCGGCCCGCCATTCTACGTGCCAAGCCCGCCATTCTACGTGCCAGGCCCGCCACTGTTCCTGCCTCCGGTAGTCTACCCGCCGCCACGAGCGCCGCCGCCTCCGGGGGCAGGGGGAACGCTGCCGGGGCTGTGGTGCGTCGCGAAGCCGACGGTGCCGGACCCGATCATCCAGGAGGCCATGGACTACGCTTGCAACTCCGGCGCGGACTGCGACTCCATCCAGCCCGACGGGGTGTGCTTCCAGCCCGACACGCTGCTGGCTCACGCATCCTATGCCTTTAATAGCTACTGGCAGAGGACCAAGGTCGCCGGCGGCACGTGCGACTTCGGCGGCACCGCCATGCTGATCACCGTCGACCCAAGTGAGTCCATGACTGAGCCGACCCTCCTTAAATCTCGTGTCGATGAAGATGTCAAGTCAGAGCTAATTGTGTGTCCATTGCGTTGCAGGCTACGACGGCTGTCATTTCAACTTGATGTGAAGCAAGACATCCGCGCATTCTCCATGGTTTTTCCCTGTCAAAGAGTATAGCAGTGGTTGCAGGAAGGTCATCGGTGGACGACGCCATGTTTGCCGTGAAGTTTTGGCCGAGCATTCACAGAGATGAACTGTGGTCTTTTGAAGACAGATGTGATTAATGAGAGCGGCTGGTTCGACTGATGGTGGCTAATTTATGACATCATATTTGTTGTTTTAATTGCTTTTTTTTTTAGTTTCTAGGCTATTTTTAATGAGCATTACGTTCAACTTAGACACGACATAATTAACGACAAGTGGACCTCCCTAGCGGATGTGCGCCACGCGATCCGGTCGTGAATTTAGCGGTAACGCGAAGCGAGAGTCGATCGGGAAGTTGAACGCGGCGAGCCGAGCTGAGTCGGCCGCACCGAACCGGACCGTGTTGTCCCACATGACGTCCGCCCCGTTCCAAAATGTATGTACGTGTCACGTGCCCATTGGCTTCATTAAACTGTCCGACTTCGGCCGGCACAAGTCCAATTCAACGACCCCAAAATCTTATTCACGAAACAAAGGAACAAACGAACCGTATATTTACACGTGTAAGTCCTTCCCTTCATTATATATATATATATATATATATATATATATATATGCGTCACATTAACCACGTTAATAGCTACTTAATCCTTGTCCGATATCTAAATCCAGAGAGAGAGAGAGAGAGAGGGAGGACAAAACAAGCGTCGGCTTCCGCTGGTATTTCGCAGCGGAAAGCTCAACAAAACCACGTTGGTATCGAAGAAGGAAACCGAACGATCACAGTAGTAATCCGCGGTAAGTCTCCGACTAATGGAGCTGCGTCGCCATTGGTTTCCGGGGGACCTCGTTTTGCCTCTTGCTTCTTCATTGACCGCTTAAGCTCGCAGGTTTTGTCGCTTCTTTAAAGTTTCTCTCGGCTCGATTCCGTTTGAATTGGAGCAAGTGGATGTTTTTGGATCTTATTTCTCTGTTCTCGTGGCGGTGGAGGGTTAAAGATTGGATTTTGGCTGCTGCTTTTTTGTTTCTGATTTCACGGCTGTGAGATGTTCCTTTTTCTTCTTTGTTTTGTTATAATGTTGCCTTCACCTCATTTTTTTGATCTGATTTCAGTATCTGTGGAGTTTCCATCACCTCTTGTTTCTTCTTTAACAGCTTCCTTTCACATTTTTCTCGTCTTAATCTTGAGCAAGTAGATATAATTTTGGATCTCGTTCTTCTGTTCTTGACCCACTGGACGGTTCAAGATTGGATCTTGGAGTTGAATTCGGCAGTTGATTTTGGGATTTTATCTGGCTTTCTGATTTCACTGCTGTGAGGTGTTATATTGTCTTTTTTTCTTTTTCTTTGTATTGTCCTAACAAAAATTGTGGCATTCAGCTCATCAACCGGATCTGATTTCATTACCTTTGAAGCATCTATATTTTCTTAGATGGGCTGCCCGTATGCTATTTATCTTTCTTATGTGATTCTGGATCGTGGCAAGGGAATCGTGTTCGATACCTCATGTGATTCTCCTTTTTCTTTTGCAGGATATATGGCCCGGCCTCGATTTGCTATGATATGGTATGCATTTTTTATGATCTGTATGTTGTTGTTATAGAGAATAAGAGATGAGGATTTAGGTGCACTGTAGCTGTTTCATATTGGAGAATCAGGGTTTTACTGCTTAAACGTAGGAGTCAAACCCATGACCAAAAATATGTAGATGATGTATCAAACTCTCAACCTTTTACTAAGTGGGATTGGTGCTATTGTGATGAGCCCTCCCTCACAATAAATTAATATAATATCATAGTGGATCGATGACCCACATATCAGATATTAAACTGAGAAGAATAGACACTTCAACTGTTAGTTGAATGTGCTAATTAGTTTAGCTAATAAAGACTTTGTAGATTATCACAAGGTTCTGGGTTCGAATCTTGCCTTCGTAACTTACCCTTTGCAAAAAAGAAGAAGGCTTTCTTAGTTCCTGATTTAGCTATTGGTTATTGGTACTAGAGTTTTGGATTTGGTCTCTGATAAGTCTTTCTGCGTAACCATGGAGCCACGATTCCTTTGCATGAAAAATATCTTGTGATCTTTTTCTTTTTATTTTTGTGGTAATATACGATCAATGGTAGATTTTTGGTGTCATTGTTTGCATTTTTTCTTGATTTCCGGTTGGTAAGATACTACTTCGATTCACTTTTTTGTTTTTGGCTCCAAACGACAATATGGAAGGTTTCTGTAATTTGGATTTTATTCCATTGTTTCTACTTCTGTAATGTGGTTACTTCATGTTATTAATTGAGTCTCAGAAGTGAAGTCTTGTCATTGATTTCATTTCCTGCTTCTGTGTGTCTGTTTTGATCAGTTAACCGATAGTGAATCAGTATTTTTCTTCTGCATCATATAGATTTTTCTGATGTAATGAAGTTGACCGCTGGAGTTGGTATTTCGATATAGTTTCGCATATCCTTTTGTAGATTCGTTTTGATTTAATTCCACCATATATCATCCATCTCATATGTTCATCTCCATCACTAATTTAAGTATGATAATAATATCCATTTCTTTTGCAATATTTTAGGTTCATCAGGTGTGGTGGCGAAGTAATAGAAATAGATTTGCAACTTCGAGTTACAGCTTGTTATTAGATGATTACATATGTGATGCCACATATCCGTATATCAAGAAAAAGATGAGAAATGAAAAAAAAAAAAAAGTGATGGCCACCGACCACCAGGTGGTGTTTTGACTTTTGAGGCTACTTGTATGTTGGCTTGGCGGAGGAGGTGGAAGAAGAAGAAGAGCTACGGAGGAGGGCAACACTGTGCTAGAGAAACAAACGCCCTAAACCAGTTAGTTTAGTTCAGTTTTGTAGGATTAACAATAGATTGCCATGAAATAGTTCAAGAGAAAAGGGAAAAAAGAAAAAGGTTCACAATGGGTTGAAGTACCATAATCCATATCATAATGAATAATTTGTATAGTGTGATTCTTAATTTGAGCCTTTGTGAGATTGATGCAAGCAAAGTACAGAATGGCATATTTGCTGATAATTAAGTTACTACCCTGCAACCTCCAAACAACCAAAGAATAAACAAGTAATTCCTATAACATGTTTCCTTATTGAACAAAAAAGTGGTGATACAGTGGTGTAAGCCTTGTTATCCTCCCTTATGATACAGATTAGTTGTTCTCCGAATTGTGATCATCTTAGGAAAGTGCTTTAAGACTCTATTTTATGATTCTTTGGGCAGCAACTTTAGTTATGTTCATTTTAAGGTTCAGCTCATTGCTGACAATATGCTTGGCTTTTACTTCAAGCAACAAGAACCAACATATTGTTTTTGTATTTGCATCCTAGTTCTTCTAATAAATAAATATCAGATGTTGAATTGTAAACACATTTGTACTACACGTGACATGTTTAATCGGTTCTGTATGCAGAGACAATTTGGCACTATAATTGAAGTTGTAGGACTTCATTAAGTTACTTATGAAAAGAAGTGAGATATCAAGTTGAAGAATCAGCAACCATGTCTATCTTGTCGAAGTTGCGTTGTATCACCGTGGATGTCACGGGGACTCTAATAGCTTACAAGGGAGAACTCGGGGATTACTACTGCATGGCAGCTAAAGCAGTAGGATTGCCTTGTCCGGATTACAAACGCATGCATGAAGGCTTCAAGGCTGCATACACAGATATGGTGAAAGAGTATCCGTGCTTTGGACATGCAGCAAAAATGCCAAATATCGAATGGTGGAGAGCATGTGTGAAGGACTCCTTCATCAGGGTAAACAAATCACCTGGGTTTGATGGCAGACTGAGGTTTCCTACCATATTTATTATGAAATGTCGAATAGAGTTTTGCTGTTAGCTTCTGTTGCATCTTTTACCCTTTAAACGTCAAGCATTCGTATATGATGGAAGATTAGGGACAAGCAAGTGACCGTTACTAGGCAATTATCCAATAGAAGATCCAAATTTTACGCCTCCAATGAGCTTTTCTATCTTAGCTCTAAAAATAGATGACCTTATGAACTGGCCATGTTACAACCTGTACATGATAACCAAAAGTGTTCATGAATAGGTAGACTTCTCCAAGTGACCGCTGATCATGAGCACCATCACCATTTTCCAAAGCATGAAAATATTCAGATTGAGATTAATCTGTGTGCTCAGCTGTTTAAATAGGCTGTTACATGTTTTCAAGTTAGAAGTTGCAGAACCTTTATAATTATAGGCTTACAGCTAATAGCTTGCTTTCTTATGATGTTACCCTTCAGGCAGGCTATGAATATGATGCGGAGACATTTGAGAAGGTGTTCAGGCGCATATATTCGTCTTTCGGGTCTTCTGCGCCCTACATTGTATTTCCAGACTCTCAACCCTTCCTCAGATGGGCACGTCAGAAGGGCTTGATCGTTGGAATCGTCAGCAATGCGGAATACCGGTACCAAGATGTCATTCTTCCTGCCCTGGGAATCAATCAGGTGCTGACCGCGATTTCCTTGCATGCTCTCACAGTACATCCATTGTTTCCATGGTACCAACATTTGAATTAGCGTGTGATGGTTGCTACCAACTTTACAGAGCTTAATGGTTCAAAAAGATCAGATCCATGTAGCCTAAAGGAAATAGTTAGGGCTTTACAACTTTGTTTATCATTGTTGTTGATGTTTGTTACCAATGAAGTTTGTGTTTCACAGGGATCAGAATGGGACTTTGGCGTATTCTCAGGTGTAGAGGGCATCGAAAAACCTGACCCAAGGATCTACGAGATCGCGCTGGAGAAGGCAGGAAACATTGCAGCAGAAGAAGCAGTGCACATCGGGGACAGCATGCGCAAGGACTACCTCCCAGCCAGCAGTGTGGGCATGCAAGCCTTGATCTTGGACAGGTTCAAGACATCGGATGCGGAGAACTGGAGAAAGTCTGGCGCCGTCGTGCTTCCTGATCTTGTTGCCACCCAGGAATGGCTCACCAAGGAAGAAAATGTCACGGCCATGCTTGCCTAGAACCGTTTACCCCCGAAGAAATAAAGGACAGTCATCTAGCAAAGAAGAATACTTTCTTTTTGTTGTTTCTTTACCTGTTTTCATGTTTCTTCCTTTGGGACATGAATCATTTAATATGTTTCTTTCTTCTGTCGTAAGCTGGCTGATACGGATTAATCCACCGTCAGCAGCCGGTAATGACCCACTGCTTGAGAACTTGTAGCTTCTGTTTCATTTGGTTGTGAACACAGCACAACAGGTTGGAAATGCTTGAGGTTGATACTGCCCTGTGGACATGCATGATGGGTTGTCCTCAACAAGGAGGGTAGCTACAGACTAAATGGGTTGCTACTTCTTGTGTGATGTTGGTTCATATCAGCCTGTTTTGCCAAGTCTGACAGCATTTGCATTTGAGGTTCATAGATAGACCTGATTAAAAGGAGAAACATGCAGTATCTGTGTTTCAGGGTTGTGATAACATTTGCATCATGTAAGAGTAATTTTTCCAGGAATGAGTAGAGTATTTGTTATGGCATGTTTTAACAAGATAAGTTGACCTTTTTCTCCACAATCACAATGTATACTTATTGTTTGAAAGGAGAAGAACTTGACAGAAATAAGATACAGAAGGCTCTGAAAGCCAAATTGCTACATAAATTGCCATAATGACAAGCATTTTAGTGTAGTCTTTAATTTTACCTTCTTTTCTGATCTGTAGATACATATTTAGATAGGTATTGTTATAGAAGTTCTTCATCATCATAACATCATCTCAATTACCTCGAATTGAAGTTCTTGGATGATTAGATTGGTGCATCAGCAGAAGAAGAAAACTTCTGTTGAACAAAAACTGGATCCCCAACCGCGACAGTTTTCGCTCTGCCTGTTGCTGAGAGTGAATCTTTGCAGACCAAATTCTGTCCAAAGAAAACCTGCATTTTTCATTTTCATAGATCATAAAGTTAAGCACTGTCACATAGTTAAGCATTATGGCATAGAAAAGTGAAATCAATATGGATGTTCCTGTTTAGTGAGAATATAGTCATGCAAGTATTGATGGTCAGACATATACGTGGAATAGCTACTTAGAATGAAGTCATAGTCAAAGAGATTTTACCTTCCCCTGCTTTTTCTTTAAATGCAAAGCGTGGTCTGATCGAAACTTCATTAGAGTTTGTGTTGGCTCATCCCCAGCCGTTCCATTATTTTGGTCGATAGTTGGTACCTGAAGAAGATGGCAAGCAACTCAAATCGAATGCAGAGATTAGCTTATCTATATTCATACCTACAAAAATCTTAAGAAATAAATGAAAAGATCCATTAAAATTCTAAATTAGCCTGGCCATGGTGGTTAAGGTAGGAATAGATCTAGTAGACTGTCCGGCTAATCTCAGCCTGAGTTTGGCAACTGGCTTGCTTCCTAAGCACAAATGGCTACTCTCAAAGTAATGTCCAACTGGGCTTGTTCAGTGATGATAATATCTTGCATGTTTTCTATAATGCAACTTCACTACATAGTTCTGCATGCAGTTCTAATATTTCAATATTTGGCCTAAAGGAGGTTACTGATTTAGGCAGAGGCAAAGAATTGTAAACCTTTGTAGCTAATTTTCAATGGTTATTGCGGAAGTGTAAGAATGAATTCTTATATGCAATTGTCAAGCTAGCCTTATTTTTCTATTATTACAAAGGCCATTCCAAGCTCTTGAAGAACATTGGGTTCAATTGGGTTAAATTGACATAAAGAAGCTGGCCTTTAGACTGGGTTAAACTCAATGCTGATGAATTGCTTGGGAAAGGTGAGCACAGGAGGGGAATTGGTTTTTGTTTTATGCCATTTTAATGGTAGGCTTTGTTTGAGGTTAAAAAAAAAAAATGCAGAAATGCTTTTAAAGGTTTTTTCCGATAACTGAAAGCCTACGGATGTAACATTCGTATGCACATTATGATAAATAAAATCCAAAATAAACAGCAATAATATCTGACTCTCATAATATTACAGAGTGGAAAGAGAAGACATGTTACCTTACAACGTGAGCATAATTTGACACCATAAAATGTCAACTCGTTTATTTT
The DNA here is from genome assembly GCA_001649415.1 of Musa itinerans. Lineage (NCBI taxonomy): Eukaryota > Viridiplantae > Streptophyta > Magnoliopsida > Zingiberales > Musaceae > Musa > Musa itinerans. The sequence continues at coordinate 134,987 of LVTN01000035.1, forward strand.
TATTTCTTTCCACAGGTCCTCTGAAAATGGATCACATCCATCAACAAGGATACTGAAAAACAAAATTGTTAACTCATAAGTGCCTGAAGAATGATTTCACCAACATAATAAAGCACACCAACAATGCACACCAACAATAAAGCACACCAACAATGCAAAATTACAGAGTATTAAAACGATACAACTTCCAACTGCATTTATGATTTGAAAAAGAATGAATTGTCTATATATTGCCCTCTTACTTTGTTCTGAAGCGATTAATTGATAATGGTTCTTCCAGAAGCTCATTCAAAGCATTCAATGATCCCTGCACATGTTATCTTAGAAAAGAAAACTGAGTTCTACCTTAGTAGAGTATAAGCATTTGGAATCTTGCAGTTCCACTTAGGATGTAGCTAACCTGGGATGCCAATAAGAACGGAAACCCATCAGAGAACACAGTTCTATATCCCTGAGCATAGTTGGGATCCACTGCTCTAATTTCTGATGCTGAAACATCAATATTATAGGGAAACATTTTTATCAGCACCTTCGATGCGTTAGACATGACAAGAAAAGTTCACAGGTATAGTGTCAAAATGGAAAAGGACACTAAAATGAATAACTTTGAAATAAAAAAATGGTTTTATTTAATTATTTATAAATGGAACTCAGAGTTCATGATTTTTTTCAGATAATCTTCTATACTACTACAACAACAACAAAACCGTAAGTCCCAACTTTTTCCAGATAATCTTCTATACTAGCTTCAGAAAATGATCCAAGGCATAAACTTTTAAATCAAAATGTCATACTTCAAATGAAAAAGGATAAGGTAGATGTATAGTAAAAGAAACCACATAGATGACAATATAGGTTTCATCAGGTGAAATGTAGTCGAAGCACTGAACTTGCAACAGAATATCTTCTACATAATTAAGACAATACAGGTAAAAAACATTTTGAGCAAATTTAGGATGGTTGGGGAATCAACAAAAATAAACTGATGTTATTGGCCAAGTAAATAAGATACAAACAGACACTACAAAAAGTGCAATATTACGTACTATACCATATCGGTTAAAAAAACTAAAACACTCTCCCTAGCATCATATTATCAGACTGAAGAACGTTAGCATTGAAAGAAATACAAAGATCACCGAAAGATAATTACCAGTATTGAAACGCACTAGACGACTTGGTTTTTCGAGATACTTCGTAAACCACTCAGATGCTTCATTGCCTTCATCAAGTGCCGAACCAGACCATTCCCAGACAGAGATGTCATTAATTACATCACACACTCTATTCAGAGGAATCTTTAGTGTCTCCATTTCAGGAGCCTTTATAACTGTAGAAAATGCAGAGAATATGAAATTCACAGAGAAAATATGGACAATAACATTTACAAAGTTTAGTTGTTTTATGAATATAGAACATTGAATCATATTAGGTGAAATTAATAGAATAATATTAATGAAAACCTAAAACCAACATTGCTGCTGAGTACACTGATATTTACTGATAATTTTTTAGGCAAAACATTTATGGGTAGTTATGATGAAAGATTGGAATATAATTGAAATGGGAATACTGTGAAGTGACTCGATGTTCAGTCTCTCCCACTGGACAATGTTGGATCAAAAGAAACAAACTCTAAGTGATAAAGATCAACATTGCTCGCAAAAAACAAAACTGAAAACCAAATGTAAGCTTACTTCCACATGAACTTTTACTTCCACTTAGCTGTGTAAAGGAAGGATATTCAAATATTTTTGTAGTTACAACTTATAAGTAACTTTTCTTTTGTTTTCCTCAGTCTCTTGTCATACATAACTGTTCAAACTACTAATGACTTCTTTTCCTTTATTTTCCTTTTCTTCCCAAACATTTTTTTAGTAAGTACTAGTTTTAGTTTAATCAAAGAGGATAGACAATGATATTTTGAATTTGTTATTATTATTTTTTCCTATTTTTGACCCACCATCATTTTTAGTTCTCTTCCCCTCTTAAAACCCCGTAACTTGAATTGATTTAACATTCCATATTGTTGCACATATAATGTAGACTTCCAAGTGTTTGATCTAAAGCTTCATCAACATCTTTCCTCTCTCCCAGTCAGAAATGTTCCTACCTCATCATGAGTGCATTATTGTTATCCTTTCTTTTCACATAAACCTAGCATCCACATCAATGTCCTTGTATGTATCATACTAAATTTTGGAACACGTTTGCATATAAACTTTCCAACACTGATTAAGAAGATATAGTTGATCATAGTCTTCTTTTTTTTTAATCTATATAAGACTAATTTTGGAATATGTATATTCTTATCCTTCCAACACTCTGATCCATATATATGTTAGGTCTTATAGCTACCTTCTTATATATTATCCTTCCAAACGAAAGGGTAGTTGACAATTGTAGAAGACTTAAAGCACAACTTTCCACATTAATAAGATTCATGTCCTGTTTCAATCGCTCCCTTGGAAGAAAAGATCCAATGTACCCAAGACATTTCTTCTATTTCTGTTGCTAAAAGGTAGGTCAATTTGTTAAAGAATCTTTTCTGCACAGTTCTTATCCAGAAAATCTCGTAATATGTTTACTATATCTAACAGAAACCTAAGCTAAAAATATCAAAATTTACTATAAGAATCACGGTGTATTGGCATTGCCAAGCAGGTGAACCGAAATGCATAATTATCTCTTAACAAAATGGTAAATGATCAACTAAAAGCAAATCATCATAATTCCTAAATTGTGCTGATAATAATTGGCTTGCAATATTCTTATAACTTGAAATGATTGATTTATAATGATCTTACGATGATTATCCTTTAGCAAATGATATACACACCCATATATGAGATATCATTTGGCTCCCAATCTTCCCTGAAGGCATCCATCGGCAGCTCTACCTCAACCAAAGCAAGCTTTGGTTCAACTCTTTGAGTGTACGCCCTTCCATTTGAGTTCACAACCAACCACTGCCGATCCCATCGAAGTCCTACAGATAAATGAAAACAGTAGGTTGAGACAAGCGACTAGAAATGCCACTATATCTCCAACATAGCGCTCCAAATGGATGACAAGACTGACCTAAGAGTATCAGAAATCATCCTTATAAAAAGCTATCAATAGACCAAATGCACTAGCCATATTTAATGAGATAAATATCTAATAAACTAAATATACTTGTAGTGAACTCAATATCAATGACTAAAAATAAATGTGTTGGTCAAGAATGTCAATTCGAGAAGTCCTCAGCAATTCATCGTCGAAGGAAAGAAATGTAAGCATCGATTGAGGATGTGGGGTGAACTCTCAAGGCTATCATCAATTCTCCGAGAAGGAAACGGGCAATTGGAAGGGAAATCTGGTTAGTGTACCCGTGGAGGTGAGGCAAGCTTGAGGAACAGAGATGCCACGGCAGGACTTGATCGGGTAGACGAAGATTGAGGCGACGGTGGCCGCCGACTCCCGCGAGCCAAAAATGGAGGCAAGAATCGAGGACGCCTTCTCCATCCCCTCCCTATTCCCGGATCTTCTCCGCAGACACCAGCTTCGAGCGCTTCGTTTGCTTTGCCCAACGTCTTATATAGGCGGAGGCGGCTTCGATGCAGACCGGACCGGACACTGAACCAATGGGATTCAACCCGGGATCGAACACATTAGATTGATGTATATATGTATTTTAAACGATTAATTCCACAATGTGTACAATAGACCTGCTTTAAGATTCGAGTAAGAAGAGGAACGGACGAACGTCGGCAGTGACAGCAGAGTGAGGACAGACACAAAGATGACGTGTGACGAGACGATTCGTCTGATCTCCGGCAAAGATCGTGATCATAGAAACCTGGCCGAGTCAATGGACGTGGCAATACTGTGAAAACAAAGAGTGTCATTTTATAACGTATACATTTTTTCCTCAAAATTAGTGAACTTACCTGATTTAATAGATGCAAACTGTACATATTCGATGCATCGCAAAGCAATTTTAATATCTAAACACCCCCCAAACATGACATGCATATATAATCGGAGAATGTATTAAGATGATTCTATTCTGTAGCATCAATCTTCAAATCAATGGTAATCCGCACCGAGGTCTTGTTCTTGTAACATAAAGAACAGAAGGCATATAAGTAATTGCAATCTCAGAATATTGACATGTAAAAGACAAATCAAAATTTTGTGCCTATCCATTGTACATGCTGATTAGACTCATAGACTTGCTCAAATTTAATCATCAGGTCAACAATAAGATGCCAAAATATTTAAAATATATTAGACAGTGATGATGACCGGTTGCCATCATCCCCTCAAGTGGTCTCATGGTGCAGCAGTCAAATTAGTGTCTAAAACACAAACTGATAACAAAGTAGGCATCATGAGGTTAGAAGCCACCAAAGAAATCTCTCCGCTAATGGAAGCAGTCACAACCCAAATTTCATTCGACAATATATTTAAAATTACAAGGGAGGGAGGGGGAGAACTGCGTAGATACCGAAAGGCATCAAAATGGAATGACTGTTTCAATCAAATCAAAATCAGAGTGTTGTCATCTTGGAAATGAGAAAAACTAGCACACCCTGATACAGATGCACTCTGCAAGCAGACCGAGTAGTTTCTCGTGTAGGATGAACCTAATCCATCAACCCATATGCCTGAAGAAATATCTGGTAGTCAACAAAATGTAGTTCAAATGTCTCGATTTGTTACAGAATAATGCTTACAATACAGATATGACAAGAACAAGTGATTATTACCAAAGCTCCACGGAAGATTTTTTGCATCGGCTAAATGTTTTGCTGGCAAGAAAAACAAAAACTGTCGAATTAGAAGACTTGTCTGTACCGACTAGTGGATCAGTCACCAAATGGAAAAATATGTCTTGACAATTATTATTATAGAAAGGTGGTCTGAATCTGCCACTAGAATAAACCAGTTCCAATGTTATGCAAGAATAAAGCACATATATTTGGGTCAACAGAAAATACTGACTTAAAATTCTATTTATGTTTAACAATTTGAAAATATATGCCTGCAAGAAATATTACTGAACCATTTCAACATAAACCAAAGAGTCAACTTAATTGTGTTTCTTGTGGAGATTCAAGTTCTTCTATTAAGCTCAGGTGACCATGCTTTTTAAATCCGATCATCTCAACACCTAATATTCTATGGTGTCATAAACATCAATATAGGATTTCCAGCCTTTATTCACATAAACAGATGATTAAGAATATACAAGCAGTTCTACATTCAGGTGAACCACAGACTCCAAGCGGTACCCGGCGGACCTTCATGATTTTTTCTTTTTAGCAATCCTACACCTCAAGAAAGCTAAAGTAATACATAATTTACCAATGTCCCTGACGGATTCTTAAGCAAGTAACTAGCTTACCTGATATGACATGCAAATGCAAAAGTTTCACATTAAAAAAAAAAAATCCCACCTTACCACCATTTTTCCTTTCATCTTATCCTTTTTAGAAGACTACTGTTGATTTTTCTGCTTGGACATTTTCATATTCTTCCTTCAAGGTTTAAACTTTTAGTTTCTCTCATATAAACTCTTTCAGAGATTTATGTGTATTTTAAAATTTGCAGGAAAAGTTGCAATTTTATGATTCTACAGGCATATCTATGCTAATATCCAGTGTCAACACATGTCCAACAGGCTACAACCTCCAAAAGTTTCCATCTTAGCTTAGAAAAATTAAGGTTGCCTCTCCTTGAATTACACATATCCGACACCACTCGCTCTGCTCGTCTTTTACCTCCAGAAAAGACACAAAAACCAGACCACCCACTAAGCCTATGAAGTCCGATTCCCAATAAACAAAGATCTGTAGATGACATGAGGTTTTAAGCCATCAACAGAAGATTATAATTTCCAAGTGATGATCCATGAATTGGCTTCACTACCCCAAGGGTAAATAAACCATCCCGGTTGTCTAAACCATCCCAACTACATAAAACAACATGGAAAATCAAATATCCAAGAACTTATCCTTAACAAAACATAATTCATAGCCACTTAAAGCATCATTATTCATCAACAATCCTAACCAAAACCAGTATTAAGGAGAACATGCATATATATAAAAAAAAATTGTAACTGATACCTTCATTCAGGATATAAACCATTGCCTTCCATCTTCTGGGACCATTATTTTCACATTCAAGTGAAATTATAGTATCTCATTTCTGTTGCTAGTCTTGTTAAATGGTTTCCCACATCCTCTCCTCGAATTTCAACTTACTCTCTTTGATCTACTGTCTCAAGCTGTTAAAAGAAATATCAAGTTTGGAAACAAAGCATCGACACATTGCAAGACAAATTAAAATCATCAGCCTAATCATTGATTCTCTCTAATACTAATTGTCATGATCCGACCTCCATAGAATAATTATCCTATTAACTTAATGAGTTCAAACCCCTAGCTCAAAATGCTTAAGCCCTAATTATTTGTACTAAACCCATCTAATTTAATAAATCAAATCAACTCTCCTCACACATCTGATGTGTGACTGAATTGGTGTATCTTACAATCTCCCTTACTTAAGACTTAATGTCCTCGTTAAGACCCAAACGCAACACAACCAAAAATAAACTTTAGTATAATACATGTGAGAGCCAGTTGGCCCTCTCTCCATATCAAATATCAAGTTCACTATGATATCATTTGCCATGATCTGACCCAAAAGGATAACTACAATATCATTCATTTAAGTCACTTACATGAGCTTAAGCTCATGTAAATCATATTAAACGCATCATACATTGGAAAACCAAATCAAATCTCCTCAGTCCTCATACATCCAAAGTGAGACAATGTTGGCTCGGTACGATACGGTACCGTGTACTGAGTGGTACGCCAGGGCGTACCGTGCGGTACACCTAATTTAGGTGTAAAACCCTCCGAAAATACCTGAAAATAAAAAAAAAGTTAGGATAGGGTTTCTAAGTTAGAAATAAATATAGTAATAGCATAAGTTTAGCAAAATCAATGTAAATTAAGTAAGAATAGTATCACATATCTTTTTCGGGCTTTGAAGAATATCTTGTGTAAGGTTCGTATTTCAGTTCATTACGGATTGTCCTTATGTAAACATACCTCTTGATTAGAAAGTCCTTCATCTTAATCTTCCCAAATTAGCCTCGATTCAATTCACAAATCGTTGTGTTGTAAAATTTAGGAGAGCACAAATGTGAGAAAAAAAGAGTTTGAGATAGTTTAAGAGAGTATGAGAATGTAATGGAGTGAAATAGGGGAGAAGAAGGGTTTAAATACTATGAGAAAGGGCTCCAATAGTCAATTTGACCGTTGGAGCACTGTATCACTGTTACCGAACAGTTTTAAATATTTCTTCCTCTTATTGTAGCACTTGCATTACTGTAGTACTGTAGCACGTTCCGTCCGGTAGTGGGCGGTCCGCGTACCGGTATGCCGTCGGACCGATACGTATCGCCCGTACCAGACGATACCATTCAAAATTGCATATCTTGCTCTGATATCATTTGTCATGATCTGACCCAAAAGGGTAACTACAATATCATTCATTTAAATCACTTACTTAGAATGCTTAAACTCAAGTAAATCATATTAAACGCATCATACACTTATAAACCAAGTCAAATATCCTCAGTCCTCATACATCCAAAGTGAGACAAAAGTGGGATATCACAATCACTATATGGAGAAATTTAATTGCAGGTTATGTAAAGTACAAAACAATATACAAAAAATAATAATTTTGAACAGACCAAAGATCCTAAAAGCAGCCAACAAAATATCTAAAGAAAAGCAAAGGTGCGATCCATCATATCTAGTTCAGCTAAACATTTCACAATATTCCACCATGCTCCAATGTGTTGTTGAGTGTTACGATAAATCTATAGGTCCCTCCTCACTATCTAACTTAATAAATCAAATCAAACCTCCTCACACATCTGATGTGTGACTGAATTGGGGTATATTACAATCTCCCCTGTTTTAGACTTAATGTCCTTGTTAAGAATGCAACCAAAAATAAACTTTAGTATAATACATGTGAGATCCAGTTGACTCTCTCTCCATATCAAATATATATAATTTGTCATGATCCGACCCAACAGGACAACTACAATATCATTCATTTAAGTCACTTACTCAGAATGCTTAAGCTCAAGTAAATCATATTAAACGCATCATACACTTATAAACCAAGTCAAATATCCTCAGTCCTCATACATCCAAAGTGAGACAAAAGTGGGATATCACAATCACTATACGGAGAAATTTAATTGCAGGTTATGTAAAGTACAAAACAATATACAGTACAAACCAAAAAAATAATAATTTTGAACAGACCAAAGATCCTAAAAGCAGTCAACAAAATATCTAACGAAAAGCAAAGGTTCGATCCATCATATCTAGTTCAGCTAAACATTTCACAATATTCGACCATGCTCCAATGTGTTGCCGCCGAGCAACGATAAATCTATAGGTCCCTCCTCACCACTTCATCCTGTTTCCTTTTCGCACCTAGCGAAGAGAAGTCTTATTTTGGTACTCCAAAAAACAGAGATACCAAGACTTGTGAAACAAAACGTAAGACTTCCAATGCCGCACTTCCATAACCTAATGGGAATATTCTCTCTGTAGAGGTTATCTGGTGCACCATGTTAGCAGGAATGAAGAGCATAATTCTTTTCAAGAATATTATAGAAGACACTGCAGTACACCATCCATCAATTCCTTCCCCAGGTTAACCCAACCGCACTCACCAAGGTCAACACTGCAGTACACCCAAATCACCATGCCCTAATCTCCTAATTCAACCGGTCTCCTAGAACCCCAAATCGATTATCGTCTCTGCTTTCAACTAACTCCACGCATCCACCGCCGCATAAGAACAATCAGATTCCACGAATCAAAGAACAAACAAACCAACAAACAAGAGAAAGAGAGACGCACACGCTTTCGCCACTCGGGCGTTCGTCACTCCGTCTCTCTCTCTCTCTCAGAATCTTGCGGAAGGGGCTTCGAGTCGACGAACGTGCCCAGGCCATGGCAACGGGTCCGGCTTACATCGATCGATCTCGATCCGGTTGGATCAAACCGGACCAAATCAAGCTCGGGCTAATTGGATCTAATGTAGCTGCCGTACATTAGGCCCGGCCCAAAGGGCGTGTCGGCCCGAATCCGACCCGCGTAAGTGGATAACCCTCTCGCTCTCGAAATCTAATGTAATATTTGCATGTAAATGTAAATATTAGTGCACATAATAAGTCAACCCGAAAAGTCTCCAATAATTAGAAACATATGTGTATGGAATTGGAATTAGAAGGGAATGTGTGAGTCAGATGGAGGGGAGGGGGGTTGCAGAGAGAGAGAGACCATTGGCAAAGCATGAAGAAGAGCCTCCATGAAGCTTGGCAAAAAGCATAGCTTGACTTAATATTTTACTGGAGGGAATCCATGTGAAGAGCATCTCTGTGCTTGAAATGTAAGCTAACATGGTTAGTGGATTTGATTTGGGTCTTAATTAGTTAAAAGTTAAGTGCCAACTTTGCTCGGGATTCTAAATGTACAGCCCCCTTTGCATCTTGGACTCGAAGGAATCAGTGTTCTAGACTTTTGCATTCTTCATTGCCACCTGAGAAGCATGCATGCATGCATGCATGAGAGAAGATGAAGGTGATCTTTGGATCCAAATGAATATTGTGGAACATAATCTAGATTTTACTTTAGTTGCAATGATTAATATGATCCATTACCTCATTTTTTAACTTTAATTGACATATGTATATATATACTTTCTTTGAGATTTAATATAATATGTTTGGCAACTTTATATTGCTATGATCAGTTGGACATCAAATCAGACGATTTAGTTGACTCTTGTATCAGTCACATTTGAGATTATGCAAAATATCTCCAAGTTAACTCTCACTTAATCTCTCTGAAATATACATGATTCTCTTTCGACACTAACTTGAGCATCGGATGAGCCATAGGCTTCCAAGGTAATAAATTTTAACAAGGATTATGATTTATCTTGAGTCTATGAGACGTCGAAAAATCAAAATTTATTAAGATCGGATCAAATTGATGCCTCTAGTGGTGCTAGACATTGGTCTTGGTGCTCGTTGGATTCGATCTAACTCGACCACATCAACAACAAGAAGTTGTGGCCACTGATACAAAGGGTAGGTGTGCCAAATTATGTAGTGCCTAAAATCTTCTTCTTTTGGAATCTTAGCTTTTCAATGCACTTCCTTGGAATATATACTCATGAAAAAAGTATACTATGATCTAACAGAGGCAGAGTCACAACTTTAGAACATCAAGAATGATGCCATAAAATTTCAAAAACTAGAGGGGAAAAAAAATAGTAATATTAAGTTAAATACAATATATGATTCATCATCAAAATTATGTATAATACAAATGTCCTGGAATATGGTCACTGCAGCAAAACCTCTATTATTTGTGAAAGTTCATCAAACATAATATACTGATACAACTCATCTTCTATTTTTAATGTAAGAGTTCATTCATAGAGAATTAATTCTTCTAGTAATACAACACAGCAATAAAATTAACCCTTTTGTTTGTGCTATGCTATGGACAAGGTTTATTGCTTATGTGACATTAGATTCTACAAGTCCTATTCTCTTATGTATCAGTGGAAGTTCAAATATATGCACATTAAAATAAATACACAGAAAAGAAAAGATGAGTGATTAAGAAGAACCATGGCATAGAAGAATGGAGAAGAATCTTTGTTGAACAGACAAACAAGAAAGCATCTATTCCCAGTGGTGGAATAGAGCAAATGGAATGGATTTCCCTCCCCATGCAGGAAGAGAGCTTTAGCTTTATGATGTTCTTACTCATCCTCCCCACTTGTGGCCTTTGCATGGGGGCCAAGGTGTCCAAGTAGTAATGCCTTTGACTTATTTAACTCATGTTTGGATTTGACTGGTAATGGAATGTTTTGTGTGTTCCTGTGACTGTGACTTTTATGCATGGCTGAGACAACTTTATATTCCCTTGATTTTATTGGTTGAGCCCACAATCAGATATGCAGGTCCATCCAAATGTCCAACCAGTAAAAACTCTGAAGATTTGGATGTAACTCTTTGAATGTTGTAATCTCATAAATCTATTTATTTTTTTATATCTAAAATATTAATTTAATGATAATGTATCAAATCATATCTTCGTCGTTTATCTATACAAAAAAGAAAAAGTAAATTGATGTGTTACTATGAATTATATCATATTTTTAGGGTTTTAATGAAAATAACAAATGACTTATACCAACTTTACTTTATTTTTTAAAATTTTTAATTTTTTAAATCTCAGTCTATGAATTTTAAGAGATATCGATCAGTTTATCCGTAAAAAAAATACCTTAATCACTTGATAATAAGGTCCAAAGATTTATATTACATACTGGTTAAGCATGAAGTTCCTATTTTCTCTTATGGATTATGTCACATACTTTAGGGCTTGAATGGTATCAAACTTCACTTTAGGACAAGCTGGCTGATACATGTTGTGAGTGAACAATGCTGCACTCGCAACAGCAGGAAGAAAAGAAAAGAAAAGAAGAAGAATCACTCTTTGATGCAATGCATGCATGGAAAGATCTCGAGGAACTAAGTGGGATCTACTGCAATCAAAAGATCCTGAGAAAATTTGATATTGAGGAAAGATTTGTGAGAGAAATCTTTAATGGTGAGCAAGTGTTTTGGGAATAATGAGTGCATGATCAGAATCAATTCTTTCTTAGGTAGCAATCCATAGATTATATTATCATAGCCTCCTTAGTTGCTCCAATATCTGGCAAGCTGTGTTGAGTGAAGCTTTTTATGTGCACTTCATTTCTTGTCCAAATAAAAGCTTTTAACTAAGAGAGATGAAGACAATGGAATGCAGTAAAGAGAGAGAGAGAGAGAGAGAGAGAGAGAGAGAGAACAACAGAGAGAGGAAGAGCAGCGTATGTGACATGCAACCTTGACTTGTGGAGTTCCATAAGAGTCGTAATTAATTAAACTTCTGTCCCATCATTTTTTTCTCTCTCAAGAAAATAAAATAAAGAAAAAGAAAGAAAGAGAAAGGAAAAGGAAGGTAGGGTTGTATGCTAAGGCCAGTATGATTGCATGGGGTATCTACTGTTCCTTGTTTCGAAGAAAAGGTTACTCAGAGACTACAGGAATAATAACCTCATCATATGCTCTCTCTCTCTCTCTCTCTCTCTCTCTCTCTATCTATCTCATATTGCACATGCACATAGTGAGGGCAAAGGAGCTAGGGTTTCAAGTTGGTGGCTTTCCAGGAGAGAGAGAGAGAGAGAGAGAGAGAGAGAGTTCTGAGGCCATCTCTGGAGATATCGCACCCTATTCCTTCATATATGCCAACTTTTTGTTCTTGAATCTCTCCCAATTCCGTAGCAGGAGAGGAGAACCAGAGAGGAAAGCAAGAATGTTCCCTTCCAAGAAGCCAACTATGAATTCACATGACCGGCCTATGTGCGTCCAAGCTGACTCTGGCCTCGTCCTCACCACCGATCCCAAGCCTCGTCTTCGCTGGACCGTCGAGCTCCATGAACGCTTCGTCGACGCTGTCAACCAGCTCGGCGGCCCCGACAGTACAACCTCCCTTCTCTTCCTCCTCCTCCTCTCTCTGTCTCTCTCTCTCTCATATACACTTCCAACTCTAGCAAATGATTCTTCTTGTTCCTAATTATTGCAGAGGCCACGCCGAAAACCATCATGAGAGTAATGGGCGTGAAAGGTCTCACCCTGTACCACCTCAAGAGCCACCTTCAGGTAGATGATGCATCCCACAAAGGTGTTCTTCGCATGCTTGCAACTGTTTCCTACGCTGATCTGAGGATTTTGCATGTAGAAATTCCGGCTCGGGAAGCAACCACACAAAGAATTCAACGAACACTCACTCAAGGATGGTGAGCAGCTTATCCTCGCTAGTTTCGTTGCCTTGGGCGTCTTCCCTGAGTATTTATGTCTCTGATGGCAGCTACTGCACTGGAGCTTCAAAGGAACGCAGTCTCTTCATCTCGAATGATGGGTCGAAACATGAACGAGTGAGTTCTACATCATCTCTCCGTAGCAATTCCTATGCAGATGACATGTATAGTTGCTGAGATTGTTGGTGGATTTGGAATCATGATAGCACCAGTGCTGCGCACGGAACCGAAGCCATCAGGATGCAGATGGAAGTCCAGAGGAGGCTGCACGAGCAATTAGATGTAATCGAACATGCCCTCTTGGATTAACACAGTTGGTTCCATCTTGCACTCTAATGCATGCTTTTGTGTTCCTAGGTTCAAAGACACCTGCAGATCAGGATCGAAGCCCAAGGAAAGTACATGCAAAGCATCTTGGAGAAGGCGTATCAAACACTGGCCGCCGACGGCATGACCTCGGGAGATCATCATCATCACCATCATCATCATCAAGGGCTTGCCGACATGGCTTCCATGAAAGATTTGGATCCTTCCATGTGCTTCCCTTCTCCCCAAGATCTGCAAGCACTATACGGCGGAGATCAGCTGGAGATGCAGCAACAGATGAACGCATCTGTTGATGGGTTCTTACTGGCTAACGACAGCACATGTCTGGACAAGATCAGCAGGCCTCACCCCTTCACCTCCGACGAGAAGCACCCGTTCGTTTGGGACGACGACCTTGATGTGCAGAAACTGGGATCAGCTGCAGCGTGCATCGGACCGCAAGAAGAGCCATCCCCGGGTCACCGGCTCGGGACTGCACCGTCGGCGATCGACATGGACGCCGTGGTAGATGTCTTCGCGGCCAAGCAGATGATGCTCTCGGCAGACAGCGCAGGTGAGAAGAAGCACGAGGGATCCACAAAGCTGGAGCCGCCATCACCGCTGAGGGCTTCTCTACCCCTGGAAGGTATCAATCCAACCCTAATCGGTGGCAGCTTCGCCCAAGCAAGAAACTTGTCTTATGGGTGAAGGAAGCCATGCCATCCCTGGAATCAAGGTAGTACTTTTTGAGGTACTGTTCATGCAAGCACTAAAACTAGGTAAGAACCTTAGGATTTTGTGATCAAGTGTTCCAGAATAATGCCACGAGAAGTACTCCACATAAAACCTGCGAAGACATTTATGCTCTTGCTCTTATTTGTTCTTATGATTATATATCTTGTTGCTTAGTTGACCGATTAGATCTTTGCATTCTCATGCATGCATGCGTGCATGCACGCATGCATCGAGCAACCACTTGGGAGTTCATTGCACATTTCTTTTCGTGTTATGATTTGTAGCGACAGCAATCCTGCAAACTACATGAATTGCTAGTGTTTGAAGTTAGAGTGGCAGTAGGAAGCACTGTGGCCCCTCCAACATCAAAAGCAGCGATCTCCTCCTACCTCAACAGCAACTACTACCAAAAGAAGCGAAGCTTCCCTTCTTCTTCTTGATGGTACTTGTCATCCCCCCCACTCTGTCTCTGTGAGTGTGTGTGGGGGAGCAGAATCCGATGTGCTTTGATCTCCATGCCTTGAGCACTCATATGGCGCCCTCATTCAGCAAAGCAGTCATCAGAGAAGCTTCCTCGAGAGCCGCACTGGGCTCTTTAACCTTTATCCCTTGCTTCTCTCAGCTTTCTCTTTGCGGGTGGAGAGCTTTCTCCTGCCTTCATTTCCCTGCGACCAATAAAGGCAGGTCACCACCTTCCCTCCTCTTTTCGACAGGACTCTCAAAAGAACTGGTTTTTCCACCATCGGAGATTCCAATTTTCTCACCATCTTTCGGATGAAATGGAGTTACGAGCAGGCTTGTCGCTGTGCATGAATGGAGAAGATGAGAAGATGACTCTTGGTATCTTCCCTCCCATGTTGTTCCGATGACAGACGAAAGGAAAAGGATGAAGTGGAAAGTGACAAGTGCAAGCTCTGTTTCTCATGCAATGCCCTACCAACGACGACTCACACAATCATGCATATGGAACATACATTCTGTGATACGTAGGTAGGTATACCGCTCGGTGACACGTCCCCCACAACACGACGCTGACAGGGATGATGATTTGTCATCGACACATCATTAGTAATCTATTTTAGCGATTAAACATTAATCTAATGATAAGCCATTGCTAAAACTTATTTTATTTTCCCTCCTCAATCACCATAAAGAAAGCTAACATATGCTAATGATTTTTTTCATCGATGGTATTCATGATTAGAAATTAGACATTAAATACACCATAATTTATCCAAAATTATTTCACCTATACCGTAAAACGCCAAATTAGCACTCTCAAATTGGTTTGGTGTTTTGCTCATTGGATTTGGGAGCTTAATTAAATGGACTTGACTTCAAGTGAAAATAAAGCACATTTGGGGGGTTCTCGATGGGCTAATTGGGTTGGGCAATCCATCGAACACCACGTTGGGCTGTAGAAAGCTAGTTGCGCCTCTCCACCATTGCCATCGTCGCCTTGTCACGAACGGTCATCGCGCACCCACAACAAATCCATTCAACGAATTGTTCGTCGCTCTCATCTATATGTATAACTGCTTGGCAGCATGTTTTGTCTTGGTTTTGAGTCATTTTGCTTGTAAAAATGTAAGTTCGAACAAGTTGCAGCGTTACAAAGCGACCGTTCACCGAACCGAGCAAAATAGCCCCAAAACAGCCCAAAATAGCTCTATTTTCGTGTGCCACGGGCTGTTTTCTGTAGCCCGCTTCTACTCACAAAACGTCAACCATTTCAGCCCATTGGAACCACCCGGGTGGCGTAGGGCTGGATGGGGCTTCGGTATAGTGTCGGGCGTTGAACAACATTTCGCAAGTTCGCACGTTACCTTGACGAGAACTTGTTGTCGCGCCCGGCACCCGGTGAGCAACTGTTTGTGGACTTGCAACTGTTCGTTCAACCCTCTAAAGTCTTTGGTTTCCCCCTCTCCCTCTTTTCTCTTGTGCACGCAAGGTGCTCGCTGAATTGCTTATAAAGCTTCCCCTTTTCACGAGACGTCAGGACTTGTCCGTCGCTCGTTCTTCGAACTAATCAACTTTCTCTTTTACAGATCCTTCGGGGCCTGCGAGAGATTACAAGTGGGCTGATCTTTGCGAAGCAATATCGCAAGGGCGAAGCGCGACTTAGGCAACGCAAGCTAAGTTCGCGTTTTTGCCGCAAGGGTGCCTCACGACTTGGGCAACGCAAGCTAAATTCGCATCTTGGCCGCAATGGTGCCTCACGCCTTAGGCAATTCCAGCTAAGGTCGTGACATTATGGTATCAGAGCGGGCAAGCACTTCGAGCGAACAGCGAAAGAACTTCGCAACTTCGCCATGGCAAAACATCGTGGCGAATTAAGCAAGACGGGGCAAGCCGAACCCTTGCCCCAAGCAGTCGCAGGTGGGCTGTAAGTGCATACTCGCTCTCATGCTGTTGGAGCCGCTCATGAGGAGCGCGACAGCGAACAAGACGATCAAGAAATTGGCTACTCTCCGCGAGCAGAGGAGGCGTAATCTGGAGCGTCGACTGGGAAAAAGAGTCATAAGGAGAGACTCACAACGGCGGAAACCCACTTGGATGTTCTTAAAGCAAGCTTGGAGGAACTCTACCATGGCCAACGAAGGCGTGTTGGGGTAGAGAGCTCGCAAAAGGAAGTAGAGTCCAGGATCGACAACGTCGAGGCCCTGGTCGACCGACTGTCAGATGACACCAAAGACTCCGTGCAACACCTGCAGGAAGTTGTGGTGGAACTCACTTCAAGGATGGCCATGCTCACAAGAGCACTAAATGCAGGAGGAAGCAACACCCGCGTTGCACTACCACAAAACTTGAGGGCACCTGAGCCTCATGGTTATGGAGAGGCCAAAGATGCCAAAGAGCTCGAGAATATTTTGTTCGATATGAAACAATACTTTCGAGCTACGAGGCCCGATTATGAAGAAACCAAAGTTTCTATAGCAACAATATATATGAACGAATATGCAAAACTTTGGTAGCGAACCCATTGGGAGGAGATCCAACAAGGTCGATGTCGGATTGACACATATGAGGACTTAAAGCGGGAGTTGAGAATTCAGTTCCTATCGGAGAACACAGAGTTCGTCGCAAGAAGGAAGTTGAGACAACTCCGCCAGAGTACTTTAATTCGAGACTACGTGAAACAATTTTCTACGCTAATACTGGACATACAGGACATGTCCGAGAAGGACAAGCTATTCAGCTTCCTCGATGGTTTGAAGTCATGGGCTCAACAAGAACTAAATCGAAAGAATGTCATCGATGTGATCGGGGCAATTGCTGCTGCAGAAAGGCTCAGTGACTTTGTTTCCTTCGAAGACCCGGGAAGAAGAAAACAATTTTTAAGCAATCATCCTCCAAAGTATTCTCGAGGGAAGGAGCTCGGGGCGAACAAAGGAAGAAGAATTCCCACAAAGGTGTTGAATCTCGGATTTTGATGATGAAACCAATCGATAAGTATTTATGTTTTAATCTACATTTTGAGTGATGTAGGATGCTTCGATAAGGATGAGATAATTAAAGGAGGAAAAATTATGTTGTGCTGGAGGAAAACATGTCAGAAGATTGGACGTCAGGCCAGAAGAACGGTCGACGTATCGATAGAAGGCTTCGGGCCGTGGATTCGGGCATCGGACCAAGAAGAGCGAATATTACATCAAGAATATCGGAGTTGCGGAGTCAACTGATCGATTGGGCAATAGGTCGCAAGAGAAAACGATGTGCCGAAGAATCGGATGAAACATCGATGAACCAATGATATGTCATAGAACTTTAATGCTTAATATTAATTGTCTAGATCGAAATATGTTGTATATGTACAGTATTAACTACGATAGGAACATCCTCCACCCGCCTCTCCGTCTGCCTCGTCATCCTTTCCTTCTTTTCTCGGATGTCTTCCGTCAATCCCGCCGCCGCCTCCGGGCGGGGCTGCGGGTGATTCGTGTCCCTTCCGCGGGATTCCTTCGATCACTCTGCCGTCCTCCAGCCTAAATAGCTTATATTTTTCAGGCGGGAGAACGTCGCCGCGGCTTCGGTAGAGAAGCTCGAGTTCGCTGACGCGGATGAAACCACCCCGCTTCCCGCAAGTTTGTCACCTGGCCTTGCCGGCACCGGAAGGGGCATGGTCGACCCGCCCGGTCGAACTCCCAGCGCGCGCGAGGAGAACCGGCATCTCCGACGGAGAGCGGTTCTTGGTGCTCCAAGGCCTGGCCTGGAATCAGACGATGAACCAGCCTAGGATGGGACGCGAGGAAGCCGTGAGGAATACGGTGGAGGTACTGTCTCGTGGCGGCCCGGTAGTGAGAGGGGCCCTGGGATGGGGAAGGGTGGAAGAGCAATGATGCGGGGAAGACGAAGAGGTGGGAGATTTAGGGGACGAGGAATGAGGAAGCTGACGGGGGACGTTGGCATTTATCTTGGGGACAATGCAGACGGAGAGAGGCTAGAGAAGAAGAGGCTTGGGGAAGAGAAGAAGATGGAGTTGGCCGAAGCACTGGAATGCTCTGCCTTCTCCATTGAAGGATGCCTATTTGGATGCTCTACATAGTAACCATATGGTTTGTTCTTGAAGTGGCTACCCTTTTTGTACCCTGCAAACTGTCTTATCTGTTGTCTTGCTTGATCTTGATCTTTTTGTTTATGCAGATTGAATATGAACCGGAATACGCAGTCGGTTTTTGATAATCCAGACATCGATGAGAAGCCTCCGATGTCCCTTCTTGAAGCACCAGAAAAGTCTAAGCCATTCTTGATGGCATATGAAGCAACACAGAGCCAAGAAGAGTTGGAGGTGATTCATAGTTGTGCTACAATTAATTCATGATTATTCTTATTTTGCATCCTAGTCTCTTGATCATAAGTTGTTGACCTTCTTACATCAATGATATGTAGCAGTCGATGGTCCTCAACCGAAAAAGGTCATTCCCTCGACTGTAGTAACGAGCTGAAATTAATCCATGTGAATATCTGTAGGTTACCGAGACATATGGCCTCATTCTTGCATTTGTACATTCTTGATGGCATATGAAGGGATACAGAGCCAAGAAGAGTTGCAGGTGATTCATAGTTGTGCTACAATTAATTCATGATTATTCTTATTTTGCATCCTAGTCTCTTGATCATAAGTTGTTGACCTTCTTACATCAATGATAAGTAGCAGTTGATGGTCCTCAACCGAATAAGGTCATTCCCTAGACTGTAGTAACGAGCTGAAACTAATCCGTGTGAATATCTGTAGGTTACCGAGACATATGGCCTCGTTCTTGCATTTGTACATTCTTGATGGCATATGAAGGGATACAGAGCCAAGAAGAGTTGGAGGTGATTCATAGTTGTGCTACAATTAATTCATGATTATTCTTATTTTGCATCTTAGTCTCTTGATCATAAGTTGTTGACCTTCTTACATCAATGATAAGTAGCAGTTGATGGTCCTCAACCGAATAAGGTCATTCCCTAGACTGTAGTAACGAGCTGAAATTAATCCATGTGAATATCTGTAGGTTACCGAGACATATGGCCTCGTTCTTGCATTTGTACATTCTTGATGGCATATGAAGGGATACAGAGCCAAGAAGAGTTGGAGGTGATTCATAGTTGTGCTACAATTAATTCATGATTATTCTTATTTTGCATCCTAGTCTCTTGATCATAAGTTGTTGACCTTCTTACATCAATGATAAGTAGCAGTTGATGGTCCTCAACCGAATAAGGTCATTCCCTAGACTGTAGTAACGAGCTGAAACTAATCCGTGTGAATATCTGTAGGTTACCGAGACATACAGCCTCGTTCTTGTATTTGTACATCTTTAGATAAAAGGACAAGTCCTAAGTTATAACCGATAATGCTGGTTCTACCCAACCAGATATTAAGTAGGATTTTAGCTTTAGTTTAGCTAACTCCAACCTCTTATCTTCTCGGAGAGATGTTTTGATAAAGTTTGACAAATAACTCCAATTTTAATGTATGGTACTTCTTAGCATCTATGCATAACCTGTTACTCGTGTGTATGTAGATATGACTTGAAATCTGACTGAATTAAGGTCGTTACGCTCAAGTGTCAGAGAAGGGCCTGCTTATCTTTTATTAACCGTGTTAAACACTAAGCTCTATATCCCAACAGTAGTTGTGTTGTGATGTCCATCAACCGAAGTATCCCAATGTATCTCCAGATAATGAGTGCTAATTTCTGTAAAAAAAAATGAAGGATGGAGTCAGAATCTAGTGTATCAGAAGAAAATGGGTGAACTGAAGTGACATAGGGTTATGGTTGCTGACTGAGATCACACAGACAAGCATCCTCAAAGAAGCGTCTGTCATGAATTGGTGAATTTTTGCCAGAAATTTTTCGAGTAGCTAACTTGAATCGAGAACCCTGAGAAAATCTGTAAGTTTGGGAATGAATGCATAAATTTGTGATTATTTGAAATTATTGGTGAAAAAGGTTTTCTAAAGTTAACTTCACGTAGTTGACAAAAAAGAGCTTACGGATATGTACTGTGGACCTGATAGAGTTGCTGCTAAGCAACAAAATCAAGAGTTGGAAAGGGTGGCAAAAACTCTTCCAGAGGATATACCTTCTTATGTTAAGAGGTTTACAGACCAAACTCTCCTGCCTCTGCAAGTTGTCTTCCTGTTCATATCTTTATGTTTTAATCCAGATGTACCCATAAAGTCTATGTTTCAACAGAATATGCACAGTGAATGCAAATATTTGCTTTGGATGTTTGTTTGATTGTACTGCATCTTATTGCATTCTATTTAAGTTCTTATTTCTCAAGTACAAATATTTCTGGAAAAAGATGGTTTTTCTTGTTTTTCTTTTTCTGCTTCTTTTCTGGGTTGCAGTGTTGCTGCTCAAGTCTGCTGCATGAAGCTGATAGATTTATGGTTGTTTGTGCTTTTGGGAATCGTACTGCAACTCACAAGGGTCACGATAACTTTATAAAAAGGATTGTTGTTCAGTTCTATGGCATATTGTCTACTGTGATTTTTTTTCCGGAATTCTGATACTGTTGCTGAAATCTGCTGGGCCAAGCTATGGTCTTTGAAGTGTTTCACCTCTTCTGTGTCATCTTCTGTATATCAAGTTATTTTCTTTTCTGCTTAAAATTTCTGCTGCAATTAATCATGTGCAGAACAAATATTGCATGTCTTAGGCCTTTTTTCAATAGTTAAAGCTGCTGACTTCAATATTTTTACTGTTTACTGTTATCATGATTATAAATCTTAACTTCCTGTTTGCTTATCAAACCTAAGCATCTTGCTGGTTCCGAATTGAAACTCCAGCATGATACTCGGATGTTCTGTCTTCATTTGGATTTCGATTGCGAATTTAGTTGGTATACAAAGCATGTTTGATCTTGATTTCCTGGTCTTTTTTCAATAGAGCAACACAGGCTGGGGTTTCAACGAGAAATGCTAGTTCATGGACAAGCTTGTTTGGGAGGTTTCATGGCACTATAATTAGCAACTGGCCGACATGCTTTGGTAGAAGCTGAGAGTTGTGATCTCGCATCAGAATGCATGGTAAAGATCTGATGTACCATGTGATCGAGCACTGTTTTCTTTCAATATTTCAAATATCTTTTTTCTTTTTTCTTTTTTAACTAGCTACTACTGTCTTCGGATCGAATGTGCTGCTTATTCAATTGAAATTGACCGGAAAATCGGCATACAATCGCTCGCTTTTGTTGATTGTATTATGCTGATCCAATATTTTTGTCTGAACAGGAATTCATGCAATCACTCGAACATTGATGAACGAGCTGCATGAAGCAGTTGGTATCAGTTACTTTCTCATGAGCAACTTGATGAGCCAGACATCTCCATTCCGCCCCCATATGTGATGCTTGACGACGATATGGGCTTTCTTGTTCGCAATCATCATCGTCGATGGGCTCTTCGTTGATAGGAGCGCGACAGGCGGTGAAGGTGAAGATTTGCATCCTGTATCCATGTTTCTTGTTCACTGACACAGCAAGCATGTAATAGATGTGGAGATCACTAGGAAAACAAGTATGTCAATTAGAACAGGCAGTCCGGTCATTGAACATATTAGAATCTTTCTTGATATGTAGTAGTAGTAGTAGTAGTAGTGGTGCTTGCATTTAGACATATTTGATTAAAGACATTTATTCACCTTTTCTTTTTGCCTTTATTTTTTGGACGAATTTTCAAAAAGAGAGCCCATACATTTTGAAAATTTTCACCGAACGCTCTTGGGTTAAATTTTTTTGAAACAATGCTTCTGATTGTATGAAAAAATCATTTTACTTATTATTTTATCGGACCCGTCGCCCTTCACCTATAGCTCTCGTGTGAGGGTTGATTGTTTTCCATACGCTTGCAATCTTATGCGAGGGTTGATCGCTCTCCTCCACCATGTATGAGGTCACCTCATATCAGCTTTAGGTGAGTACCATGTATGAGGTCACTCCACATCAACTTTAGGTTAGTATCATCATCATAGGCTACGAATGTTTGATGTGGAAGATGAGAAAGGTTGTGGCCGATGTGCTAAGCTAAGGAGAGGGGGTAATTGATGGAGTGGTAGAATGGTCATGTTGAAAAAAAAATATTCTATAAAAAAAAAAATTCAAAATTAGGAATTTGCCCTATTTTTTAAATATTTGTTATTAATATTTATTTTATAGTTTGTTTAAATATTTGATATAAAAATAATATAAGTGTTGCTATCAACACGGGGGTGTAGCTCATATGGTAGAGCGCTCGCTTCGCATGCGAGAGGCACGGGGTTCGATTCCCCGCACCTCCACAATGTTTTTTTCGTATTTGGGCTTCAAATAGGTTCATCTCACTCAATCCCATTAATTAATGTATCCCAAATCCAACAATATTTTCTTTCCTTTTTTTAATTTTTACATTAATTCATCTATCTCTAAAATCCAACAACATTTTTCTTTCCTTCTCCCTACTTGAATAACATAATAAATCTCTTAAAAAACATATATATAAGAAACTTTTACATATGAATCATTTACTTCTTGAAATTATGTCTTTACCCATATATTATTCCTTAAAAAGAACTTCTCTTTCTCACACTCCACCCACTAATCTTAAGGAAAAAAAATGCTTTTTTAAATATCCTATATATATATAATATAATAAACATGTTATCACCATAATAACAAACAAGGATATTTAAAATAATATTAATGTGCCTAAAAAATAGTATTAATGCCAAGAAGGGTTCCAAAACCTCCCTGCTTTAATTGGTAACAAATGCAGCTTACCAACAACATATTTCCAATATAATAACATATATTATAATATATAGCTATCTGTATATATTATGTATGCTAAAATTAAATTTATATAAAAATGAAAAATACACAAAATTAATATATATATATATATATATATTTAAATTATATTATATTGTTTATTTATTTATATATGCTCTATACAATGGTCCATCTCTCTCTCTCTCTCTCTCTCTCTCTCTCTCTCCTTTTCCTTTTTTGGAGCACCTTTTTTATCACTCAGAGCCTCAGCCTCTCTCAGCGAATAGGCTTTGCCTTTCCTCCCCCCTCCTTCCCTTCCCACGGGCTCTCTTCTCCTTCTTCTTCCTGGTAAACCCTGTGGGGGGAAGGAGGAATCTTTACACACGCCATGGAGTCCATATTCTCAGGTCAGTCCCCATCTTTCCCTCCCTCCTCTTCTACTCACAATGCTGTTGATCTCCCCTGCTCGTTCCTCCATTTCCTTTCCTTTTTTTATGCGCGCCTTCTTCTTCACACGCCTCCCCCAAACCCGCACGCCAAGGCTCTCGTTTCTCCATTCACATTGGCCCCGCCGGTTTCTCTGTGCCTCCAGAGACTGTACATTTATATTTTCCTCTCGTCTTTTCCCCTGTTCTGTCTACATCGAGGATAGATTATTGGCAGCGCTCTTCTTTTAGATTTCAGCAAGTAAAGGTGACATCTAGGTTAGGACTTTTGAATATTTCTATTAGTTTGGCGTTCTTTACTCTTTGGTATTGCCTCTTGGATGCTTATGCGGTTAGGTCCAGGGGGAAGGAGGATCGACGCTTCATACATTGAGTGTAAGGTTTCCATGATTATTCTGGTGAGACATGCATGATCGAGCACCTTGATTCGTCGTAATGCTGCTGTTTATAGGGAGTTTTTAACTGATGCATAGATGTCTTGACCATTTTGAAGCATAAAAGTTTGATCTTTTTTGTCAAATAAGCCTGGCGACTTTGATCTACTAGGTTTTTTTCTTTGAAAAGTTTGGATATGTGAATGAGGAAATACATTGTTGAAGGTAGGACTGAGACCTGCCAAAAGGTTTCCCATGCAAAAGTATAATTTGGTCCATTTATATATTTTTAATATAGCTAGAAAATGATGCCTTGCATGTTGCATTATTTGATCCTGCCCTCTTTTCTTAATATTAATTTCCAATGCCTAATTGCCTGTAGTTTTTTTTTTTTTTTTTTCCCTTGGGCCATTTTGTTTCGGATGGAAATACATCTCCTGCTTACATTGACCTTCCTAAACCTCACATTGGTGGGAGAGCCTCATGCACTGGGTTTTTTCTTGGAATAAATGTGGTATAGTGTTGTAGGTTAGATTTTCTAGAACAAAACTCTGTAGACAAAGACATCAACACTAAGCTACAAAGTGGTGCAAACTAAAGTTAATTTGAGATATAAGTGCCAAGTGTTCATGAGGCCAACTTAAAAGCATATAACAAGATAAAACTTGAAAGATGGATGTCACTTCTGCTATATATATGTTCTACATTTGCTGAAAAATCTGAACCAGGCTAGTTTTGGATAGCAATCAAAGTTGCCCAAAGGATTGGACTTTTGTTCCTATTGCTTCTATGGTCTGTGAGTCCAGATGGACAAAAGTAGCTTTATTGAACCTTGCAAATAAGTCTTGGCACAAAAGTTTCTGTGAGTCAATGTGCAAATTTATTGAATCCACAATTTTGCAGTTGGAAGAGCTGGTGCTCCACCGAAACTATAAATCATCATCAAACCAGTCCACTAGAAGTTAATGCCATAACTAAACTACAAATGCTTTCTAGGAATTACATGTAGTTTCAAATGTCTTCCCTAAAACTTTCAACCAAATTTTGAAGTCATGTGCAGTGTAGAATTTGCACAGTGCCTTTTTTAATATAAATCTTTCAGTGCCTCGGAGAAATGGCATCATTTAGTGAAAGAAAGCAGTTCTCTTACCTTAAATATTAATATTTGGTTTATTAATTCTTTACTATTGACATAAATATAATGTTTGTAGTTCTTGGAAACTTTGTTGCTTTATATATATATATGTGTATGTTTTGCAAACTGCAAGCATTGACTTAGCTATGTAGTTGCAGAAAGTTACTTCTTTTTGTGACAAATGTATATCCATCTGACACCATGTTCCTGATGAGCCATTGCTATATTTTTTGGTCTACAGTTTCTCTAAATTGTTTGTTGAAATGTGTATTACTTTCCCAGTTCTTATGATCAAGTTAGAACTAAGCTGCAGTTGTATGTCAAAAAACCAGACTCAGCATCTCTTCATAAGACTAGCTTAAATTCACCTTTTGTCCTAAATCATTGGACCAAATTTTCATTATTTGCCAAAATTAGAAATGTGTCATCAAATACCTTTTGCTTCATTTCAGAGGAAATAGCATATGTACCTTTCAAATTAGCTTATTAGTCTTCACAAGCTTCTTGTGTAATCCTCCATAATGCTTCATAGCACTCCTTCAAGGCTATATATTAGGTGGAACTGAAAGTGCTTGACAAATATATGCATATGCACTTGCAACTATACAAGGTCACTGATTGTTATCAAATATAATGTCATCAGTTTTATTAATTATCAGTCAAATTTGACAGGTTTTGTCTTGTCATTGTTCTGCTCTGCTAGATGATTCAACACATCAGATACAAGATCCCTAAAGTTGCATGCCTACATATTTTCTTGTGATCATCTTTATTGCTGAGTTGTTTTTTAATTTTACAGAATTAAGACATCACAGGAACTGACAATCCTTTCATTTCTAGGTTTCGTTATAGATCCGACAAAATGCAGCCACTTAAGTTTGGAGGAGAAGAGAGAGCTAGTTCATGAGATATCACGCTGGGCGGACAATGCACCTGAAATTCTTCAATCCTGGAGTCGTCGAGAGCTCCTCCAACTAATCTGTGCTGAAATGGGAAAAGAAAGGAAGTACACTGGCGTAACTAAGCCCAAAATGATTGAGCATCTGCTTAGGCTAGTTTCTCAAAATAAAGGAAAAACCAATGAAGACAAAGCAGGCCTTTTATCAGCCTCACCAAAAAGCCCAAATGGAATAAAAAAGAAAAGGAAGAAAGAAAACCCATTGCAGAATTCCACAGATTTAACTCATGAAACACTGAAAACCAAGGAAGAACATGTTGATGCCTTGATCTGCCAAAATCCAGCTTGTCGAGCCACATTGAGTTTAGATGTGGGTTACTGCAAGCGTTGCTCTTGCTGCATCTGTCACCACTATGATGACAACAAGGACCCTAGCCTGTGGTTGGTTTGCAATTCAGATCCCCCTTATTGTGGCAATTCATGTGGTATGTCATGCCACCTGAAATGTGCTCTTAAGCATGAAAAAGCTGGCATTTTGAAGACAGGGTGTTCAGCAAAATTAGATGCCAGCTTCTATTGTGTTTGCTGTGGGAAAGTGAATTGGCTGATTGGGTAATCAACTTTGGATGACACCACAAACTTATTAAAGAGAATTTTTAACTGCACATCTTGTACATTAATCTTGCATTCCACATAGCAATAGATGAATACTGTACTGAAAAAAAGGAACATATTCAAAAAAAGATTATCAAGATTAGCTGTGAGGAGAAGATTATCTATTGTACTACATTAGAAGGAAGATAAGGTGGATTGTTTTATTGGAATAATTGAAAATAAACTACAAAAGCTTGGCCTAATGGCCACGTGAACTTATTGCTAACTGACAATTATGGGTTATATCGGTGTATTGAGTTTGAAGAAACATTAATTATGTCATGGCCCTTGTTATTGATATATTGCTTTGTGAGGTTTGGTGTCTAATGTCAATGTTTCTAACTAATTTTTCTGCTCACTTATGACAATTTATTTTGACTTTAATTTATATTATGTATTATGCCAAAATCACTGTTAGGCAACCAATAGTTTATATAGAACATTTAATGGATCGAATCATAAATCAATTTGGCGTTGTATATTTCCTATTCAAAGTGATTTATTATTCTTGCACACGTTGTAGATGATAGCATCGCGTCATCCATTCTGCTTTCTGATGCAACTCAATATTCATTCAGACGTGTAGGTTATTAAAGGGATCTTAGGTTAGTAACCGGTTTCATTATTATTCTTTTACTTCTTATGAATTAAAATTTTTGTGGGACTTCCTTTTTTCCTTGAGGACAAATAAATTTCCATATTTGATTTTTCATATTTGTTTAGTTGAGGAATTTGATCAGTATCATATAAAAACACTCTAGAACAGTTTGTGTTAACCATAAATTAAAACCTTATTAGTACATGAGGAATGTGCACACTGGAGTTTTATTTGGTTAAGACATTGTTCATACCTTGTTTAGTTTTGTTATATTTTGTTTGATATTTTGAGGTGTTCTATTATTATGATTTCTTTTGTGGACATACTGTTTGTTGTAATTGTTATTGTTGTAGCATTCCTTTCTACTTTGTTGGAAGTTGTATATGTCATCCAGAATCCCGATTCAATTATGTAAATTGATAGGAAACTTTTTGCACCATTCATGCAGAAGCTGGCGGAAACAGATGCTAATTGCAAAGGAAGCTCGGAGAGTCGATGTCCTGTGTGAGCGTTTATCCCTAAGTTACAAAATGCTCAAATGGACTGAATGCTATAAAGAGCTACAAAATATTGTCAATGCAGCTGTAAGGATACTCAAGAAAGAAGTTGGACCTCTCGACAAGGTCTCTACAGTGATGGCAAGAGGCATTGTCAACCGGCTTAATTGTGGTGCAGAAGTTCAGAAACTATGTGTTACTGCACTGGAAGTTGTAGACTCCCTACTATCCACTTCGTCAGACAACTTGTCTGGCATAAGCATGAAGGCCTCAGGTGAGATCCCTTTTTCTTTTCTGTTATATTTGATTTTGAATATGTTGTTGGTTCCTATGGATATGAACAGATCATTTTGAGACTGTCACTGGATCAGTTGGTGTAGGTTCCCAGATTTTCCACATTGACTTTGAAGATACCTCTCCATTCTCTGTTGTTGTTTCTCTTCACTCCAGAGATGATATGTTTGAAGAAAACATTATAGGCTGCAGTCTTTGGTATCGTAAGTCTGATGACGTCAACTATCCAGAAGAACCAAATTGCCTCGTACTGAGGCCAGATACTAAGATTATGATATCGGGTCTTAGCCCCTCAACTGAATATCATTTTAGGGTTTCTCCTTTCAGCAGCACCAAGGAACTTGGTAAGTGGGATGCCAAATGTGTGACAGAGAGCCTAAATGGCAACAGTGGTCAATGCTCCACTCGGAACTCCGATAGCACTTATATTAATGAAGATTTTCTCTCAGTTCCAAAGAAGGAACAGGACTTGGGTGAGCTGCCGGTCATTATTCAATCAGACTCGCAGAAGGGTTCAACAAACTCGAGCGAGAACAACCAGGCACCAGAGCTCCCTAAGTTCAGCCGTGCCAACCACCATAAAGTTTTACCATCTGAGGATGCTAGTGACAACAACGAAAGTCATTTACCACCACCATCTAATCCTGTCCCTTTTATCTGCTCCAAGCCTGTGCTCCTCGAACCTTGCAAGCCTGATATTAATAATACGCCAGATTCCGCCAACAAGAAAGAATCAGCAGAGAGACAGTACGAATACTGTGTTAAGGTGATCAGATGGTTGGAATGTGAGGGTCACATGGAAAAGGAGTTCCGAGTGAAGTTCCTTACCTGGTTCAGTTTGAAAGCAACAGCACAAGAAAGAAGGGTTGTAAATGCTTTCATAGATGTTCTGATCGACGAACCTGCTAGTCTGGTTGCTCAGCTGATGGATACTTTCATGGATGGCATATCTAACAAGGAGAAACCAATGTTACACAAAGGATTCTGCACCAGGATGTGGCATTAGCCATTAGCTAATCCAAGTAACCATGCTGGCCTCTTTTGTACCAGATGCACAACTTCAGCCTGGTCCTGCATTGCTTTTCAGAAGTAATTAACTATGGTAGAATTGGGATCTTGTAAGAGGGAGAAGCTCTCTTCTAATTTGTTAGGTTCTTCAGGATACCTTGTTTATCTAATATTGCCACTAATTATTACGTTTCCTCGTTAGGAACTAGAATTTAGAAGATGCGATGCCATGTTGACATTTGTCCATGCAACTCAATTTCTTCCAGCACATTGAATTCCACCTAGTTCAGCTTATGGCATTTTTCTACTGTGGCAAATCATGTTTGATTTTGTTCAGTTGCAGTCCACTTTGCACCTTCTAAGCATCAATGGTTCTGAACTTATGTGTAATGTCAAGTCTATGAAGAAAAGTTTAGAGCCTGCTTTCATGCAATCACACATTCAAAGTTTAGGATTGGCATTGTGTTCTGATGTGCTCATATCTTTGACTTCTGGGAGAATGAAAGATAAACTGAACATGTAGCCACAGGATGATTTTGATCTATTAAGCCTCATATCAGCACAGGTACAACTTGTTTGCTGAATTATCTATCATCATTATTTACTTTTCCAGTTCCTTTGTTTTCATCATCAATTTGGAAGCTACAGAAGAACAGCTGATGGCAAGAGAACTTTTGGAGCCATTTATGTGGTGATCCTAGTCATACACATGGCATGCCTTGGAATGCATATACCAAGAGCATCTTTTTGCAGAAATAATTTTGATGGCTGGAGTCTTCCTATTTGTCATACTTGGCTGAAACCTTAGATGACATGGCAAGAGAACTTTTGGAGCCATTTATGTGGTGATCCTAGTCATACACATGGCATGCCTTGGAATGCATATACCAAGAGCATCTTTTTGCAGAAATAATTTTGATGGCTGGAGTCTTCCTATTTGTCATACTTGGCTGAAACCTTAGATGATTGATGTGGTAGATCATGGACACCACAAGTCAAAAGTGCACTCTTAAGCTCAGCCTCTAATCCTCAACCCTCCATCATGTTGGGTAATGGTTCTTGGGTAGATTGAATAGCTTGTTCCTAAAGTCCAAATAAAATTGACATTTTTTTTCTTGTGTGAACCACACTGTAAACATTTTTAATTAGATGGTATTATGAAGTTGTTCCAAATTTGGGCGATAAAAAAATATTCTATTTTAAATTGATTTGATTAATTAGGCTACAATGAAATCGATCGAGTTAATCATAGGTGATTTGGTATTGACTAATTGATATGGCACATTTTGGTAACCAACCCTTCAACTACTGTTCATAGTTACATCAGCGTCTAGATCAACATAACGGACCACGCCCCTCGGTCAATGTCATTCCGCAAAGGTTGGACGGCGTCGATCGAGTACAGCGTCGTCCCACGAAGATCAGGACGACACCACCCGAGTAGAACATCATCCCGCGAAGATCGAGACGACGCCGACCAAGTACAATGTCATCCCGCAAAGATCGAGATGACACCGACCAAGTACAGCGTCGTCCCACAAAGATCTAGACGACGCCGATCAAGTACAATGCCCGTTGGGTTGGCGATCATAAATATGACAGGTACGATTGATCCTCGGGCGGAGGGATAAAAACCTATCATGGGGTCGGCGGGAGGGGATTGGTTCTTGGCCCATTTTCCATCTAGTTCTAACAAAATCTTCGAAAGGGTCGAAGTCGGGAGTCTCCTTCATGACCCCAACCTATGTGGAGGGACAAGCGAGATAGCGAGGAAGGCGTCTAGCCAAAAAGAAGTCTCTAGATCTTGAAGCCGAAGCCCAACCCCACCGGACGATGGCTCCCACCGCCTCCTGAGTAATGACACGGATGATCTTACACATATGGGATCGAACTAAGTCGTGCTGACCCCTTAGCCACGGTGCAAAGAATCACTATCACTAACGAACAAGTAAGAAATTTTCGCTCAAACAATATTATGATCCATACGCGTTTCCCGCGTGTTTCTCTCCTAATCGTTTTGGATGCTTGTGTTAGTTGTGATTCCTTCAAGTGATGCTTAAACACAACCATCATAGTTTCTCCATCGGATTCATACACGTTTCCACCATGTTTCCCCCCTTGGCCGGTTTGGATGCTTGTGTTTTGTGCTCTTATTAGTCTTAACTATTTCAAGTGATGCTTATCAAGTCACTACCAATCATACAACAGTTCATGGAAGCTGTCGGATTCATACGCATTTCCACCACGATTCTCCAATGCTTGTGTTTTATTTCTAATATTTCTAAGTCAAAGTGATGTTGATAGCCATTGCTATCATATGGTTCGAATTCACACACACACACACGAAGCTATTAGATTATTGAAGATAAGAATAATTATTAAAAAAAAATTATTAAATAAACTTTATTGAGGAAGTAAATAAGCTTAAATACATTAGAGGGAGGATTTTCCTGAACAGAATAGAGGATTTCCCTCAATAGAGGAGAGAGATTTTCTCATATAATCGAGGAAATCTTATTTGTTATCAGATTCATTATACCTATAAAATCTTTCAATCTATAAGTCTGTGATAAGTTTAGCTAAATCACAATTATTATCGCTTCCTTAACTATTACTCCAACATATTCTCCCTCAATAGCAAAAATGCAATACATCTCAAGGAGTCTCTCCTGCTTTCAGACTCGAGTGTGATAGATCTTTTGATCCTGCTTTGGCTTAGCTACGTCTTCAAGGATAATAAATGCTCGATCCTATTAGAGTCAACTACATTAACTCTAATTTTGGATATTCAATCCTTAATATTTAGGTTAAATGTAGTCCAACTTTTACATTTTTGATAGATATTCAATCATCATGCTAATTTTTGAGGATTTCAGTTTTTTTTTAAATTTTTTTATAGTCAAGGCTGATTTAATATAGTATTTCTTTTCAAAAAAAATAATACAGTAGATAAATATTTTTTTTCCTTTTTCAAGAGGTGTTTTGTTTTTTTATATTTTCTAAAAAGTACTTTATTTTTATCCTAGCATCTTAAATATTATTAGTTATGACACTAATCAATTACACCTTATAAATCGGTCCATAAGTTTAATCGATTAAATCTCTCATATGTAAAATTTATATTATTAGTTATCATTTTTTAAATAAATTTATATTATTTTTATGCCTTTATAGTTACACTTTAAGCCTAATAAAAATATAGTGATCTATATAAATAGTAAAAATAAGCTAACATACAAAGATAGAATTTCAAATAAGTATCTTCGTTAGTTTAGAAATAAATAAAAAAGGTAATCAAAAAAATCTTTTATTTTAAGAAATTCTATATCCCTTTTTTTTATTTTTGTTGAGCATTTTTTTTTCTTTTTTTCCCTAAAAGATGATATTGTTCTGGTATCTACCTCACTGGCCACTGCTTCTATCACGTATTGTCACCCTCGTCTCTACTCTCCTTTTCCTTTATCGTCTTTACGATGAGGGTGAGGGTAACGAGACAAAAATCGAAAATTAAATTAAATTGATTCATCCGATTACATGCATCATCGATCAATCAACCAAAAAATTAGAATTACTATTATGTCTTGTAAGTATATTTTGAAAAAAAATAAAAAACACTAATTCAGAAATAAAAAAAGGCATCTCTTGATAAAAGTAAAAAAAGAGAGAGAGAGAGAGAGAGAGAGAGAGAGAGATTTTTTCGTCCGAGTTTCTTCAAATAGAAATATTTATAAGTTGTATAGAAGAACATTTTTTTATGTATTGAAAACATGTCTTCTGCTCCGTGAGATGCCTAATATTTATCGTGGGAAAAAAACAAAATTAGAGAGAAAATAAATTATTTACAACAAACAGGCTTCAAAAATAAGACGAAAAGTCGATCGACGGCTCCGCGCCTCCATCACGCGACCTCCGACGGAGGCGGCAGGTTGAGATCCAATTCAAAGCGAATCCTCCCCGTCGGGGTGCCAGGGCAATCCACCACCGACGACGAGTCCGAGTCGCTCTCCACCCCGCCACACACCGGCGCTCTTAAATCTCTTAACCCCGGCAGCCCAACCGGACGAGCAGCCGCCGCCGCCTTCTTGGAAGCGGCGATCGGGTCGAAGAACACCAGCGGGCGCGCCGCCGAGGGAAGGTAGTGCGCGAAGGGGAACCGGGCGGCCGGGTGCCTGAACTCGAGATCCAGCGCGGCGGGTTTCCTCGATGGGGTGGACGACTCGACGGTGCTGACGCTGGGGCTGGAGCAGACGGCAGCGCCTGCGCCGTGGACGGCAGCAATGGTGACGGCGGCTGGGGCGGCGGGAGCGGAACCGAGGGGGTCGATCGGGCAGGGGAAGTTGGTCTTGGCCTTAGGGCCGCGGAACCGGCGCGCCGCGGTGTCGTAGGCGCGGGCGGCCTCCTCGGCGGTGTCGAAGGTGCCGAGCCAGACGCGGCACTTCTTGGCCGGGTCGCGGATCTCCGCCGCGTACCGGCCCCAAGGCCGCTGCCGGACGCCCCGGTACCGAGCCCCCTTCCATTCTCCTCCGCCGCCGCCGCCGCCGCCGCAACCGTCGCGGCCGTTGGCAGCCTTCACCCTGGGCGCCATCTTAAGAGTTACTTCTCCTTCTCCTCCTGATCAAGAGAGGTAGGCAGTTGGGTTGGGTTTGAGGCAGGAGAGGGGCGGGCGGAGGAGCATATAAAGAGGGGTGGAGGAGAGAGGAAGGGAGGAGCGGTGGGAGCGGACAAGGATGGGCGCGGTCCACGGGCAGGCGGTTTGACCGCCCTCGGCCGCCGCCCTCGCTCCCCATATCAAGCGTTTGATAAACGCGCTCCACCCTTCCCCCTTCTTATGATCAAGTTAGAACTAAGCTGCAGTTGTATGTCAAAAAACCAGACTCAGCATCTCTTCATAAGACTAGCTTAAATTCACCTTTTGTCCTAAATCATTGGACCAAATTTTCATTATTTACCAAAATTAGAAATGTGTCATCAAATACCTTTTGCTTCATTTCAGAGGAAATAGCATATGTACCTTTCAAATTAGCTTATTAGTCTTCACAAGCTTCTTGTGTAATCCTCCATAATGCTTCATAGCACTCCTTCAAGGCTATATATTAGGTGGAACTGAAAGTGCTTGACAAATATATGCATATGCACTTGCAACTATACAAGGTCACTGATTGTTATCAAATATAATGTCATCAGTTTTATTAATTATCAGTCAAATTTGACAGGTTTTGTCTTGTCATTGTTCTGCTCTGCTAGATGATTCAACACATCAGATACAAGATCCCTAAAGTTGCATGCCTACATATTTTCTTGTGATCATCTTTATTGCTGAGTTGTTTTTTAATTTTACAGAACTAAGACATCACAGGAACTGACAATCCTTTCATTTCTAGGTTTCGTTATAGATCCGACAAAATGCAGCCACTTAAGTTTGGAGGAGAAGAGAGAGCTAGTTCATGAGATATCACGCTGGGCGGACAATGCACCTGAAATTCTTCAATCCTGGAGTCGTCGAGAGCTCCTCCAACTAATCTGTGCTGAAATGGGAAAAGAAAGGAAGTACACTGGCGTAACTAAGCCCAAAATGATTGAGCATCTGCTTAGGCTAGTTTCTCAAAATAAAGGAAAAACCAATGAAGACAAAGCAGGCCTTTTATCAGCCTCACCAAAAAGCCCAAATGGAATAAAAAAGAAAAGGAAGAAAGAAAACCCATTGCAGAATTCCACAGATTTAACTCATGAAACACTGAAAACCAAGGAAGAACATGTTGATGCCTTGATCTGCCAAAATCCAGCTTGTCGAGCCACATTGAGTTTAGATGTGGGTTACTGCAAGCGTTGCTCTTGCTGCATCTGTCACCACTATGATGACAACAAGGACCCTAGCCTGTGGTTGGTTTGCAATTCAGATCCCCCTTATTGTGGCAATTCATGTGGTATGTCATGCCACCTGAAATGTGCTCTTAAGCATGAAAAAGCTGGCATTTTGAAGACAGGGTGTTCAGCAAAATTAGATGCCAGCTTCTATTGTGTTTGCTGTGGGAAAGTGAATTGGCTGATTGGGTAATCAACTTTGGATGACACCACAAACTTATTAAAGAGAATTTTTAACTGCACATCTTGTACATTAATCTTGCATTCCACATAGCAATAGATGAATACTGTACTGAAAAAAAGGAACATATTCAAAAAAAGATTATCAAGATTAGCTGTGAGGAGAAGATTATCTATTGTACTACATTAGAAGGAAGATAAGGTGGATTGTTTTATTGGAATAATTGAAAATAAACTACAAAAGCTTGGCCTAATGGCCACGTGAACTTATTGCTAACTGACAATTATGGGTTATATCGGTGTATTGAGTTTGAAGAAACATTAATTATGTCATGGCCCTTGTTATTGATATATTGCTTTGTGAGGTTTGGTGTCTAATGTCAATGTTTCTAACTAATTTTTCTGCTCACTTATGACAATTTATTTTGACTTTAATTTATATTATGTATTATGCCAAAATCACTGTTAGGCAACCAATAGTTTATACAGAACATTTAATGGATCGAATCATAAATCAATTTGGTGTTGTATATTTCCTATTCAAAGTGATTTATTATTCTTGCACACGTTGTAGATGATAGCATCGCGTCATCCATTCTGCTTTCTGATGCAACTCAATATTCATTCAGACGTGTAGGTTATTAAAGGGATCTTAGGTTAGTAACCGGTTTCATTATTATTCTTTTACTTCTTATGAATTAAAATTTTTGTGGGACTTCCTTTTTTCCTTGAGGACAAATAAATTTCCATATTTGATTTTTCATATTTGTTTAGTTGAGGAATTTGATCAGTATCATATAAAAACACTCTAGAACAGTTTGTGTTAACCATAAATTAAAACCTTATTAGTACATGAGGAATGTGCACACTGGAGTTTTATTTGGTTAAGACATTGTTCATACCTTGTTTAGTTTTGTTATATTTTGTTTGATATTTTGAGGTGTTCTATTATTATGATTTCTTTTGTGGACATACTGTTTGTTGTAATTGTTATTGTTGTAGCATTCCTTTCTACTTTGTTGGAAGTTGTATATGTCATCCAGAATCCCGATTCAATTATGTAAATTGATAGGAAACTTTTTGCACCATTCATGCAGAAGCTGGCGGAAACAGATGCTAATTGCAAAGGAAGCTCGGAGAGTCGATGTCCTGTGTGAGCGTTTATCCCTAAGTTACAAAATGCTCAAATGGACTGAATGCTATAAAGAGCTACAAAATATTGTCAATGCAGCTGTAAGGATACTCAAGAAAGAAGTTGGACCTCTCGACAAGGTCTCTACAGTGATGGCAAGAGGCATTGTCAACCGGCTTAATTGTGGTGCAGAAGTTCAGAAACTATGTGTTACTGCACTGGAAGTTGTAGACTCCCTACTATCCACTTCGTCAGACAACTTGTCTGGCATAAGCATGAAGGCCTCAGGTGAGATCCCTTTTTCTTTTCTGTTATATTTGATTTTGAATATGTTGTTGGTTCCTATGGATATGAACAGATCATTTTGAGACTGTCACTGGATCAGTTGGTGTAGGTTCCCAGATTTTCCACATTGACTTTGAAGATACCTCTCCATTCTCTGTTGTTGTTTCTCTTCACTCCAGAGATGATATGTTTGAAGAAAACATTATAGGCTGCAGTCTTTGGTATCGTAAGTCTGATGACGTCAACTATCCAGAAGAACCAAATTGCCTCGTACTGAGGCCAGATACTAAGATTATGATATCGGGTCTTAGCCCCTCAACTGAATATCATTTTAGGGTTTCTCCTTTCAGCAGCACCAAGGAACTTGGTAAGTGGGATGCCAAATGTGTGACAGAGAGCCTAAATGGCAACAGTGGTCAATGCTCCACTCGGAACTCCGATAGCACTTATATTAATGAAGATTTTCTCTCAGTTCCAAAGAAGGAACAGGACTTGGGTGAGCTGCCGGTCATTATTCAATCAGACTCGCAGAAGGGTTCAACAAACTCGAGCGAGAACAACCAGGCACCAGAGCTCCCTAAGTTCAGCCGTGCCAACCACCATAAAGTTTTACCATCTGAGGATGCTAGTGACAACAACGAAAGTCATTTACCACCACCATCTAATCCTGTCCCTTTTATCTGCTCCAAGCCTGTGCTCCTCGAACCTTGCAAGCCTGATATTAATAATACGCCAGATTCCGCCAACAAGAAAGAATCAGCAGAGAGACAGTACGAATACTGTGTTAAGGTGATCAGATGGTTGGAATGTGAGGGTCACATGGAAAAGGAGTTCCGAGTGAAGTTCCTTACCTGGTTCAGTTTGAAAGCAACAGCACAAGAAAGAAGGGTTGTAAATGCTTTCATAGATGTTCTGATCGACGAACCTGCTAGTCTGGTTGCTCAGCTGATGGATACTTTCATGGATGGCATATCTAACAAGGAGAAACCAATGTTACACAAAGGATTCTGCACCAGGATGTGGCATTAGCCATTAGCTAATCCAAGTAACCATGCTGGCCTCTTTTGTACCAGATGCACAACTTCAGCCTGGTCCTGCATTGCTTTTCAGAAGTAATTAACTATGGTAGAATTGGGATCTTGTAAGAGGGAGAAGCTCTCTTCTAATTTGTTAGGTTCTTCAGGATACCTTGTTTATCTAATATTGCCACTAATTATTACGTTTCCTCGTTAGGAACTAGAATTTAGAAGATGCGATGCCATGTTGACATTTGTCCATGCAACTCAATTTCTTCCAGCACATTGAATTCCACCTAGTTCAGCTTATGGCATTTTTCTACTGTGGCAAATCATGTTTGATTTTGTTCAGTTGCAGTCCACTTTGCACCTTCTAAGCATCAATGGTTCTGAACTTATGTGTAATGTCAAGTCTATGAAGAAAAGTTTAGAGCCTGCTTTCATGCAATTACACATTCAAAGTTTAGGATTGGCATTGTGTTCTGATGTGCTCATATCTTTGACTTCTGGGAGAATGAAAGATAAACTGAACATGTAGCCACAGGATGATTTTGATCTATTAAGCCTCATATCAGCACAGGTACAACTTGTTTGCTGAATTATCTATCATCATTATTTACTTTTCCAGTTCCTTTGTTTTCATCATCAATTTGGAAGCTACAGAAGAACAGCTGATGGCAAGAGAACTTTTGGAGCCATTTATGTGGTGATCCTAGTCATACACATGGCATGCCTTGGAATGCATATACCAAGAGCATCTTTTTGCAGAAATAATTTTGATGGCTGGAGTCTTCCTATTTGTCATACTTGGCTGAAACCTTAGATGACTGATGTGGTAGATCATGCACACCACAATTCAGAAGTGCACTCTTAAACTCAGCCTCTAATCCTCAACCCTCCAAATAGCTTGTTCCTAAAGTCCAAATAAAATTGTTGATGTGGTAGATCATGGACACCACAAGTCAAAAGTGCACTCTTAAGCTCAGCCTCTAATCCTCAACCCTCCATCATGTTGGGTAATGGTTCTTGGGTAGATTGAATAGCTTGTTCCTAAAGTCCAAA
The DNA here is from genome assembly GCA_001649415.1 of Musa itinerans. Taxonomy (NCBI): domain Eukaryota; kingdom Viridiplantae; phylum Streptophyta; class Magnoliopsida; order Zingiberales; family Musaceae; genus Musa; species Musa itinerans. The sequence continues at coordinate 173,690 of LVTN01000035.1, forward strand.
TAAAATTGACATTTTTTTTCTTGTGTGAACCACACTGTAAACTTTTTTAATTAGATGGTATTATGAAGTTGTTCCAAATTTGGGCGACAAAAAAATATTCTATTTTAAATTGATTTGATTAATTAGGCTACAATGAAATCGATCGAGTTAATCATAGGTGATTTGGTATTGACTAATTGATATGGCACATTTTGGTAACCAACCCTTCAACTACTGTTCATAGTTACATCAGCGTCTAGATCAACATAACGGACCACGCCCCTCGGTCAATGTCATTCCGCAAAGGTTGGACGGCGTCGATCGAGTACAGCGTCGTCCCACGAAGATCAGGACGACACCACCCGAGTAGAACATCATCCCGCGAAGATCGAGACGACGCCGACCAAGTACAATGTCATCCCGCAAAGATCGAGATGACACCGACCAAGTACAGCGTCGTCCCACAAAGATCTAGACGACGCCGATCAAGTACAATGCCCGTTGGGTTGGCGATCATAAATATGACAGGTACGATTGATCCTCGGGCGGAGGGATAAAAACCTATCATGGGGTCGGCGGGAGGGGATTGGTTCTTGGCCCATTTTCCATCTAGTTCTAACAAAATCTTCGAAAGGGTCGAAGTCGGGAGTCTCCTTCATGACCCCAACCTATGTGGAGGGACAAGCGAGATAGCGAGGAAGGCGTCTAGCCAAAAAGAAGTCTCTAGATCTTGAAGCCGAAGCCCAACCCCACCGGACGATGGCTCCCACCGCCTCCTGAGTAATGACACGGATGATCTTACACATATGGGATCGAACTAAGTCGTGCTGACCCCTTAGCCACGGTGCAAAGAATCACTATCACTAACGAACAAGTAAGAAATTTTCGCTCAAACAATATTATGATCCATACGCGTTTCCCGCGTGTTTCTCTCCTAATCGTTTTGGATGCTTGTGTTAGTTGTGATTCCTTCAAGTGATGCTTAAACACAACCATCATAGTTTCTCCATCGGATTCATACACGTTTCCACCATGTTTCCCCCCTTGGCCGGTTTGGATGCTTGTGTTTTGTGCTCTTATTAGTCTTAACTATTTCAAGTGATGCTTATTAATTAAGTCACTACCAATCATACAACAGTTCATGGAAGCTGTCGGATTCATACGCATTTCCACCACGATTCTCCAATGCTTGTGTTTTATTTCTAATATTTCTAAGTCAAAGTGATGTTGATAGCCATTGCTATCATATGGTTCGAATTCACACATGTTTTCCCATTGCTATCATATGGTTCGAATTCACACACACACACACGAAGCTATTAGATTATTGAAGATAAGAATAATTATTAAAAAAAAATTATTAAATAAACTTTATTGAGGAAGTAAATAAGCTTAAATACATTAGAGGGAGGATTTTCCTGAACAGAATAGAGGATTTCCCTCAATAGAGGAGAGAGATTTTCTCATATAATCGAGGAAATCTTATTTGTTATCAGATTCATTATACCTATAAAATCTTTCAATCTATAAGTCTGTGATAAGTTTAGCTAAATCACAATTATTATCGCTTCCTTAACTATTACTCCAACATATTCTCCCTCAATAGCAAAAATGCAATACATCTCAAGGAGTCTCTCCTGCTTTCAGACTCGAGTGTGATAGATCTTTTGATCCTGCTTTGGCTTAGCTACGTCTTCAAGGATAATAAATGCTCGATCCTATTAGAGTCAACTACATTAACTCTAATTTTGGATATTCAATCCTTAATATTTAGGTTAAATGTAGTCCAACTTTTACATTTTTGATAGATATTCAATCATCATGCTAATTTTTGAGGATTTCAGTTTTTTTTTAAATTTTTTTATAGTCAAGGCTGATTTAATATAGTATTTCTTTTCAAAAAAAATAATACAGTAGATAAATATTTTTTTTCCTTTTTCAAGAGGTGTTTTGTTTTTTTATATTTTCTAAAAAGTACTTTATTTTTATCCTAGCATCTTAAATATTATTAGTTATGACACTAATCAATTACACCTTATAAATCGGTCCATAAGTTTAATCGATTAAATCTCTCATATGTAAAATTTATATTATTAGTTATCATTTTTTAAATAAATTTATATTATTTTTATGCCTTTATAGTTACACTTTAAGCCTAATAAAAATATAGTGATCTATATAAATAGTAAAAATAAGCTAACATACAAAGATAGAATTTCAAATAAGTATCTTCGTTAGTTTAGAAATAAATAAAAAAGGTAATCAAAAAAATCTTTTATTTTAAGAAATTCTATATCCCTTTTTTTTATTTTTGTTGAGCATTTTTTTTTCTTTTTTTCCCTAAAAGATGATATTGTTCTGGTATCTACCTCACTGGCCACTGCTTCTATCACGTATTGTCACCCTCGTCTCTACTCTCCTTTTCCTTTATCGTCTTTACGATGAGGGTGAGGGTAACGAGACAAAAATCGAAAATTAAATTAAATTGATTCATCCGATTACATGCATCATCGATCAATCAACCAAAAAATTAGAATTACTATTATGTCTTGTAAGTATATTTTGAAAAAAAATAAAAAACACTAATTCAGAAATAAAAAAAGGCATCTCTTGATAAAAGTAAAAAAAGAGAGAGAGAGAGAGAGAGAGAGAGAGAGAGATTTTTTCGTCCGAGTTTCTTCAAATAGAAATATTTATAAGTTGTATAGAAGAACATTTTTTTATGTATTGAAAACATGTCTTCTGCTCCGTGAGATGCCTAATATTTATCGTGGGAAAAAAACAAAATTAGAGAGAAAATAAATTATTTACAACAAACAGGCTTCAAAAATAAGACGAAAAGTCGATCGACGGCTCCGCGCCTCCATCACGCGACCTCCGACGGAGGCGGCAGGTTGAGATCCAATTCAAAGCGAATCCTCCCCGTCGGGGTGCCAGGGCAATCCACCACCGACGACGAGTCCGAGTCGCTCTCCACCCCGCCACACACCGGCGCTCTTAAATCTCTTAACCCCGGCAGCCCAACCGGACGAGCAGCCGCCGCCGCCTTCTTGGAAGCGGCGATCGGGTCGAAGAACACCAGCGGGCGCGCCGCCGAGGGAAGGTAGTGCGCGAAGGGGAACCGGGCGGCCGGGTGCCTGAACTCGAGATCCAGCGCGGCGGGTTTCCTCGATGGGGTGGACGACTCGACGGTGCTGACGCTGGGGCTGGAGCAGACGGCAGCGCCTGCGCCGTGGACGGCAGCAATGGTGACGGCGGCTGGGGCGGCGGGAGCGGAACCGAGGGGGTCGATCGGGCAGGGGAAGTTGGTCTTGGCCTTAGGGCCGCGGAACCGGCGCGCCGCGGTGTCGTAGGCGCGGGCGGCCTCCTCGGCGGTGTCGAAGGTGCCGAGCCAGACGCGGCACTTCTTGGCCGGGTCGCGGATCTCCGCCGCGTACCGGCCCCAAGGCCGCTGCCGGACGCCCCGGTACCGAGCCCCCTTCCATTCTCCTCCGCCGCCGCCGCCGCCGCCGCAACCGTCGCGGCCGTTGGCAGCCTTCACCCTGGGCGCCATCTTAAGAGTTACTTCTCCTTCTCCTCCTGATCAAGAGAGGTAGGCAGTTGGGTTGGGTTTGAGGCAGGAGAGGGGCGGGCGGAGGAGCATATAAAGAGGGGTGGAGGAGAGAGGAAGGGAGGAGCGGTGGGAGCGGACAAGGATGGGCGCGGTCCACGGGCAGGCGGTTTGACCGCCCTCGGCCGCCGCCCTCGCTCCCCATATCAAGCGTTTGATAAACGCGCTCCACCCTTCCCCCCCCTCCTCCCACCTCTCCGCCACAGGATTTCTACGCCCCCACAAAACCGGTGCGGTCTTGCTTTAAGCGGAGTGCACATAACAGAACGGCGTCAGCTTATCTTAACGTTGATCACGTGGCACGCGGCAGGCCGGCCGGGCGCGGGACGGAACGCCTGCGTAACGGCCGTCGAGTGGGGGCTGAGCGACGGCGGTCAGGGCGTGAGCGTGGGTCCCCCTGGTGGTGGCCCGCGCAGGTCGGTGTTCTCTGCCGTGCTGATCGGATCTGCAACGGGCATTGCCGACCTCTCTCTACTTGGTTCGATTAATAGCGTTTCCATGGAAAAATAGACCGCCTTGGTTTCATTGGTGGGAGAGATGGAGGAAGAAAAGGGTTGAGGGCTGACGGAGACTTAACTTCTTCCGCAAGCATGTGTTCACACTTGCTCCCATGCGATCATCACTTCATTTCCTACCATAGATGATGGTGGGTGATGCTCCCAGCCCAGGTACATGTCATCTTTCTCCATCTCAAAACTTTCTTCTTGCCTCGATTCTTGCTCGTTTGTCTTGGTTTCGGGGAACCAATCAATATGAATCATGAATCAGTCATGGATGTCGACATGCTATCATATCATCGACGCAGATGTAAATGCAAAGCACACGGATTCACAAGAAATTTTTTGTCGATGAATTATTATTATGTATCCTTGTCGACAAAGATAAAAGGATAATTAATACTTGAATCTCACTAGACTTTAATTGGTGCTTGCTAATGTGCTTATTATCATTATTGATAAAAAATTATTTAATTGTGAATCATGAATCAGTCATGGATGTCGACCTGCTATCACATCATCGATGCAAATGCAACCACGCGGATTCACAAGAAATTTCTTGTCGATGAAGATAAAAAGGTAATAATAATACTTGAATCTCACGAGACTTTTAATTCGTGCTTGCTAATGTGTATAGTAGTAGTGTATATGTGATAAATTATTTAAGACCAAAAAATGGTAAAGGAGACAGACTTGATGTGCATATACAAGTCGATATGTCCGAGTGGTTAAGGAGACAGACTTGAAATCTGTTGGGCTTCGCCCGCGCAGGTTCGAACCCTGCTGTCGACGGTCTATTTTTATCTTTTTTTTCCTTTTTTATTAAAAAAAAAGGGATTATCCAAGGATTTATAATATTTTAGCATTTTTATCTTTTTTCCCTTTTTTATTTAAATAAAAAGGGATTATCCAAGGATTTATAATATTTTAGCATTTTTTTAAGACCAAAAAATGATAAAGATTTCATATGTCACTCAATTGATATGAATATTATATGACTTGTAAATCAATGTGCATAAACGCGTCGATATGTCCGAGTGGTTAAGGAGACAGACTTGAAATCTGTTGGGCTTCGCCCGCGCAGGTTCGAACCCTGCTGTCGACGGTCTGTTTTTATTTTTTTTTCCCCTTTTTTATTTAAATAAAAAGGGATTATCCATTTTTATCTTTTTTTTCCTTTTTTATTAAAAAAAAAGGGATTATCCAAGGATTTATAATATTTTAGCATGTTTTATATTTTATTTAACGCCTTTAAGGAAAACAATTATCCAATAATTTATAATAATTTATGCAGTTTCGAGAGGTCTTCGGACAACTCATGCGTGCCAACCCCCTAACAAATCATCTCTCTCTCTCTCTCTTCGGACAACTCATGCGTGCATTTATACCTACCGGATCCTGAGACTCCCAATCGCGCACGCCGTTGAAGTCGACCGTCAATCCCGTTTCCCGTCCTGCCTTGCCAGATCCCGTCCGATGGCGACGTCGGCGGCGGCCGAGGCGGCGAGGTGGGTCGAGGAGTCCACCCGCGACGCCCTTCGGTTCCAGCTGGAGACCCTCCGCTCGATCCTCGAGAGCAACGCCGGCACCGCCTACCTCCGCCTTCACCTCCGCGACCGCCTCCCTGATCCCGCCCGAGTCGACCCCGCCCTTGTGGCCACCGCCTTCCGCCGCCTCGTCCCTCTCTCTTCCTACGACGACTACGCGGATCTGATCGAGAGGATCGCCGACGGCGCCGAGCCGCCCGCCGCCCTCTCCCTCGATCCCCTCATCTGCTTCTTCAATAGGTCTCTCGCCTCCTCTCTCACTCTCTCCATTCCTTGAATACAAAGATTAGAGCTGCGGTTTGATCCTTCATTGGTCTACTTCCAGTTCAGGAACGAGCACCATGAAGCCAAAGCTGATACCTTTCTTCGATGCCATACACGCCAAGTCTGCTTCCAGTCTTGCTCACCAAGCCAGCTCGGCCTTCCTTCACAGGTGTTCTTGTCGATCCTCGAAACCATGCTGCTCTATCTCATCTACTTGACTTCCTTCTCTTGCTTAGGTTATTCCCTCCAAGATGTTCTAGCAATAAGATTCTGTGGTTCTTGTACGCCGGAAATGTCACCACGACCAGAGCTGGATTCAAGGTAATGGCAGCTTCTGCATACCCTTTCCACAGCAACTCCACCACGACGCCTTCACCTTTGCTCTCGATGTGCATTAGCCCCCGCGAGGTCATCACGGGGTCCGACGCCCAACAACAGATGTACTGCCACCTCCTCTGCGGCCTCAGGCACTCTGCCTCCGTCGACTGCATTCGATCCCCTTACGCAGCTGGCCTGATCAGGGCGCTGCACATGTTGGAGTCCAAGTGGATGCAGCTCTGCGACGACATCGAATCCGGTTTGGTCAGCTCAGAGATCACCGAGCTTGCCATGAGAACGGCAGTCGAAGAGCTGCTCGGTGGGCCGCGGCCAGACTTGGCCGCGAGGATTCGGGGAGCCAGCAGCAGAAAGAATTGGAATGGGATTCTTCCCCTTCTGTGGCCGGAACTGCGTTACATCGCTTGTGTTAGCACCGGCAGCATGGAGCAGTACTATCCCACCCTGAAGCACTACGCCGGCGAGGGCGTGCCATTGCTGGGCGGCAACTACTTCGCTTCGGAGTGCCCCATCGGCATCAACATGGACAGGACGCGCCCGCCGGAGCTGACGAGCTTTGTGATTCTTCCCGGTGCAGCCTACTTCGAGTTCCTTCCCTTCGACTTGGGAGCTTCATCTGCTGCAAAAGAGACAGTAGACATTTCCGGTGTAGAGGTCGGGAAGATGTACGAGGTGGTGGTGACTACTTACCGGGGGCTGTACCGCTACCGCCTGAACGATGTTGTCAAGGTCGTCGGGTTCCATAACTCCTCCCCGAGAGTGGAGTTCATCACCAGAGCACCAAAACAAGCTTCAGAGGACTTCACCGAAAGAGATTTGATGTCTGCAATGGCCAGTTTCGAGCTTATGGTCGGGGAGAGGGATGGAGAACAGATGGTGGAGTTTGCTGGTTACCTGGATCCCAACTCGGACCAGAAGCATCTGAACATCTTCGTAGAATTGAGCAAAGATTGCACCCTTCTACAGAGAGAGAGAATGGAGGAGTCCATCACGCATTTGAGGAGATGTTGTCAGTCGCTCGAAGGTTGCTTGGGGAGTGTTTACAAGGTGAAGCGGGCGGAGGGAGATCTTGCAGCTCTGGAGATATCGGTAGTGAAACCAGGTAGCTTCGAAGGACTAGCAAGAGCAGCCATAGAGGGTGGAGCACCTGCGAATCAGTATAAACCTGCGAAGATCATCCGAAACAGCAACTTTGTTGATTTGCTGAAAGCAAATGTTGTAATAAGTAGTAGTAGTAATGGCGAGTTGAGAACCTTACCAGTGTAAGATTGGCCGTCTTCGATCTTAAATGCTCCTCTCCAAGTATCTGTTGAAGCTTGAAAGCATTGTGAAGCAGTGTAATAAACATGGTGTTGTGCATCAACAGATTTAATAAGGCATTGTGCTGTTGCATGTTATGTATATATGCTTTTGAATGAGGTGGAGAACACAAAGTTACAGATGCTGTGAAAGGTGTAGAGTCAGTAATCATACTCATACATGTATTGATGTGGGCATACAGGCACAAAAGAATGCTTTGAACAACTCGATGAACACAACTGCGATAGATAGATTAACAAAAGAGTTAACACTCAAATTCACAATCTTTTCCGGGCTCAACAAATCATCACAAGAGGACGACGTGCAAAGCATTTCATTTATGCAACTTAAATCTAATGTAAGAACTCAAAATCATTGATATCTATTCAGACAATTTTGCATGCCAAAATTCAATCAATTTTGAATAACAACAGTCGCTTCATCGGACTGGTCGATAACGACTGGTATGCACTAATCAAACCAGTCTCATAAGAACAGGTCGAAGCAATTCTAACAAGTAATTAACCACTACCGGTAACCACCATAGAACTGATACAAGAAATGATGCGACTTAGACAAGCAGAATCAATCGTCTTCATGCAATTCAATGTAAAAAATAGTAGCATAAAATTCTTTAATGGAAGAAAAAAATGCCTGTATAGCCTATAGGAAATAACGACTTCCTCAAGCACCAGCCGAAAGAAGTCATCTAGCAAATAGTTTAAAGGATGAAAGAGCTTAAAAGCAGAAATGAAATTTGATGTATTAAAGAAGCTACAAAAAAGATTGGTGGAGTATTACTGGCAACAACAGAAGGCTCCGGCAAGATTGGCTTACAATTAGCAAGTAGAAAAGTTTGATAGCTTTGATAGGATAAATATGTTGCTGTTTCTAATGCAAAGAAATCTTGATATATACATAGAATGGAAAAAGGCCACAAGAAATCCTTATAAAAAGCAAAATAGACTAAGAAAAGCACTGCTAGGAAAATGTCTATCACTTGCTGCACAGAGTTCATTCAGGAAACAGACGACTAGGCAACGTGTCCTTCGAGTACACAAGAAAAACCAAGAATTACTTCAAATCTGAAGACTGAGAGACCAAACCCTGGGATCCAAGATTTCAATTTTAGAAGGTATATATTTTAGGACATTCACTCAGGAATCTCGATCTTCACCTCATATGAGGACAGTGAATCTTGCACTAGTAACCAGAAAGCAAGTTTTTAGTGTTCCTGAAAACCAAGAGCAAACTTAACACTACTAGAAATTAACAGTATAGTTGTAAAACTTTTCAAGCTTTTGCAAGTGATTCTGCAAAATAGAAAGAAAAATGAGCTCACAGGGCAAAAAAACACTTTGTGTTACTATCTCCACACAGATATGAAACTGCTGGATGCCAATTTTGAAATGAGAATGTTTGCATCTCAGTCAGTTGATGCAATAAAAATCAACAAAAGACTTGTTAGAATCAAGCAAATGTGATGCCAATCAAATTTCTAAAGTCATAGCATTGGTTAGTTGAAATTGATAAGATGATAATTGGAAAAAATAAGTATTAGTCTCAACTCTCAATCACATTGGCAATCATTTCTGCCAAAAAGAGGTCATTTATGGAGTGCTTTTAAAAAGTTACCACATGGCTATGGTGTTTAGCTTTAATGGCAAAGGTTATGTACATCAAGAAGGAATATTAAAAATTAGTATGTCAAAAGTGCTGCACCGAGGTATAATGTTGAGTATGCATATACCATATGGCAGTAAATAAAGAATGTAATCACAATGGGAGATTAACCATGTCATAATCATGCAGCAATTATGACATATAAATACAGCAAGTAAACTAAAATATAAAAGGATTTTATCAACTCATCCAGGAAAATGTGTATAAATGGGATAAGCTAGAAGACAAGTAAGACACCATAATAACATGAGAACCAAAGGGATTGTTGAAGATAGCATGAATCCATGCATTTCTAGTAAAACCATTTTGATTCTTAACAAGAATCTAGCATTGGTTCACATGCTGTGAGTAGCAAGATGTCGTCAGGCTAGCACAAACTTTCTTGGAACAGTAACAAGGTGCAAGCACCGCAATCATTTTCAAGAATTCTTCAGAGTAGAATGCAGTTTGTGCATTTTGCTTTACGTATCAATCATACTTTAGAAATGTTTTAGAAAGAGATCATAGACCTGTGAATTCATCAATAACACTTCTCACATATCACAAGTAAGCAAACATCGAATGAAAGAATGAGATCCTTGGAGTTTACTTAACATATGGCAGACACCGAAGACCTACTCCCTCCTCAAATGGGGGAAAAGATAACTTGACACTATAGACAACAGAATGCAATGCTTTTGCTTCCCAGGAACCAAACGATGCAATTAAGAAATGCAAACCATTACATACCAGAGAGATCTCTTGCAATTAATTTATTCTGTATCAGCCTCCCCAACGATTCTGGAACTGGTCCAGTCAGACGACCGTGGTGTCATGCTTTTTCTGAATCATCAGAACTAACATCATCATTTCCGAAAGCAAATGGCTGGTACCCAGCAAAACTAGATAGCTGACCTGAACCACTGCTGCTCACAGATCTTTCAATATCCTCAATGTTCGACACAATTGAGATTGGCCGGTCTGGGATTGAAGGGACTGCCAAATCAGTCTCCAATATCTTCACAATCTGATCCATCTTAGGCCTTGCATGCAACTGAGGATGGGTACAAAGGACAGCAACAAGTACATACTTCTCCAACACTTCTGTTGGCCCCAATTCCTCCATTCCCTCCTCAAGTACAGCCATTGTCCTCCCTCTTCGAACCAACGACCAAGCCCAATCGGTCAGTACAAACGCTTGTCCCTCACCCATGGAAACAAATGCCTTCTTTCCACTGAGGAGTTCCAGTAAGACAACTCCGAAGCTGTACACGTCACTCTTCTCAGTCAATTGTCCATACAAGGCATACTCCGGAGCAACATATCCAAGAGTTCCAGCCACCCTGGTGCTCACATGTGACATCCCCTCCGGCGCAAACCTCGCCAAGCCAAAGTCCGCTACTTTGGGCTCAAACATCTCATCCAAAAGAATGTTGCTTGCCTTTATGTCCCTGTGGATTATGGCCGGTTGAACTCCATCGTGCAGGTAAGCCAATCCCCGGGCAGTTCCGAGCGCGATCTTCTGCCGCAAGGGCCAACTGAGCCGGTGATCCCCTGTGCCGAAAAGGTGGTCATGGAGGCTCCCATTCCGCATCAGGTCGCAGACGATGATCCGCTGGTGCCCCTCCATCTGGGTGGTGGCGAGGCAGTAGCCTCGCAGAGCAACGAGGTTCACGTGGCGGACGCTCGCGATCACCTCCACCTCGTGGGCAAAGCTCGCGTCCCCTGCGGCCGAGCAGTTCTTGAATCGCTTCAGCGCGACCTCGGTGCCGTCGGCCAGCACGCCCTTGTAGACGTTGCCGTAGCCTCCGCGGCCGATGATGTTGTCCCTGGAGAACTTCTTAGTGGCCTGCTTGATGTCGTCGAATCTGAACTTGACTAGGGTTGTGCTCGCGCTGATCGACTCCAGTGCCAGCGAGGGTTCGACCTCCGGCTTCGAGGGCTTCCTCCGCCGATTCAGGTAGCGTCTGATCCAGAACCAAGCCGCGAGAGCGGCGAGCAGGAGGAGCACGAAGCAGCCGGCGGCGACGCCGTAGATCCAAGTGCTGGAGCCGCCGCCGGAGGGGGAAGGGGCAGACGTGTTGGGGTTGAGGAGGAAGAAACAGTAGGCGTTGGCGTCGTCCGAGGGGCCCAAGCGGCTAATGGCGCCGCCGGCGTAGATGGCGGGGTAGGAGGCGCAGTCGGAGACATTCCCGTAGTTAGGACCGGGAAGGTAGGCGGCCTTGACGCGGTTAAGGCTGACGGTGCAGGCGGTGCAGGCGGGCGTGGTCTGGAAGGACTGGTTGCAGTTGCCGTCCATGTCGCTGATGCCGGCGGACGGCACCACGTTCTCGAAATCCTGCCGGGAGGTGATGTTCATGCACCCCTGGGCGATCCACTCGGTGCGGAACCCGCATCCGGTGCGGACATCGAAGGGGTCAGCCGCGGAGAAGAGCGGCGCGAGGGCGGCCTGGAAGGCCGTCCAGCAGGCGGCGGCGGCGGCGACGGGGGGGTGGAACAGCGAGTCGGTACGCAGGTACTGGGAGAGGGTGAGGTGGAGGAGCTGGAGGGCGTAGGTGCAGCTGTGGGCAGAGTCGGAAGAGTTAGGGAACGAAGCGGCGGCGGAGACGAACTTCTGGGTCACGGAGAAGTCGAGGGGGCAGGAGGAGGAGTTCTGGGAGAGGGCGAGATCCAGCAAGAGAAGCAAGCAGAAGGCGATGAAGAGGAGACGAAGGGGGTGGGAGACGGCGATCGTCATTGCAGGCAACCACCCCTTCGGGGCTTGCTATTGGGTAGCGGTAATCAACCTCCTCTCCATCAGATTAGGTTGAGATGGCGTGAGTAAATTATATGGAGGATGAGTTGTCTTGTACCACAGCAACACCAATGGAAGGAGTAGAGAGAGATGAGGAAGAGGCTTCGGGGAAGGAGCGGGAGACTTGAGGAGAGCTCCACCTGCTCTGCTCTGACCTAATTTGGTGTGCTGCGAGAGGAAGAGAGGAGCATGTAAAGATGAAGAGGTTAAGGAGGCGCCGAGACTGGGGAAGGCTGCCGCCGATGGCTGGAAGTTTCGTGGTTTTGACAAGTTAAGGTTAACTGTGTGTGGTTGGCGATGCAGACGTGTAATATATAAACTATTTTATTTTTAATTCTATTATAATTTTACTATAATTTATTAATCTTTTCAAATATTACAAACCTCCGTTAATATAAATTATGTATATATATGTATATATTATTTTTCTAAATTCAATTTATTTAAAGATGATTGTCTGAATGTTTATAATTTTAAAATTATTATTAGTGTTCTTTTCAAGCAATTATTTATGAGCATTAATCAATCGAACTAATTCCATTAACATGCATAAAAAATTTCAAAATCGTTTTTCTATAGTCATTTTGAGTTTATACATATTACATCTAAATTACTCTTAGTATATACATATTATACATACATATATATATATATATATATATATATATATATATATATATCTTAATTACTATTTATTTATTTGTTTTTAGGATGTGAAATTGGTCGATCTATTTCGACAATAACCACAGATTGATTCTTCAGATGATAGCTAACTTAAGTTACATAAATTAAAAAATAAAATATATCCTAATATAATTAGCTTATTAATTCGATCTCATAGATTATTCCTCGGAGATTACATACATATGGATGCAGCAATTGTGTGACTTCGTCCAACCCCACGAGCTTCCTGTTTCAGGAAGTCCACAAAGACTTTTCTCCAAGAACACAAACACACTGCGAATGAAGGAAGTCATCAGCATCAGATTCACAGATGTTTTGATTCGGAAAGAACATGGCATCCGGGAGGTGCAAGTTTCTGCAGCCATGAGCTCGAAACCGCGATTTCTTCGTTGTTTCTGAGAGCAAAGTCTGTGGATCTCTAGACTGAAGATGATGACGACTCAGATGTGGAGTATCAGATCTGCTCCACGTTGTTGTTTCCCAGTCTCGGCGACAGTGATGGATGCAGATGCAGTCTGTGTGACAGTGATCAATGAAGTCTTTGATGTCCATTGGAATGTGTGTGAGAGAGAGAGAGAGCAAATGACTCTTCGGCTTCATCTTCTTTCTCTTTTAGTGTCCGCTTGTTTTGGATCACAACAGTGGGTTCGTGGAGAAGAAGAAGACTGCTGATTGTTTTAGTATTTGAGAGGTAAACAATTGAATTCTATAATAACTATATTGTTGGGTCTTTATAGATTAATCAAATCTTAATTTTTAACATTTTTAATCATACAATGACTCCTTTCCTTGTATTCTAAGTATTTAAAAATATTTATCCATCTTAATATATATATATATATATATATATTATACATCTTAATTGATGTTAAAAGGTTCATCACTTACTATTTAATAAAAACAAATATTGAAGATTCATTGCATATTATATTTAAAATGTGAATTGATAATTGATAAATTTAAAATGCTGATTGTTGGTATCAACACCTTTTTGCCGTACGGGTCGAGGGCGGCACGACTGGGTTCGAGTTCGAATGTGTGGAGATCGTTGGGAGCATCCCTTGAGACCGGTGAGGTAGCTGGCTTCGTTGGTTCGATCGCGGTGGGCTCGCTATTTTCTCCGGGAGGGGGCTCCTCGATCGAATCGCTCGGCGGGAGGCGCTTCATCTTCGTACCTACACACAAGTTGGGTCGAGAGAGCTCGGCCCGACCCCTCCGACGATCAAATCAGAAGTGGGTTGGAGGTGGTGCTTATTTTCGAGTGGTTTCTCCTCCTCCTTTTCTTCTTGCCAAATGCGAGGGTTTTTAAAGGGAGGGTCACTGTTTCTTGACGTGACCGCTTGTGAGGAGTAGGGTCATACCTTCTGATAACGTCTGACGACGATGTTGGCGTAGTGTGAAGAACATGGCTTTTGCAGGATGGCGACGTGCCTCGGTCAGCGTTGTGGTCTGCCTCGACCGAGTGCTATCAGGTCAGACCAAGGTGGGCGACCTCTCAACTCCTCGGGATGTGGGACTCGGGAGACGTTGCCCCGGAGCAGATGTCGTCAGTTGGTGTCCCATCGTTATTATTACCCTCATCATTGACGTTACCGTAAAATAGCATTTGTAAGAAGCTAATATATTTAGAAATTAATATGATTTATATTTTTTATAAGATATTTAGGTCATACAAAAATTTATTTACTTATTATATATTTGGGTAATACAATTTTTTTTTTTTGTAAGATTACATACGTTTATTTTTTTTACTTATTAATTTAAATAAAAATATATATTCACTTTTGAAATAAAAATTGACTGACATGTTTGTACTGCGGCGGAAGTCAATCCACGGCAGTGAGACGAAGGGCAGCGGTCACCCGCGAGAGGCACCAAAGCAGCAGCCTTCGCTTTCGTTACCCTTTTTAACCTCCGACGACGAGCGGGAGGAAGAGATGCTTATCCGAAGGAGCAGCAGCTGCTGCGCCCGTGCGCTTCGTCTCTCCACCCACCACCACGCCATCCCCATGGCCGTCCCCTCCCTTCTCTCCGCCCACCTCAAACCCCTCTCCTCCTTTTGCCATCGTTTCCCCCGCGGTCACGGTTTCAAACCCTTCCCCCGATTCCTCTCCTCTTCTTGCTCCGCTTCCCCTTTCTCTTCTCTTTCCTCCGTCCCCTCCCCCAAGCCCAACAAGAGGGTCGAGACACTGGTCGCTGCAGCTCTGCTCGAGATCGGCGGCGTCAAGATCGCCAAAGATGGTAACTTTCCTCATTTTTCTGATCGAGAATCGCAACCCATCCTTCTAGAATTCCATCTCCGTTCACGATTGCTGTTTTGGTTGATGAGTCAGACGTGGTGCGAGAGAGCGATCCCACGAACAATGTGCCTGACAATATCTTCTCCAAGATCGGTTTGCAGCTCCACCGGAGAGATAATCATCCGATTGGGATCTTGAAGAATGCCATCTATGATTACTTCGACACTAATTACGCCTCCAAGTTCGTCAAATTTGACGATCTTTGTCCCATTGTTTCCGTGCAGCAGGTGATTCTTTTGCATTTTCTTCTGATAAAGTTTGATATTTTTGTTAGGGTTTACAATTTTATTTTATATGATGGCAGTGTATCGATCAAGATTCGAATTGGTACCATACAGGTCTTTTGTTCTTGCTGTTATCATTAACGAATATGAATAGGAAAATAGGATACTTTAATGTAGCTTTAATCATCTCATCAATCTATATACTACATTGTGGTGTGACCATGTAGCTTTAATCATCAATCTATATACTACATTGTGGTGTGACCGGTAAGCATAATATGCTTCCTACTGTGTATGCACGGGAGATCGGATGAGTAAGAGTTTGGGCTATGTTGGTTACAACCTTGCTAGTTGGAAAAGGAAAACCCATTCCTTTAAGGTCGGTTGACATTTTCAAGAATGCTGGAAAAGATTTAGATGCTTTGCTGTGTGCTATGAAGTCTACAAGTTATATCTTAGATATTCTTGAAGTATATGATGATGAAAATTGAATTGCTATTGAGCAAACAAAAGTATGATGAAAATTATGGCAGTCCTGTGCCTTTTTTCTTGTTGTTGGATTTGTTTGAAGCTTTCTGTTCAGATTTTTTAAATGCATTCCATTTGAAGTTCACCAAATTTGGTTCATTGCATTCTTGTGGCTGACTATAGATCTGCTCACTGCAGAACTTCGATGAGGTTTTGGTGCCCGCTGATCATGTAAGCAGGAGTTATAATGATACATACTATGTTACTGCAGACACCGTCTTAAGGTGCCATACAAGTGCTCATCAGGCAGAGCTACTGAGGGAAGGACACAACCATTTTCTTGTAACTGGGGATGTCTATCGTAGAGACTCCATTGATTCAACTCATTATCCTGTGTTTCATCAGGTTTTTGTCGATCGAAATATTAAAGATCATAGACCTTATGTGGATATATGCGATTTCTTATTTTGAGCATCCAGCATATAGATGGAAGGGGTTCGCGTCTTCTCTCCCGACGAGTGGAAGGATTCTGGAACTGATGCAACATCTTATGCGGCCATGGATTTGAAGAAATGTCTTGAGGGTTTGGCAAGGCATCTTTTTGGTATTTGGAATCCGTGACATTTTCATTTTTGTTTAAATTTAACTCAAGATGCATAATTATAATTTTAAGATATGTAACTTGGAGTCCCAAGTCTAAACGTGCCTTAATGTGCAGGTGCTGTGGAGATGCGGTGGGTTGATACTTATTTTCCATTCACCAATCCATCATTTGAGTTAGAGATTTATTTCCAGGTTTGTTGCCTTTTGCCAGATCTATTTGATGGATCCTGCCATTGTCTTCCTCTAAACTTTCTTCTTAGAGCTGTATTTTATGAGCAGATGCTTTAAGTAACTGGATCATTAGTTAAAATGCTTTGAGATTCTTAAAAATCAACTCTTGTTAACTTATGAATTAGATTCATTAATATATACTTTGAATAAAGCTTTTTGTTGAATGAATACCTAGACCTAGTTCGTCTGAGTCGAGTAAGTTGTCATCCCTAGCTCACTTTAGGAATGACGATGTGTAGAGCATGGTTTGATGTACCATCCAGAATGGTACGAAACAGGCGGTACCCTACGCCACATGTAAATATCACCTTGCTTGAGCTCTATGTGAGTGAACTCAACTTAGTTACATAAATTTCTATCTGAATTTATCCCAAACTCAACTATAGGGTAGTCGAACCCGGTTTAAGCAGATCCAATATTCTTAAAGTCATTGAAAAAATCCAACAGCTGCCATCCCTAACCTAATTCAAATAACAAATACAAGCTGAAGAAGAGGCAAACTTAGAGCAAGGCTTCTTGTTTAAGAAATTCAAGTACTTTCCAGCATTTATTTCTCATCTCTTCTCATTTTTCGAATCCGACTTTTCATGTTTCTTATGATGTGTTAATTTGTAGCTTATAATTGCGTTCCTGTTGATGTGTTTTTAGGAGAATTGGATGGAAGTGTTAGGGTGTGGAGTGACTGAACAAGACATACTCACAAGAAATGGTAGGAAGGACTCTGTTGCATGGGCATTCGGGCTTGGGTTAGAAAGACTTGCGATGGTTCTCTTTGATATACCAGATATTAGGCTTTTCTGGTCCACAGATCAGCGGTTTACATCACAAGTATGTATTATTGTGGCTTTGCTTCTTCTTTTGTAACCGATGCTAGTATTTTTTGTTTTTGTTAGAAGTATGTTCTTTGCTTTGACGTATAACCATTCCACGATCTCCATGTTTCTTACAAATGATGTTAGATCGTATGTATCATCATAATTTTCGACTAAGAATCAGATGTCATGTGACACTTGTAACCTTTTACCGTAAAACCAATAGGATTTTTTTTTCTTAACTAGAACTATGTGCTTTGCATCGATTTGTAACCATTCCATGATCTCCATATTTCTTACATGTGATGTTAGATTATAAATGTCATCATAATTTTTGACTGAGATTTAGAGGTTATGCGACACTGGTAACCTTTTTACCATTAAATCCAATAGGATCATCTAATGTCTTATTGGAAATGTGTGTTACAAGCATGATAAACACTATTTAGAGAATGATTGCAACAGATCATGCAAGTTTACAAGTTTGAGGAACACACGTGGTAAAAGTATTGGGGAGTGGTGTCCATGAACCTGAACAGTGTACATTAACTAGAGATTGTTTATGTGAGGAAGGTTGCAGATTTGGATGATCTATTAGAGAAATAAGGACTGCATCAGTGCTTTGATGATCATGTTAAGCTTCATAAGTAATAGTAATACACCGAGTGAACTCCTACTCGACACTTAGTGTAAACACTCATGATAGCACTAAGATGTAAGAACAAAGATCACACGAAGGTATTTGCAGCCATTGCGCCACGATGTGGCAGTCCTTCACTGAATGGCCATATTTGTGCCATAAGATGCTCTATAAGATACACTTAGGAATTAAAGAACTCTGATTTGCTAAAATTGGTTTCTATTAGTTGCTAAGCTTTAAGCTTTGTGTAATTCATTTGATCTACTGACTCCTTTGTACAGTTCTCAGAGGGCAAGCTTGGTGTTAAGTTCAAATCATTTTCGAAGGTAATCACACTGCTACTTGAACTCAATAGCTCAATCTACACCTTTTTTTTTTTGGGTCAGTGGAAGACATAGATACTGGTTTTCATTTTTGCTATTTTTCTTTGTCCAGAGTCGGTGTACGAATATCTGAAGCATTTTCACAGTTTTGAAATACATCTCTGGGATACTAACATATTTCTAAGTCGGAATTATGAAGATTAAAATTACGTTCACCCAAAAGATCAAAAACAAAATTCTAAGATTCACACATTAGATACTAAAATAAATTGCTAAGCAGCACGAAGGAGACAGTTTATTGTTTTTCCTTAAGTGGTATTCTTTGAAACTAATCAAAAACTTGATGTCTTCTGCAGTTTCCTCCCTGTTATAAGGATATTAGTTTTTGGATCAGTGATTCCTTCACCGAGAACAACTTATGTGAAGTTGTTCGAGGAGTTGCCGGGGATCTTGTAGAGGAGGTATGATACAAGTGACATTTTTTTGCTGTTCTATTTGTTCATCTTCTTATCAGTCCTTTTCAAATTAAAGATAAATTTAAAGGATAACTTACATAGCAAAAAGTTAAATTGATGCACAAGATTTAATTTCGTGGAAAAGCAATTGGAAGAAGTTAGGCAAAGTATTGTACTTATAAGAGTCTAGATTGGTACACTTTGATGAAGCCAAACATTTGCAAAGGGGCTTTTGCATTCGAGTAATAGAGGTCTAGTGTGTATAAATGACAGCATTACATCTAATTACTATTATTTGTACCAAGGAATGAGAAGCCCTAGTTGACAAAACAGACGAACCCAACCTAGCTGGTGAGTTGAGTTGTGCTACCCAAGGGAACCGACAAGCCCTAAACCGTCTTGGTATGAGAGGAAGAAGATTCTTTGGTATGTATCAATGTCTCGAAGAGGAAGAAGAGAGGAAGGGGTGGTGAGGAGGAAGGAGGAAGAACAGGATGACACTGGTGAAGGAGAAGGAAGAAGGAAGAGGGAGGGAGGAGGCGGTGGAGGAGGAAGAGGAGATGGTTGAGGAGGAGAAGCATATCGGATGGTAGGTTTGTTGAGGAGAAGCGTCTCGGCTACAGCAAACGACAACGGCAAGGAGGTAGGTGGCGGCTCAGGAGCAATACGACACTCCTCGCATACCGAGAAGAGGGCTCGTGGATGGGGTGATTCACGATCGGAGATTAAGTTTTTTTTTTTAAAAAAAAATTCTAATGGGTTGGACCGGGCCACCTGCAATGGGGATAATCGACATATCAGTCCAGGCACATACCCATGGTGAAACAAACTATGTTACTGTCAACTGAGAACTGTTTTGCTTTGCTCAGCATTTGAAGTTCTGCCTCTGCAGGTGAAGTTGATCGACAATTTCACCAACAAGAAGGGTATGACCAGCCAGTGTTATAGAATCGCATACAGGTCGATGGAACGATCACTTACGGACGAGGAGATAAACCAGTTGCAGGTATGGAGAATGTTTGTGTCTTTAAGGATGTGTGCTTGTCGATCGACAACTGATGTATCCATACTAATTTTTTCATGCAGTGGAATGTCAGGGAAGCAGTGCAGGGCAAGTTGTATGTCACACTAAGATAAAATCTGAAGTCCGTCAGCTCTATACATACTAGGAAAACATTTGTAACAGAGGACTGACTCTACACTGCATAAACCTGATTGATGACTATATCAAACTTCCTTAAACTTGTAGCTGTGCACACAATATTTCTAGTGCTTACTAATGTTGTGCACAATTGCAACTAACAAAAGTGTAATATCCTAATTTAATCCAACATTTTAAGTGAGAATTGACTTTGAATGAATTTACGGGGATTATATACTGTTCTATTAACCAAATGACTTTGTAAATCTGTGATTCCAATAGGTTAATGAGCCAATTATTTATTACATGGGATCAGATCCGATCACGACAACAAGTGTGATGAAGTCTTCATGCAAAGGATTGATGTGTTTATTAGATTAAGAATTTAAATGTCAATCCAATACACATTTAATTAAAATAATACCAGTAATTTCAGTATATTACCCATCTTTGCCTTGACAACATAAATATCCATCATCACTTAAAAAGATCATTATTACCGAATTACTTCTCGGACGAATATATGTCATGCAACTGAAAGTAGAATTTAGCAACGGTTACAAAATCGACGAAGAACTCAATCTATCTGGCAAGGAAGCAACTCCACGTATAAATATACTCTGAAAACCTTGATTACTACTACAAAAGTTCCATGGCATATGTAACAAGGAACGATCTGAAGTATGCTTTAGATTATAATGTACGGAGACAAAACTGCTGAGATAGTATGTATATACACACATCTAATGTCAGAGCATTAAGTAAAATCATAATTTAGCAAAAATGAATACAGACCAGAACTGATTCGTGAAATCACCTGGCACATGTCAAGGGACCTACGCACATTTGTTCTCAGGAAGAAACTGGTCACAGCCTTTGTGTCTTAGCCGTGTAGTTGACCGGGTTTGTTTGATGTGATCCGCAAATAGTCGATGCCTGAAGATGATAGGAACAAAAAAAGGTGTAGGGTCAGAAATTTTGTTGGCTAAAATTCAATGTTTCAGGAAAAAAGAACTTTGGAAGTACTGACCTTTCATATTCTAGCTTCTGGATGACTATACCATTGAGTAAAAGCTCCGAGCTGAAAATGCCGGCTCCTTTACATAGAATTCAACTATCGTAAGCTGTTGGATATCTGACTGTATAATAAGCCCAATTCAGCTTAAATGTCAATAAACATGACAAACAATACCTTTCTCAAGGAGAGGTATGCAAATGTTGTAATCTTCTTCACAAGAAATAACCAAAAGATCATCCGGTACTTTATCTTGCTTCATTTCAGATCTCCCGAATCTCTTGATTGTCTAAGTAAAATTTGACAAGTGAATAATGGATTAGTGAGTGTCAACAAGATCAGCAGCATGTCAATTATGCTGACTATTCTTTCCTGTCTATCCAAGTTAGAGAAAAAAAATTAACATATTATGTTGTGAATGCCAGATGTGCATTACCTTACCATGAACAAATATTGAACAAATGTGGAAAATAGGTCGGATGCGTAGGCAAACAGTTCAGGCCTCTCAGTGCATGCTAACCCACCATTACAAAGAACTTTAGAATAATGCTTCATTTCAGGCCTTTGCAGACATGTGGCCCCTCCGCCATTTCATGATATATGAGTTGTGGTATATACTTCCAATCTAAATCCCACCCCTTCAACATATTTGCAGTACCATGGTTATTTCAGTCCTTTAGTTCAATAGTTTTTAAATAGTTATATTGGGAACTAAGAAAAGGTTTTGTTGTTCAAGACTGGGGTTAATGAAAAGATGGAACAAGCCAAGGTATTCAAAAGTTGTACACAAAGTTCAAATGTTTGGCTCATGATTTTATGGTTTCTGTAAAGAGTAAAAAAGCATTCTCAAGCTAATTTATTAGCAATAAACATAATCATGACATGGTTAACTAACTAATTAGATCCCAATTATGAAACACAAGTAAATACAACTACTGTCACGTGACTTCCACCCTCTACAAACTGGTGCAAATTTTCTAGCCAATGCAAATTAATGCAAGAGAGGAAGTTTTCATAGAACCTGAAAAGAACCTTGGGAGATGAGAAGATCTGCCATGATGACAGCAGTTTAAACCAAGGTTCGTAATTTCGTACCATATCGGAGTTTCGAGCTTTGCTTGATATGATACGGTACGAGCATACCAAGCGGTATGCTAGGGTGTACCGCTCGGTATATATATATAATATAAAAATTAAATATAAAAAAATATAAAAAATACAAAAAGGAGGTGTATGCTACCTTGGCAACGTCGCCTCCTTTTCTTCTCCTCGTCGCATCAGATGAGGAGAAGACGCGGTCTTCTCCTCATTTGCGGTGTTTGGCGAAGACGTCGAAGGCCGCAAACATCTCCGGCCTTCGTTGCGTTCTCGCAGTCTTCTCCTCATTTGCGGCGTTTGACAAAAACATCAAAGACCGCAGACGTCTCCGGCCTTCGGTGAAGAACGCGGCAAAGACCGCAGGTGTCTTCGGCCTTCGGCGAAGAACGCGATGACGAAGAAGCCAAGCCAATGCCTCTCTGTTATCTCCTGGATCGGGATCGTCGAGGGAGGGCGACGCCGAATCGGGAAGCGTCAAGGTTCTCCCGATTCTCCCTCTTCTTCGAGCACCTTCTCTCTCGACGCTTCTTCCCTCGCCTCAGCTAGGTTGATACCGCCCGGCAGCGAGCGGTCCACGTTCCGACACTGGGCGGTATTATTCGAAATTAAAATCCTTGCAAGAAACAACTTGCAAAGGTTCCTAATCTAGGAAAGCCTAGATGAAATATAGTAATATGTGTATATAAGGCACACTGAACATCTCTAAAACAAAGCCAAGATCCAGCAAAGCACAAGCCAGCTTCTATTACCAACAAACACAAAGACATAAAATCTTGAGATGTTGTGATGCATCCCTAAATTTGAAGAGTTCATTGTAGGTAAGCACATTCAGGGGCGTTTTTCTGTTTAATAAGATGATCAACAAGTTACACAACCTTCAGATCAACAAAAGATGATTTGTGGAACCAGTATTCTTTGCCGATAAAGCATCTGCATACTGATCAGCTAATAAAGCCATTGCATCACCTGCTTCTTCCAAAGTGTAACTGAATCCAGGTTGGTACAAATTTGAGTCCCGTTCTGAACACTTGGGTGTGTCTAAAGGTAAGAGTATTGTTGCTTTGGCTCTATGATATCAAAACTCATTCAGTCAAAAGAATGGCCAAGTTATTAATTTTGCCAGAAGACGGATACTGATGAGACAATGGGTAGGTGCCAAGGAAATATAATCTGATAGGAGTACTAGACAGCCCAGCAAACATAACCTTGTATGTGCCAAAGAAAGGCATTCTAGACTCTTACAGAAAAGTGAAAAATACAGAATGAAGAAAACAAAATAAAAGGACAAAAAGGGAAACAAAGGAATTGGTTCTCATTGCTATTGTATTTCCCTATTTTTCTATATTGGAAATAGCAGCCATTTTATATGTGCAGTTTAGTATGGGTAATTGATTAACATACAAAAATATAATCAGATTAAAAGAATCAGATGATGATATTTATATCTAATCATTCCACAGTCCTGGTAGTGAAAACATTAACCCACAGGTATATTCATGCCCAAAAGTTTCTCAAAGGTGAGTTCTATATTGAGTCTTGCATTCTCATCTTAAAGTCCTTGTGTACTGCCCAATGAGGCTTTGACAGTGAGCCTCAGAAGCCTTTGGATCTCACTGCCCTCAATAACCCAAAACTAACCAACATAGCTCAGACATCGATCAAGTCTTTTGGAGCCATGTTGGTGGCAACGAATGTTATAGCTAGACTAGTCAAATAACTATACTAGGAACTTTTTGATGATCAGATATTCAATAAAATTAATGGTGGTCTTTATAAGAGAATATCTGTTTCAATTTAGTGAGGTTTCATGTTTATTTGAGGGAAGCAAATTTTTAACTTGATGAAGGTCAGAAATTTTTAATTGAGATATAAGGTGGGTTATGTGACCAAGTTTTTCTGATAGGCTTTCTCTAGTTATTTAAGAAGTCATAATGCATCTAATTAGCAAAGTTACCCATCAACGGGCAGAACCACTAGGAAAAAATTGCTCTCTGGAATTCTTTTACTTGGTTTCAATGGGGTTTGGATTCCGGATGAACTAAAGAAAGACCTCATTAGAGATTCTTTTCAAGTGAATTCAAAACTTAGAATACCAGATAGGTGCCTAACAAGACACTCTGTCACTATTACTTTAACAAGCAAATGATAATTACACAAGTTCAACAAGAGTCCCTAGATCTTATATACCTATTTAAAGATCAAAACCAAAAAAAGGGAAGCCTAGCACACAAAGCTTTCTCCAATGCAAGTTGAAGCATTGATGTACCCAACCTTACATCCAAAATAGAGAATATATGATTTCTAGACTTAAAATTTGGGATATGTTGTATAGAAAAGATGAATAACCTGGCCATGAGATGCCTTAACCAAGCTGGAAACAAGATCTCCATTGGGTTTGACATTTGGTGTTATAAACACTCTTTTACCCTGCAAAGATTTTTTGACAATGAGATAAGTGGTCACTGTTAGCTGGCTGCATCATCAAGAAGCTAAGTAGCAAATCATAGTGACAAAAGATCTAGCCATCTAAACCTACAATGACCAGAAATTACCTGCAAAAGAGGACAATGGCATGCACGAGCCAGTGAAACAGGCATACTGAAACCTATCTCTCTCTCCTTCTTAAGATCTCTCAGTATGTAATTTTTCTCATCCATAAAACAGCCTGCCTGTCCACAACTTTCAAGCCACATAGGTGTAACCACAAGTTTACCAACAGCAATTGCCTCTAACATGTTCTGCGTGCGAACAAACCTGTCTATGACAAAATGAGTTGCATCTGAAATTGAAGAGGCAGTTGGAAGTCCTAAGCGTGCCAAAATCTACCACAAAAAAAGAAGTCATCAAATATCATATGGTAGCTTTTACCCAATATTTGTATATCTAAGTAAGTAAAAAATGCATATACCAACATATTTACCTTCTTCTGCTGCTTAATAGTATTTTCAGCTAAATGATGACTAAATAAAACACGAACACCAGCCATATATTTCCGCCTCCGCATATCTTTCAGCATAGGAGTTGATGCCTCAGGAGCATCTAATCTATGAAGTTCTCTAGCAACTAAAGATGTTGATACAACTTTATTGCATGATCTTGGAGGATATTGAGCTGTAAAATCAGGTGACACAGCATTCATTTCTTTTGATGGTGTCGTACAGGCTAAATTATTTGGTAGGCCTTTTGCTTCTGATGACCCATATGATTTGTCATTTTCTTCAGCATTTTCAACATATTCTGAAGATGACATGTGTTTTTCTGCTTTTTCAGCATGCAAACTGTGGTTCTGAAGGTCAACAGAAAGAATATCAGCATCAGTTGGAATAACAGATTGAAGCAAAATTGTCCTGACCGATTCCTCAGTATCCTTGTCTGAAGATGGTTTAAGTGATGAACTTGTCTTCATGCCACATATCCTCCTTACCACACTGGTACTTGGAAGTTCTCTGGCAGCTTCTAGTGACCTATATGTAAAAACAGATCTCTTTTTCCGGTGAACCTTATCCAGGATATCTGATATGCTTCTTGTGAAGATTTTCTCCATCCCTTGTTGTTTGAAGGATCGTTCAATTGTCTCTGATGCACCAATACCTGACACAAGTGATGCTTTATTCAAGTCGCCATTCATGTTGCCAGAATTAACCTGACCTGTTCTCCTCCGTTTAGGATAGCGAGAACTATCTTTTGTCAAAGATAAAGTTTGAAATTCTTCTCCTGGAGGTGCACAATTGAGCATCTTAGTATGAGTTGCAGGACACCTTTTCACTTCTGTGGTTAGATTTAAACCTATATTAGCACAACCTTTTTCGGCTTCCACTGATTCTGATGTGTCAGAAACAATATAATGCACAGCTTCTACAGCTCTAGAAACATGTGCATCCGTCAACTTGTTAGGAACTTTCTGACAATCAGGTAAATCCTCGTTCTGTTTCAACATCTTCACTCTCTTGGAATACCTAACACGATGTGGAAGATGTCTGTCCACCAAAATGTCATTATGTTGTTTTTGTTGTTCATCAAAATGTCTGTCCACCATCGGTTGTGTCTTTTCATTAAGAGTGGACTTAGAATAATCATGTCCGCTAACCAAACTCCTGGTATTTACCAGCCTATCTGGCTTCCCCTTTCCCCTCTTTGCCTGCCTTTTAGCAATTATATCCACCAAACTATTTTTCATTCTTGAACTAGTTGAAGAAACTCTAGGTACATTTCGGTTTTCACTAGATTTTGTAGAGAGCATCTTTCTCCTTTTAGAACGTGTCACAATGACTTCTGGATCATTAACAGAAGTCCTATTTTCCTGTGGTACATTCTTTGAAGAAGCTGTGTTCATAGTTGGAATTCTGGCAGAATTGGAATTCAGAGTCAAATTTTCAGCATCAAGATGCCCCGTATCCTCCTTTTCTGCATTAATCAGAAATCCATGGACTAAGGCTTCCATAGCCTCAGCTGCCATTTGAGTATCAGGACCAACATCATATATACCATCTGAACCTCTTTTGATTTCAGTTACGTCCAATTGATGTTCTACAGATTCTAAATCCGATTGAGCTTTCGTATCCTCGAAAAGATTCTTCCTTATATTTGTTTCAGAAAAACAAATCCTTTTACTTCTGACAGGACTTGGTATCATTAACCTTGAATCTGAATGAACTGTTCCTTCATCAAATATTTTTCTGTTTGTACCTACCTCTCCACTTTTACCAACTGCATCTCTGGTTATGGCAGATTTGGCATGTCTAGTCAGGTGTTGGCTTTGAGTCTTCCATGCACCACATGTTTGTTCAAAGAAGGAATCCTTTCTTTTACTGAAGAACTCACCTCCTCCATCATCTTCAAGATTATCATTCCAATCAAAAATTTGTGGCTTTCCAACTGGACTTCTGCAATTTGTCTTTTCAGAAAACAGTTGAACTCTCTTTGTACCAGAAACAAGAGACGACTTCAAAATATCAGTTTCTACATCTTTGGTTTCTTGAGATAACCCCACATCATTGATTAAAAGAAACTTATCTACAGTTTCCAATGCATTTGCCTGGGACACAATACTAGGTTCTTGAGAATTAACATAGCTTAATCCTGCAACAACACCATCAGTTGAGAGCAAATAAGGTGTGTCCACCTTTGAAAAGATGCTGTCATCCTTTCTTATACTGTCATTCTTTTCAGAAGGTAACAACTCATTGAACAGTCTTTTTACCCTCATGTTGCAGCATCTGCTCTTAGTTTCCTCTTTACAGTAGTTCTGGGTAGACCTCTGAAAGCTTGCAATTTCATGGTCCAAGTCTAACGTACCAACTTTGATGCTGAAAGGTGTCAGTTCCATTCTGCTTTTAGTCCATTTATTCACACCAGTTACTTCCAAGCCTATCCGTCCATCTACAGCGCTGTCTTCCTTTTCACTATGTTCAATATTGTTTAAAGATCTCGACACATGTCCAAGTTTCCTAGAAGCAAAGTATCGAGCTGCAGCAAGACCAGATGTGCGCATTGCTGTTGTGCGAACTGCAGTAAAGCTCCTTACAGTAGATCCTTGAAAAATAAGAAACAGAGATATTGTAACTCAATTACGTCAAATAAAATGAAATAAAAAAACTTGCGAGTGTCAAATTTGCCTCAATTTGGCTCATAAACCAAGAAGCCTTTGCTAGCAGCAGAAAGACGAGAATATTTACCAGGGTTTGACTTGTAACAACCTCCACTCACAATAACCCAAATATAAAAACATGGTCTCCAAGAGAAAATGAGGAAGAAACAGAAGCATGAAACTATAATCTTTTCTAGGACAAATATTTTGCAGAAAACAACAACTGGGCAAATATAGAACATATAGAATGGAAAAAAATTGTAGGAAGAAAGATCAACATGAATAGCAAATGACAAGTGATAAAACTGCTCTATAAGAATTAGAAAAGAGCTTGAAGCATCATAACTTGTGACAATAAATGATGCCTCTAACAAACACAAGGGTAGGATGACCTGAAAATCAAATATCACATATATAAATAATAGAAGCAAAGAAAAAACTGAGTGAAACCCAAGGTTATTTATAGAATGCAAAGCATACAAGGGAATTCAGATTAATCCAACTTCCTGAGCTGTTCAGCTATTCAATGAACCAAGACCGTAGGATGCATTTGGTTTGAGTTAAAATAAACAGGGTTAACTTATCTTAACCTGGCTAATTAACTTTTCAAGACTGTAGGAGCATTTTTTTGGATTGGTTTCTAAAAGTTGGGTCAATTGGGTTGGAAAAAGAGATATCTAAAGTTATTTCAAACCACCATTTCAATTAATCATTTTGTCCTCATTATTTAGGTTAAATGCCTTTGACCGGCTAATATTAATACTTCTTAGCTTGAGAGTCTGATAACTAACCTAATAAACACCAATCATGTTTTTTGGAGCAAACAGGCAACTGCAGAAATATGATGTCACCAGCAAAACAAAACATAAACTTCACTTTCCAAATCCCAAGCCACATCTGATACAACACATACATAAAGCATATAGGCCACATACTCATGGCTTGAAACTCAGTGTATGTTAGTCTGAATGGTGAAACTTAGACATTGCTACTAAGGTCCAGTGAGATGTATCTGTATCACTAGAAGTCAATTCTTTTCTCAGAAATAAATGATATATTAACTTAAAAGCCGATTACAGAATACACATCTAGGGTCAGAGGTCAAAACATTCGATAATTGTATAAGCCAGTTATCCTTCCACAAAAAAGTAGATCAATTAGACCTTACAAATTTGGCTATCCAATTAGCCACACTGCCTATTTCCCTATAGATGTGTACTATATTGACTTTTGTAAATTTGGACATTAGCCATTTAATGTCCTTAAAAACATTCCATGTACACCAAGGGGGGTTTGGTTCTGCCATTCAGTACATCTGATTCAATTACGAGGTATCTGATTTCTCCTTCCAAGCCCTATTTCAAAGCCAACAATTTGCACATTAGACTAATTCTATTTGGTAAAAATCACCCCAGAAATTATGCATTTCCCATGGCAATTCCTCAGGACGAAACCGGTACCCCCTTCTTTGAGTTATTCACTCCAAGAGCCATCCACATTTAATTTGACCCCTGCAATTAACATATCTCCTTAGTCCTTCCTGCACTCAAACCTATGTTTGTTCATAGAGTCAAAGGTATGAGTTGCAGCCTTGTATACATGTTAGAAGGTCTATTAGGACTGTGATTATGGAGAGCCTCGTTATGGTCCTTCCAAATAAGCCATAATGTGCTGGCAACCCAAAGCCCTTAGGATCATATTTGGATAATTATCCATATCATCTCCTTGAGCTAGTGTCCCTTGACCCAAATTGTCAAAAAAATCTGATCTCAATATTCAAGTTATGCATAATGTGACTCCAAACTTCCTCAGCAAAGGTGGCCTAAGAGAAAATATGCTCCAATCTTTCTGAAATGAGTGAAAAGATATAAACAATCTTTTAACCAGCTTTAATAACCATTATCTCTTATTGAAATACACACTTATTCTTTTACTTCCCTAAAGAATAACAACCATAAACCTTTACTAAGGCATGAAAGTCATGACTCCTGAAAAAAATAATAAGAACTATCAAGAACCCCTGAAAACTATGTTCAAAACCTACCTGTTCATCTGGAATTGACTCGAGTTGAATGTTTGCTTATTTCTCTGTTCCCTTGCCCATGCCTCAAGCCTTTGAAACCCTGGATATCACCCACCTTTGACAGTAAGATCCCTTAAAAACCTTTAGGGAAGGGTCTATTTAATTTAAGAATGATGATAACAAAGAGTCAATGCATGACATGGTTTCCATCAGCAAAAGACACCAAGATAGGTCTTGAGCATGTGAAAGCAGGATCATATGTCTATACAGCCTTAGGAAAGAATACTTAACGAAGAAAGATGAATAATATAGCTTGCCATTGACAGCTTATTAGAAGATTAGTGTCACAGCAACCACTCAAAACAACCAGACTCAGGAAACATATAAGATAATATAGCAATCACTGTTGCAGCGCTTAGTAAAGCAAGGAAAGGCAAGGCAGCCAAAGAAGCAGCTCGTTGGGTTAAAAGTCACAATCATAATATTTGCTCAAATAAGAAGGCATACAATCGAAACCTACCAGCATCCCCATCATCATCATCATCATCACCACCACCACCACCATCATCAGTGGAAGCATCAGAATCAACCATATCAACTTTCTTTTCATCTGCCAAGCCTGAGTTTCCTTCATTCTCTAAGACCTCTGGTCCGAACGCATCACCTGCATCATCCTCTCTATCTCCGCAGCGGGTAGCACCATCATCCAAAACACCCTCGTCGTCACCACTGAGCACCTCGGTCCTATCCGTCTCTTCATCGCCACTGTCGACCACAGCGGTATCCTCATACTCATTCACCAATTGCGTCTTTCCCCGCTGATCAATCCCCCCAACGCCCTCGCCGTCAGAACTATCGGAGCCATCTAGGGCTTCAGTCTCACCGTACAAGATCGGGACTTCCCCTGCAAGAAGTGAAATCCTCACCAAACTGTCAAATCAACATCACAAGACGAAAACACAAGAAAAAAATTACAAATTTCGTTGTCCAAACATTCGCAGAAGAAAAAAATTACGGCAATTACCGGGAGCCGTAGAATCAAGATCCAAGACCTGGGTCTCCTCGTCGTCGCAGCCGGCGGCGGAAACCATGTCGATTGGAGTGCCGGTTGGACTCCGCCGTGGTGAAAAGTGCGATCTTAGAGAGAGAGCGAGTGATCGGAAACGACGACGAAAGAAGAAGGGTTTGAGCGATATGCAATATAAAAGCAAGAGGAGAAGATCAATCTCGAGCGAGAGGAAGAAGAAGGCGGAGGGAAAGATGGAGGTGCCGCAATCAATGTGGGGCCCAGTAGACGTGAAAACGGGTCGGGTCGGGTCGGGTCGAGGCCGAGCTTGGGTTATATCATGCGGACGGCTGTCCAGGCCTCATCCAAACCCGATCCGACAACAGGCCAGGCTTAAGAAATGGGAATCATCGATTCTAATTTTTGTGAATAAAATAATTTTTATATTTTAAAAAACAGAAGCTTCTCCAATTAAATCTGAATTAATAGATATTAGAATCGATTTATATGACATACTAATTCATAATAAATAATTAATATAATAATAAGTATAATTTAAATAAAAAAGTTAAAATCTATTTTAACCCATGTGTTTTTTATCATGGATCATTTAAGTCATTATGATTTACTTATGTCTAAAATAATCCTTATATTTTTAAAAATATAATATATAAGTCCTCTGGTCATTCACCATTTAAATTCTTATTGTTTACTCATATATAAAATAACTCTTTATATTTTAAAAAATATAACATATAAGTTTTTTCGTCAAATCTGAGTTAACAAACGTTAGAGTCTATTTATATAGCATGTTGACTCATAATAAATTATTTATATAATGACACATGTAATTTAAGTTTTTTTTAAAAAAAATCTATCTTATCGAGGAAGAGAAAGCAAGGGAGGTTATAGCGATGGACGAAGGCGGAGTGGCCGAAGGCGGAGAGGTCGAAGGCAAAAGTGAGAGAGAGCAAAACCACCATGTCGTAAGCGCAGTGGTTAAAGGCGCAGGAGAGGACAAAGTGGAAAGCGATGGGAACGATAACGCCTAAGAGGAGGAAGAGAGTCCAGAAAACCACTATGTACCTAATGTTAAAGTAATCGACGAATAACTTCTTGAGGTAGGACTAGAAGCGCCTAAACACATCATCAGCGTGGGAGAGACTACATGCATACAATGCCCTGCTAGGCAATAGTAACTCGGTGCTACTGCTGGTGGCTATTTTCTAGGATGACACCTCATCTCGCCATTGATGAAGGTTTTGATTTTTTTTCTTAAAACTTAGATTATATGTATCATTATGTTAATGGTTTATTGTGAGTCAGCATGTCACATAAATAGAATCTAATGTTTGTTAATTCAAATTTGATATAATAGACTTATATGTTATGTTTTTAAAAATATACAAATTATTTTAGATATGAATAAACTATAAGAGATTTATTATAAGTCAGCATATTACATAAACAGACTCTAATATTGTTTGTTAACTCGATCTTGATAGGAGAGATGTTATGTTTTTTAAAATATATAAATTATTTTAAACATGAGTAAACTATGTTTTTTAAAGTATATGAATTATTTTAAAAGTAAGTATATGGATTATTTTAAAAGTAAACTATAAAGACTTAAATAGTTCATGAGGCTAGAATTATAGACTCGCATGCTCTTCCAAGGTTACGATTTAATTAGATTCAGACTTCTAATAGGAAATAAGTCCGATATTCCAATCAATTTCCGAGGTTGCGATTTAATCAGATTCGGACTTCTAATAGGCAAAAGTCCGATATTCCAATAAATTTCCAATTATGTACTTTACCCCAGAGAAAAAAAAAGAACATTTTTATCCACATAATAATTCGTAAAGAAACTATTAGGAGTTACTGGATATTCTTTAATATATACGTATACATAATCCCCATTTAATGTTGGTCCTTATAATAGAACAAAATTCATCAAGATATCAACAAATAGTTTCAGCAATTATGTCGACCAGAAAGGCATAAATCACCAACAAAATCACTACGCTGGCAATATAACACAACATAATATGAAATCGAGTATTAGTTCATGAAAAAACACAAAAATTGTTGAAGTTGCTTAAATAACTTAATAAGGCTGACGACCAAAAGAAGCACATGACCAAGTTTTGCTAGCAGTCTCACGCTTTACTTCTGGCAGTACGTTATAACGATAACGATGAACACATTTCTATCCGTTTAACAAGACTTTGCCTCCACTAGTTCCTGGATCAGATCGGCAGCATCCTGCACGGTGATGATTTTCTGGGCACTTTCTTCTTCCACGCTGATACCAAATGCTTCCTCGAGGCCCATCACAATCTCGACCTGCATATTTGAGAGAATATTTACATTTTGAAATGCATAAAGAGTATTGTTTGGGAATATTTGAGAGAATATTTACATTTTGAAATGAATAAAGAGAGTTGTTTGGCACTTTTCCACAAGATAATGAGAAGAAATTCCACTATGGCACTACCTCAGGTAAATTCAGCAAACAAATGAACATATCACTACAGTTGAAACAGAACAAAAATTAGATCGGTGCCATCAAGATACGTGAGTAGTCATGACCTACATCAGGAGAAAATCTATGCCAAAAGATGCATATTCCCAAAGTCACAGAATCTTAGGGATAAGCCCTTAGTTTCAATGAATCCTGGGAAAGTTGTTAGGGTACTGTATACGTAATCAAGAGCCCAGGACTTCAACGATATAATTCATCTACATGAAGTGGAAAATTGTTTTAAAAAATAAATGTTGAATATTACTTGGGGATTTGAATATGATAATGTGGTTCGATAATCAAACTACAAGTTTGCAAATC
Source organism: Musa itinerans (assembly GCA_001649415.1). Taxonomy (NCBI): domain Eukaryota; kingdom Viridiplantae; phylum Streptophyta; class Magnoliopsida; order Zingiberales; family Musaceae; genus Musa; species Musa itinerans. The sequence continues at coordinate 207,136 of LVTN01000035.1, forward strand.
AACAATCTTGGACCACATGCTCAAGGCAAAATCTAAACAACCACCACATAATACACATGTTATTAGTAACTATGGAAAACTGAAACTAGTTAAAATTCTGTCATTTCGGAGGTACTCTCTGAATCTGTAATGTCAAGGGCAAACAAGATACCGTGTCTAGAGAATCAGCACCAAGTTCAGAAAACTTTGATTCTGCAGTAACAGCAGTGCCCTCTGGTACTGCCAACTGCTTCTTGACTATTTTCAACACCTTGTCCAGAGTATCTGACTTGGCCTATTAAAAAAGACAGCCCTTCAGTCTATTTTGATGACTTGGTATGAGCTAGGATGCTGGCAAATAATCATTTAAATCAATAAATTACAATTATAAAGCAATAATAACAGCTAAAATGGGGAGCTCTTCATGCATTCAGATCAGCAGTCAAACAATAGATGAAGCAACTGCAGGACTTCTTCTTTTAGCTCATAAATTTATATCCAAGTAAAATGGAAGCTTTGTCATTCCAGTGTCTTAAAACTAATTGAATCAATTTCGTTATTTTCCAGCAACCAAGAGGCCCTTAACTGCATGTGTTATTCTTTCTTGAAACAGTGTAGTCCTTGGATTTCCCTTTTCTTTGTCAGCAGAAAGTAAACAATAATCTTGTTCTACTTTACAAGGTAAAAAAGTAGAGTACATTTAGTTTACTATTTGGCTTTCATAATTTGGTCAAAGTGAGAGCTAATGCACATTCTTCATTGTTAGTACTTTACAGCCAGATTCATGCTACATTGTTAAAACAAAACATAAGCACTATGCACCTCGAACTTTCCATGCATTTTACTTTTTGTATCACACATTCCACACAGATATCTATGAACTAGATCAGACTGACATGCTGCTCTTTCTTTCACCCTTTCCTTCTCCAACATTTTTTGTACAAATGTGTTCTCAAACCAAGAAGACTGTAAGAGTATAATGTATGGCAGCCACTTCAAAAACAGTAAGAATAAAAATCTACAATAGTTGCAGAATTAAAAGATACATACAGCACAACAAATCTGAAGGCGTGATGAGGCAGGTTGCAATCGGATAGCTGGAAAACTCTTCCTTATGCTGGAAAATGAAATTGATTTGAGACTAGAAAACTCTTTAGCAGCCTGCAAACCATCCATAAACCTTGTATTATCGTGTCTGGATAATTTTCACAGCAGATAAAACTCATCACAGAACAGAGAAAAATCAACCAATAGTTTGATATGAAATTTTTTGTGCCCTGCTTTCATATCTGTCAACCACTATCTCTCCATTGCCTGCTTTCACATCTTTGATGATTTAATTCATATCTCGTCTAGGGTGCCACATTTTTCTTTGACCTGACCAATATAAATTCGTAGACTAATACATTTTTTCCACAGGTCTTAAACTTGCATTTGTGTAGCAATAATAACAGAAGTGATCTTCACTTCTCCTATAGAGAACAGGGGCATGTCCTTCCCAATCTTATTCATAATTCAGGCCATGACTAATGCAGCATAATATTCACTCTAGAATCCACCTCCAGAGCACATTCTGGATATGTAAATATTATATATTATATAAGGAACAAATCCATGATGCAACCAACAACCAGGCAAAGCCATGGAACTGCCCAATCAGTAGCTTTCTTATTCAAATAAGGTCATTTTGCAAGCGTGTTTTCCTCAGGATATCAATAGACAGTTTATACATATTTACAAAATCCAGCATTCTGATCTTCAGATTAAAAGCAACTAAATTTTAATAGGCGACTTTGAAAAAGTAGTCATCAAATGATTGTCTTAAGATGCTACTGTAAGATCATGGAAAGTTCAAAAAAGACAATTATTGGGCAGAACCCTATGAAGTTTATTACAAATCAACAAACTATAGGATATCCTAAAAGCAAAACCCTGAAAAGCAAGCCTCCTTGGTGTCCAATTTCCTTAAAACTTGGGTGCAGCTCCTTCAGCCGATCACCATTCCCACCGTTTAATCTCACTACCCAATAAAGACGATATGAAAAGTGTTTCCATTACTTATCTTCTTTTAACAAACTTCAGTGCAATAATCTTTCACAAGACCTACAGATCATCACTAACATGGTGTCCTAATCAACTTAATAACCCAGAAATTGACCTAGAAAAATCAGATCAGACGCTTGATCCGATCATTCGAAGATACCACGAAACCGGGCGCAATGAAGAAGATCTTGCTATGATCAGGCAACATAAATGAATCTATAGTTCGAAATCATGAATAATAACATCTTCTTCGACGTCCACTCATCTGATCACTCCTAAAACCGCAAACGTCAGCCTCACCAATCAAGCCCTCGAAAAAGAAACGAAGAATCCAAGATCAGATCGAAGTGGCGGCAGATCGATAGAGATCACTACCTGCAACGAGTGCCACGGGCGAGAGGCGATCGAGATCGTCGTCCCAGCGAGAGAAGCCATGGGTCGATGAAAGGTGGAGGAGAGTGAGCGAGAGATCGGCGGCGATCACGAAACGGAAGGAAGGTGGGAGTGCGCCGTGTAATAGAGAGCGAGGGTGCATACACTGAAGATGGACCACCCGGATCGAAAGTTGCCGTCGCATTTACATAGGATCGGACGGTCAAAAATTGTTGAGGGAGGGACGGTCGTGTTAAATGACCAAGACGCCCTCGTGCTTCGAACGTATTAGGAACGGGGTAATTATATATTAATCCTCAATTAACCATCTTTAGCATCTCAATTAGAATATTTTTAAAAATTATATTAATATCCTCTGTACTTATGAACATAAAATATTTAATTTTATATTTTATTTTTACTACCAATTCTACTTACGAAAATAGATAAATCAAAGTAAAATAGAATAAGCACTTACTCAATGATAAATCAAAGTAAAATAAAATAAACACCTACTCAATGATAAATTTATATTTTACTTTCATAAATATATGGATCATAATATAATTTTTTAAAATATAAAAATTAAGATACTAAGGATAACTAATTAGTCCTAACAAATATAATTTTTTATTTTATTTTTATAATTTATTTATTTATAAATATAATATTTTTTTCTATCTTTTTTATTTATATATATAATATATAAATCATGTCACGAAAATTTGCATCACAATGACAGAAGACTGCATGTAAATTGGTGAATTCAAGGAAAATAATTGGTAAATTTGGCATAATTTTCCAAACATTTTTTACCATATTTTAAAGTCCAACAGCTCCCGCGGGTCCCATGGTGGGCCCTGCTCCATAGTTGTGTGAATTGGCTGTGGCCCCCCAAGTAAGTTGTCCCTTACATTAAACACGGCAGCACGGTCACTCCTCTCGTTGACTCGTACCTCTCGTTGACCCGCAGGGCAAGAGGTCTCTGGAGCTGACCGATCGAAGACAAGAAGGGGAAGAAACCCTCGAATTGTCGACGTGATTGATCTCAGCTCATCCAAAGATCTCGAGTCGTCCGAAGTTGCACGTATTTTCCGCATCCTTGTTCCCTTGCAGCTTCGATTTTGAATCGATTTCAAGATTTCCAGCTCCTTCTCCCCCCTTTCCCAGAAATTTTGAACTACGGATTGGGGAATCGCGGAAAGGCTTGATCTTTGTCCAGTTTCGTGTAGGAATCCAACCTTGTTGAAGGGTTATGGCCCGAAGGCCGTGGTTAAAGTTGCTGGTTTTGATTGGATTGTTTGCCTTTTCCGAGGGAAGAGGTAATTACTAATCTTTTTGCTATTTTATAAATCACTCTATATCCACCGTTAGATAACTCTGATGAATTCAAGTAATTAGATGTGGTTTGCTCATTTTCAAACTCGAAAGAGCAGAACTTAGTAGCTCGAAATTCCCTTATTATGTGAGGTAGTATTTTGACCTTTCTTCGTGATGGTTAACAGAAATTAAACTCGCCGATGAGGATGGGGCTTCTCTCTACAACCGTACTCTAGCTAAGATGCTCGTGGAGTATGCTTCTGCTGTGAGTATAACCTTGAACTGCTAGATCATGTGTTGCTTCCTCACACAATTTTAGATTTTGATAATGGAAACAAATATTTTTATCTGTGCTAATAGTTCCATATATGTATGATCAGACACTTGTTTTTTCTCAATAGCCACATAGGAAATGCTGCATTTCCTAGAGTATCAGACTAATTAGGATAATATGTTCTTTATCTGTTTTTATGGAGCCAAAGAGCATGAAGGAAAATTGTGTTTGTGCAACTTTCTTGATGCCATGAAAGTGAATTCTGTTGGATAGCCCTATCAAAAATTGACTCACTCTTACTGGTGAGGAATAGGTTTTTTTTTTTTTTTTTCATTTTCTGAAATTTTTATAAGTTGAAAGCTTTTCACAGAAACTTTATAAACTAAGTGATCCTTTTTAATAAAGATAGCATTGTATATAAAGCATAGTTAAAGCCTTGGCTTTCAGTTTTTGATCTTAAAACAGACAAGACAAAGACATTCAGAACCTCTTCCTGTTAGTCATCGAGGTTCTGCATCTAATTTGTGAATATTATGACCTGCAAGTTTAATTGCCTCTTGCAGGCTTATATCACAGATCTGACGGCACTATTCACATGGACCTGCTCAAGGTGTAATGATTTGACGAAGGTAAAAAGAACAGATGGTTACTCATTCACATTTGTGTTTTTGCAATAATGAAAGGTAGAGTTTGCTTGATGAGCTTTCTTGACAAGACTCCCTGTCTTTCTAATGTTGGATGCATGAATTAAAACAGGGGTTCGAGATGCTAGAGCTGATTGTTGATGTCCAGAACTGCTTACAGGTGGATTCACATCTTTCAAGAGCGTATATATGTTAAACTCAAATACATCTGCTACTCGACTCAGAAATTTCTTCTTGTTCTTTTGTATATGAAACTTCTTATGTAGGCATTTGTGGGAGTTGCTCATGATCTGAATTCCATCATTATTGCATTCAGAGGCACCATTGAAAACAGGTAGAAACCTAATTTATGATCTTATTATCTATTACAATTATGCTGTAAACATCAGAATGGACACGGATGGTTCTAGCATGGACGTTTTGGGTAACAAATTAATGACTTTGGTATATGTCTCTCAATACATGTACTCGAATGCAAATTTTTTTGCCATCATTGACATGGAAGTCTCTGTACCATGCTGTCTATGGGACACTAAATACCACACCTCGGTGGAGATGATATACGGCACAACTGTGTGCTCTTTGTTGTGCCATTGAATAAGAAATGATTATATGCTAATCCACAATATGATTAGGTCTGTTAGTTACCTTATTATGTGCCATGTCATGTGCATAAGGGCTTGGGAAATATTACATGCAATCTTTATCCTTGATCATTCAGACTTATACAATGAAGAATGGATCTATGGTGAATGAACTAATTGCAATATCCGTAGATCTTGTAATTGTAAAGAATATGTATAATGTTCTGTGAAATCTTTTCTGATCAGTGAAGTCGAAGATGCAGTTTGACTTACTGTCATTTTACAGCATGTGGAATTGGATTGAGGATTTGTTCTGGAAGCAGCTTGACTTGAATTACCCAGGTGTACAAGGTGCAATGGTATGCAATGTTCCCTCTGTTTATTTGAACCTACAATTGGTGAACATACCTTTTAGTCATCTTCATCTCCATTGCTGACACTGTAGGTGCACCATGGGTTTTATTCTTCTTACCACAACACTACTCTGCGTCATGGGATTCTAAGTGCTGTTCGAAAGATTAAGGAGTCATATGGAAACATCCACATAATTATTACAGGGCATTCGTTGGGAGGGGCTCTGGCATCATTTTGTGCACTCGATCTTACTGTAAGTGCCACCAAAATTTCTCATTTGCATTCAGCTAATAGACATCCAAGCCTGACAGCAGATCTGCAAACTATGCAAATGATATTTCATATACAGCCATGCATTTAAAATTGGAATGATCATCTTTTCATCTTTCTGCCTCTCTTTTATCGTGATAGAAAATGTGAACTGAATTTCAGGAGATTACTTATATGCATCTGCTGGACTTTTGTCTTGAAAATTTTCAAAAAATATGAATTATGTGCCAAATTAGCTCCTGTACTTGTGTCAATTAGCTGCATAAGGATGTTTTTGATGAATTTGCTTCTTTGCTTAGAAGGCTAGCAAGGATAATCATTAGAGCATTTAATGTTAGTATATTTATTTTGCCTCAGAAAAATCTTGCTTAATAATTGGCATTATTAGATGATATCGTTGACTGCAAATGCAGCGTTACTAGTTGATATTGATGTAACAGGATTTGTTCTTGTTTTAGGTCAACCATGGAGTACAAAATGTTCAGCTTATGACCTTTGGACAGCCTCGCATAGGAAATGCTGCTTTTGCCACCTACTTCAACAAACATGTTGCAGATGCAGTTCGTGTGACCCATGAGAATGATATAGTGCCACACTTGCCACCGTATTACTCCTATTTCTCACAAAAGACATACCATCATTTTCCAAGAGAGGTATACTCTGTTTGAAGTTGTCCCTCAGAATGTTAGAAAATAACTACCAAATTGTTATTTGATGACATGTTGTCTACCAAATTCTTGTTTGATGACATCATCAATGTTGTACATGAGCATCATTATTTTTTTGCCTTTAGTTTAACTTTTCTGGCTCCAATGCCATAAAGTTCTTAACTGCAAATCACCTTCTTAAGATTTATCTACCTTTTCTGTGATATGTTTCACTAGAGCTTTTCAGACTACACCAAATGTTCAACTTGGGACCAGATGTGACTCATGGACTGGGAATTATATTTGCTCTAATTTGTGTTGTAAAACCTGAAGGTAGAAATTGTGGTTGTTTAACTAAACCTCATTCGAGTTACCAGAGCAAGATCAAACTCACTGGTTAAGAGTTACTTAAAATTAGTCCCTAATTGGTCAAATCCTGCCAAGAAATTGTACTGTAGCCAGTTTAGGTTACAAATGAAAGTTCAACCTCCAGTTATGTGTGCCATCTTTTTCCTTTTTGGCTCACAAACTTTCATAATCCTGATTGATTTAAGCTTCTATGCTGTATTGTTCAAAAGGCATCATTTTTTATCTCAAAACAATTTCAGGTATGGCTTCGTGACATTAAAGTTGATGGCCTAGAAGACATAGTGGAGAAGATTTGCGATGAATCTGGAGAAGACCCTTCTTGCTGCAGGTACTTATGTTCCTTCCAATTTTTATAACAAATATGACCAGTTATATCAATGATTGTGCTTTGTCTTCAATAGATCTGTTTACGGGAGAAGTATATGGGACCATCTTGAGTATTATGGTGTCGAACTACAAGCTGATACATGGGGCTCTTGTAGAATGTTGATGGATAATAGTGTTCTACAATACTATATAGAGTACAATGGTGACATCATCTTGTCCAGGGATCCTTCTACTCCATCACATTTGAAACTAAATTCACCTCCAGATACCAGTCTCAGCACCGTGTAGAATTCATTCATTGGTAAAATATTCCAACCAAAGCTTGTAAAATAGGTGTTGATGGCTATTTGCCTGTATGTAGTCGACATCATCTCGTTCATTGTGTTCATGGGAAGAATGTATATATGCACCCCCCTTTTGAACCAATGTGTTACGGTAAATATTGGTTGATGTATTTTAATGTTTAATTTAATATGAAGTTGTGCTTGCAAAGGAATGTGATTATGAACAGCATTATTACTACCATGGTTTGATGCCACCAGCGATCAGCTATCAGAACTCTTTCATTGGTTTCCTTTGCTGCTCTGTTTTTAGAGTGTTGCTGTTCATTCATGCTGTTCTTTGCTTGCCGAGAATGCTCAACTATGCATATTAATGTGTGTTTCTTGGTTCTGATGGTGCAGTTTAATCTCTCTCTCTCTCTCTATATATATAATATATATATATGTGTGATTTTGATGGTTTATTGTGGTTAAAACCTTAAAATTAGATGTACTGTAGTCTTCTACCTATCAAAAACTAGATTGATGATGGCATTGGTTAAATTCGAGATTTGCAATATTTGTAAATAGATTAAATTCAAAAGTGAGGACTTAACTAAATGCCATTTTCTATAAGAGTTGACTTCTAGTCAGCCAGATTGATTGACCTTTGAAATGGAAGTCACCCTCCTGCTTAGTTCAGCTGCTGTTTCCAATATTTCCTAGAAGGATGTGATTAGTACTCGTCGAAGACATTTTCTATGGATGATTCACCAAGCAAACGACAGCCAACTGAACTGGTGCTCATGTTCAAGATGCTAAAGCATGGAGGAAGTAAAGCCATGGAGCTAAATCTGCCACCAATGTGAAGGTACATCATGATCCTGTCTCAGTAGACCTAACCATTTTGCCACCAATGAACACAGGAAGCTTGATGAGATGATGGACGGAACAATTAACATCAAGCTCGTAGGAGAGCATCTCGATGGCATGGGCACACGCAACATGAATTCAAAGGGAAGACCACACCTTGGAGTTAGGCTGGAAACCATAGCTAAGATCTTCAAATATTAGGGAAGTGACATCTCTCAATCTCAATCTGTTCATGGTTCCTTGGCAATCGAGCTTTTGTCACCTCAAGATCTTCTATGAATATGTGGATGATTTCCTTGGACTAAACATTCCTGTGCTAACATGAATCTTTGATATTTACAATGATGCAGGAGCTAAGAATGACCAGCGTATATACAGATCAAATCGAAGAAACAGTGATTTTGATCGATGCTTCGCAATGGGATGTCACCTACTGAGATATGGCGGATCAAATCTCGATCCCAAGAACACCAGGTTCTGCATCAAAGCGTTTGCTGGTTGCCGCAAACCACACAGCAAAGCTTATGAGCATGTGGATGTGTGCTGCACTACTGAGCTTCGGTCGGCACCTCTTGCAGAAAAAGCCTTATTCCATGACTCACCCAACTTGCTCGAATGAATCACCGGAGCAGCCAAGCAAGAATACTCTGTCTCGTCATTGCACAGTGATTTGTTCTTGGCATCGTCATGGCTCACATGATAACCAAATCTGCGATTTAGTGAAAGGGAGATTTAAGTATCTATCTTCTTCCTCATTTCCTTTTATGGGGAATTCGAGATGTGGCCATGGCGGAGCCAAGTCTTTGCCTTGGGATACCTTCACACCGTCGCCAATCTTGATCGAGCAGGAACAGTATGTATGCCAAGTGGATGCTATTCCGAGGGGCCATCTTTGGCTCCACAGCCGCCCAAAGGCTACTTCTTAACATCAGCTTCACACATGCAAATAAATGAGAGAGGCGAAAGGGACCTTTCTCTTATCTCGCGCGTGGAAGCATCCTTAAGCCTTCCTTACCTTTCTTCATCCATTGCTAGAGACGTTGTTGTTCTTGCAGAATTCGAAGTGCCGGAAACAGACAAGGTTTTCGAGCGTCTATGTCAGCTCTTTCACATCAGCAGCACAAATTGCAGGGACTACAGATGCATTTTATCCACGCGAAGAAAAATCCTTATCTGCATAGCCAGCTATCCAAGATAAAAAGAGGCATCAAGAACTGACTGGCAGCATCAAAGATTTGATTGCAACCTGATGAAGCGATGAAGCGGGTGGTGGTGTACGGGTATGGACAGATTGGAAGATTCTTTGTTCTTCCCTTCTCGGCAGCAGCTGCCTTATCTCTTCCGATCATACCTTTCAGAGATACCCAAGTCAAAGGATAAGAGAGGAAGGAAAAGCTTAGTACAATTTGGAACGTGGCCTCCATGATGCAACCCCAAGGTTCTTCAACAGCAGCTCATCTCTCTCTCTCTCTCTCTCTCTCTCACACACACACACACACACAAATATAGGATGGTGAAGCAGCAGATGCGGATATAATTCCCTGTGTCTGCACTACCGAGACGCCGTACGGCCCGTTGCTTTCGCTGGTTTTGGCCCTCTGTTTCTTTTCCATGGATTAAGCATCACTTTAGGATTGGCATGCACAAACCGAAGCTTTCTCTTCAAGTCTAGCATGGATTTTGCAGAGAGGTCATATGGCATGTCTCCGATGCATTCTACCGCAGAAACATGTGTAGCTTGGTCTGCTTGTTGGTGCGGAAGAAACATTGTCTGCATTCGATGATGAGACAGTAAACCTACATGACATTCATCTTACAAAATGCTTCTCATGTCTTTCTGTGTGCTCTTACCGCTTTCATGTTAGGAAACAACCGAGTGAAGAAGCTTGGAAGACTGGAGGGGAGCAGAAGCAGGATATCATAGGACACGGTTTCGCCAAGCAGCAAAGCTTATATGCTCTTCCATTGAACCTTCGAAAGGTCTGCAGGAGTCGTCGGCTAATGAGAAAAGAGAGAATTCATACTTCCTGGCATCGGAAACTGATGCCTGCCTTATCTGTTCATCTCGGCTCGAAGAAAGTACACGACCCAACTTGATCTACACACTAGTAGAAAGATACTGCTGTCCCTTTCGGATCATTGCAGTGAGAGCATACATCATCAGATATCTACCGATCGTGACTAGAATTGTTCCAAACCGATCGACTTTTCTTCCTATATAAACACCAACTTCAGACAGCACAAGTCAAGTTCAAGTCTTCTGAGTTTAGCCACAAGCATTATTCCATCAAAGGATGGACAAGGTGATGAAGCTGGCGTCGCAACGGGCGGTGGTGGTCTTCAGCCGGAGCAACTGCTGCTTCTGCTACAGCGTGAAGAGCCTGTTCCATGAGCTCGGCGTCAGCGCTGCCGTCCACGAGCTCGACGAGGACCCGAGCGGGCCGGAAATGGAGAAGGCCCTCGCCAGGCTGCTGGGGCGCAAGCCGCCGGTGCCGGCCGTGTTTATCGGCGGCGAGCTGGTCGGGTCCACGGAGAAGATCATGACGCTGCACCTGGGTGGCGATCTGGTGCCGCTGCTGAGAGATGCAGGAGCTCTGTGGCTCTGAGGATGACTACATACCGTGTGTTGGTTCTCATGTTTCTTTCCTTTCCTCCTCCTCCTCCTCCTGTTGCTGTAATGTGAAAGTAATAATGCAGAGTCGTCCTGTTCTTGCTGTTGCTGCCTGTAATGTGAAAGTAATAATGCAGAGTCGTCTTCTTCAACTGCACCATGCAAGTTTAGTATTCTAACCCTAACTGTGCCAACGGAGGTCTGCATGTTGCTTTGAGCTTCGCACACTTTCAGACCCAGCGAAGACAAAGAGCTCCATTTCACCCACGTAGTTGAACAACATCTGGCTATCAACATCAAATGCTTGTCATCTCACTGTATGAATAGCTTGCTTGTCATCTGACCTAAGGAAGTTCTTTGGATTGATGATGATAGCAGGTAAAAAGGTTCTCATGCAGAACTCATCCGTCACGTAAATCATCTAATTTGGAAACAATGATGCATTGCCAAAATACAACTAAAAGTAAGTGTGTTTGTTCCACTTATCATTGAGGAAGAAGGCAAATTTGCATAAGATTACTGCTTGGGTAAATGAAAGATAATTTTGAAGTAAATATATTTGGAATAAAACAGGTTTTTTTTTCTCACTTATTAAACCTTGATTTGACAAAATAAGATATAAATTAACCTTCTTTTTTTATTTGACCCCTCAAGTATGCAAAAATACGCGATAAGTAGTTCTACCTTTTGCAGGGAATGAATGCATCAAATTTAAAGTTAAGATCTGTTTTTGTAGGAATAAAGAAGAGAGAAAAAAAATGACACTTCAATTAACCTATCAGTTTCTGATAATAAATTTCAGCAAAATTTGACTGGTAAATCACTAAGTATTTTCCGAAGAACAAAGCTTGTGATTATTTTCATCTTAGCTGGAATAATTTTTTAGATCAAACATCAGAGATAAAAAGAAATGATGTCTCAAACAATGATTTCAATCCAATTTTTACCTATTCAAAGACATGAAGCTGAAGGTCTGCTTGCTGCATCACAGATAGCATTTATTTATATGGGTAAGTTGATGCACATGACACAAAGATAAGCATTTCTTTGAGGTCATGTCTCTTAGAGATACCCACGCGTGCAGTGAAGGATAAGAGAATATAGAGAAAGGTGAAGTATGGTGGAAGATTTGGGACTTGGCCTCCTGAAACAACCAGGATTCCTAAAAACCAACTTGTTCTAAGAATCAACTTTTTGAATTCTTAATTATTGTGGGAAATCATTTATTTCTAGTATTTTTATTATTTTATACAATGATATGGGACAATATAAGTTGGTACACTGCTCAATATACAGATAGCATAGCGTTGGGTCGAGTAGCTTATAGAAATCGATATCGGACTGAGATTTAAATCCTTACATCGCGTTTTGCTGCAGACGTTAAGATAACCGAAACGACGTAAACTGCTGAAATTCTGTAATCATAGTCAGGTTTTTATTTTCAGGCTAAACCAATCGGAATACAATCTACGAACATTTAAAAAGCGACAATATCTTGAAAATTTTACAGCAATATCAACCCTTTTTTTTTTTCTAAAAACTTTCATTCATGTAAAACCAAGTTTTAGATACATCAGTGTTTACAGTGGCAGCCATGTGCTTCCAAGGGACAGAATCCCAAAATTAGCTGACAAATCCTACCTCTTTTTACTTCAGACCATACATGACAAAAATCTGATATTTACATATGTCTTTAAATAATCAAAGCAGTAGTAAACAATGCTCCATAGCTCCAAGCAACCCGATCTTGACCGAGTGAAGAACTATAATAGAATCAGCCTCCAAGATTGAATTGGTAACAACAAGGTCAGCAGCCAATCTGTGATAGCCCATGCTTCCACTAAAGCAGCATAACATCTCCCAAGGATGTAACTGGCCCTTGTGTATTCACTGTTGCTCTGCAACAAAACCGACTTCAGCAACCATATCCGGAGTCATGTCAAGCATTTTGAAGAAAGAACTTGTTAAAGAAAGACAACAGAGAAACATAGATCTCCTAGCTAACATGTACAACCATATGGCAAGTTAACCGAAATGGCAAACTCGGCGCATGAGGATCCTGCAAATGCAGGTCTGAAGAGCACCCTAACTCCTTACATGAAGCAAAAAAGTTAAAGGTTCTGTAGATAAAATACTACAAGTGATGTCCGAGGGTGGATGAGAATGAGAAAAACAGAAACTTTTATCCGCATACATGCATCTATAAGCATGCTAGCAACAGCACCATCTTGCTTGCAGGCAAGAAGATGAACTGATCCTAAGATGATCAAAGTTGGTTTGACCATCTCCCAGTTCTTGGCTCTTACATCTTCGATAAATAGTTAATAGTTCCCGCAATCAATCGACTTCTAGGTCGCATCTCTGGCAAACAAGCAATACATGGAAAATAAAACAGACCCTCATAATGAATTATGTGATACGAGATCGAACCGAATGCTCCATGAATCATATCCTCACACTGAACAACTTCATATTCACTGCTTCGCATACCACTAACCAAATCAGGGTCTCCGAGTCTCTATGAATTGTTTGAATCATTATCTCGTTCCCTCGATCCGGACGGAGGAGCCACCTATTTACCTTCCTTACAATTCATCCAATCCCCGAAAAAAAAACACATTAATCAAGATTTTCAAAACACATTAACTTACACTATTCAATCTGAGAATAAAGGACCATCCGAAAGCCCAAAACTTTTACCACAAACAAATGGAAGTAGAATTATATCCAGAACAACTAATCGATTAGCACTTCCTCTGATATGGTCATTGGATAACCTATCATATGCATCTCCTAATCGATAGTCATCTACTAACAGAGCAAGATATTCCCATGTTGAATCATTGATGACGGAACAACATAATAACTAAGAAAAACCAAAATGCTTAAACCTTGGTATTTACAGACTCTCTACTCGCATGATAATTTAGCCAGAAAAGCAGCAATTATGAAAAAGCTGTCTACTTGTGATCTGATGCATTCACCATTCTCGTTGAAAAGCCAGTTGAAGCGCAAATTTTGGGTGATTCGCCTTTAAGTTGTTGGGAATTTACCAGATTCCTCAAAAGACGAACGAAATCTAATGGTCAATGTACAGCTTCACCTTCACAGTCTCAACTATCACTAACATCCTGATCCAATCAGGTCTCCACCAGTAACAAAACCTAAACTCGACTCACTCATAAACCTGATTCGCAGAAAAACAACATGAATCTTTATCAAAACTCGTCCGATTTGGGATCAAAGCAGACCATCAAATGCTCCGGTTACTCGATGTCCAACAAAAAGAAGAAATATTTCCAGCGAACGAAAGAACGCAAAACATTATCGGGCGTTCCGACGTACCGGTGGAGGTTCCGGACGCACGGCGTGGAGGACAGGTGGGATCTTACGGGCTTCGTCTCCCGGTGGACACTGCACGTAGCCTCCGTCGTCGAAACCTAACCCGAGATCGAACCACCGGTTGCTGCTCTCTGCCCTGCTCGACGAAATGCCTTCGCGTATAATAATTTTAAGATAGATTATGTATGTATGCTTCAAATAATTTTGGAGGACATATATGTATAATTAAGTCTTCCATTTTTTTATTTTTAGAATATTTTGCATATTGGTCCTTTTGTGATTTGCATCAAAGTCCTTTACCTGTTCATAATTATAATATATTGAAATCATAGTCCGTTTTGGAATTTATGGCTGTATTCGGTTAGTTTATGTGAATAATTGTAATATTCTGACCTGCCTATGCACAATAAGATTGAAGTAGCAAAGGATGACAAGCGTTCCTGAAAAGAAGTGATACATTGAATTGTATGCTAGTGTGATTTAGAAAATAATTAATTAACTAATTAATATGGAACATTGAACACTTCTTTTAATCAACTAATTAATATGTTTCCGTACCATAACAATTTTTTTAAAATATGTAATTAATCAACAGTCAATATATATATCTATAATAAAGAGAATCTATTGATAAAGTTAGCCATTTGGTATATTCTAACTACTCTAAAGTCAACACTTTTCCAAAAATATCAAAATTTTAATATATATATATATATATATATATATACAAAAAATTTTAAGTAAAAAAATTGAATTCGAGCATAAGATCTTAAGATAAATTGGCTAAGTCTTTACTAATTAAATTAACTAATATATTTTAAAAATAATTTATATAAAATTATATATATAGCTAATATTTTCTATTGTATTGACACTAATTTAATTTATTTCTCCTAAATTAAAAATTAATTTTAAAATTTAATAAATGAAATTATCAATGAAAATAATGTAGAGTATTTTATGTATTTAAAAGTTTATTATTTTCTTCAAACTCGTTAGTGATCAGTACTTAACTTGAAATTATTGAAAATATATGTGAATGAAAGTGAAAGATATATAATAAAAGACTAAAATATTTAGAGGGATTATAATATTAAAATTAGAGGGGTAAATATGCTGTTGGAAGAGGGTATATACGTAAAACTGCTTTCAAATAATAGCTGCCATGTGGCTTACCCGAATATTATACGGTCGCACAAAACGGCTCGGTATACTGTGGGCGAATACGGACGCAGCCCGAGGACGAGACGTCGACGTGGACGGGGAGTTGTGTGGGTATCTCAAACCAAGTCATCTTCTTTTCCCTCTTCCCTCTTCCCTCTTCCCCGTCTCCTCCCTCGCCCGATTCGCCGGCCTTTGTTCCTCTTCTTCCACCGAAGCCCTATAATTCGAACCCTCCCGTCCCCCTCAATTTGGCTTCGATCAGGATCCAGAAATCCAACGGAGAGAGAGAAATCGGCAGCGAGGGATGAAGTTTGGGAAGGATTTCCGGAACCACCTGGAGGAGACGCTGCCTGAGTGGAGGGACAAGTTCCTCGCGTACAAGGCCCTCAAGAAGCTCATCAAGCACCTCCCCCAACCGCCGCCGCTCGGCGTGGACCTGCCGGACGAGCCGCCTCGGGGCGCCACTCGGCCGCTGGACGCCGCCCTCGAGGCGTGGTTCGTCGGCATCCTGAACGAGGAGCTCGAGAAGTTCAACGACTTTTACGTCGACAAGGAGGAGGATTTCGTGATCCGGTTGCAGGTGATGCGGCCGGCAACTCCTTTTATTCTTCTCTCTGCAGATTTCTCTCTTTTTGTCACGATTGCTCATCTTCAATTATCTCTATTTTGATGGACGGTGAGGCATCAGAGATGCCTTTACTGGAGCGAGTGGAACGACATGGAAGATGAAACAACTGTATCAAGTTTTGGTGAGCAAATTGGCCCTAAGTTGGACATTCTTCGCATCCTAGCATCATCTCGGAAGCTATAAACTATATGGCCGCCATACCTGTAAGTGACGAGTAGTGTATATTACAGTGGTCAGGGTGTTCGACAAGTTGGATGGGATACAAACCCCCCCCTCCTACCCTTCGGAGGTTGTATATGTGCACCCGTGAGTTGATCTTGATCTAATTGATCGTGAGAAGAAATCATGCAGCTATTGAATCTTCATCTTGAGTTTCTAGAATTAATTGATAGTGTATTGTGCAGAGACAACAAAGCTAAGGTGCTTTTTATTCTTTAGGACAATTAGGACTGCTGCATAAGTTGATGATATGACACAAATTCGATCTACAGTAGTGCTTGTTGGGAAATCTTGGGGGCGACATCATATGCGCAGCGGAAGAACAGAAAATAAAATCCCCAATTCTCAAAGATATGTTCGTCGTCGTGCGAAGATTGGTGCTCAAAGTTTCGCGAATTAGAAAACCACGTGTGAGATAGATTGTGTTACCTGAGGAGATTGTATATCCTTGAATCTCTGTAGATCTCTAGGAGAGGATAAATGAGGTCAAGCGTCCTCCTCTCTAGTAGTGATCCACACAACAGGATTGTGATGACGCTCTTTAAAACTCCAGACCTGAAGTGGAGGGGAGGGGAGAATAAGAGATGAAGCAAAAAGCTCTAGTCTATGAACTATTGAATCCCTCATATTTACAGAGGTTCACCGTCAACTTAACTATAATAGATCATCCCCTATTGGGTATTAGATCTTCATCCAATTACCCAAGCCTCTTAGATTAGTGGATCTCTATCCGATAATTTCTCATGGGCTCTTATTGAATCTCATCCATAGGATCCAATAATTCAGGAGCTTCTTGGATATCCAATAAGATAGGGGCTTCGACGGATATCTCATATCTGAACCTCTACGCATCGCAATGCCTACCATATGTGTGTAATCCTCTAGGCCCAATATCGAGCTAGCCGTGAGTCATACTATCAGAACTACTTCTGGCTCAGTAAATTATTATCTTCATAATAATTCACTCGACTCATCGACTGCGGACGTACTAGGTCACTATGCCGTAATCTCCAAATGATACAGGGGAATCCAATCTATTAGACCAGTCTGTCTTTAGTTACCGTGTACATATAGTCCATCATCCATATAATATCTCATAGACTGTATACCGGGCATGGTGTTGTCAGACTCATACGGTTTCTACTTGCGTCTCGTTCTAATCGGATTTTTTCGAAAAACTCTATCTCTCTCAATCCGAATGACCCTGGCCAAGGATTTGTCTGAGCAAGAACACATGAGACATTCCTCTCATGACACCGAGAGTGGATGATCTTCTATCGACACTCAATAGTCCTCGTAAGGTTGACTACCACTCCAGATGACCAACTGTGCTAGATCTGGGACATTCAAACTATAAGTCCGGTATCAAAGAGTGGAGCACTCATACAGGACATCCTTGGTGTCTCAAGTCTAAGGATCAGATACACCACTGGGACTACGGAATCGTTGTCTGATAATAAGGCATCATCAATCATTCAACATTCTGTAAGCGGATCAATCAGTGAACTTATTCCCTAATTAGCACCTGTATTGTATCGCTAGTGTCCATACACGAGCAGCTATGAGACCAGCTACATCCATCATATAGACGGGTATACAACACATCAGTCTATCCGGTTATCTCGATGTCCTTATTGAGTAACCTATGACCGAGATTATTTAGGATCTGTGTTTAAAGGCGAATCGGTCTCATTATCGTGATCTTATCACGATCCGATTCTCATTTCACAGATCCAAGGACATCACAATATATATATGCATATATACAACAAGCAATATAAAGTAATAAATGTCAAAACATAATAAGCAAAAAGACTTCGTGTCAAGTCACGTGCCATCACTCACGTGATTGGCTTGCAGGGCACCTATGACTAATAGTGCTCAAGTCGAATTTATGAATATAGTCATGCAAAGACACATTTGATGGTTGATAAGATTTCACTGGAATTGGATCTTATTTGTGATTCAATTATTTCTGATAATTATAGTGGAATCGCCTTGGTTGATGACACATTAATGACAGGGCAACAAAAGTCTTGATTAGTACAACAAGGTTTTTGGTCTTTTGTGTGCTTTAAGGATGTTCCTATATGATTCAATCCACAGATGAAGGCAGTGGTTTAAATCTGATTGACTAGTTGACAATCCAAACAAAAAAGAGTCATGCTTGGACTATAGACTCGATCGAATTGTTTTGAGCTGAACTATGTCAAGTTATGTTCAATTTGCTCACCTGTCTGCTGCTTTCTTTTCTAAATAATTAAAAGGTTGTTTTTCATGCTAATGAGTGACTCTAGGCTTGCAGTTCTTGTAATGTTTTCAGAGACCTCATTTTATGATGCCAATTGCATTTGTTCATCCATGGTATCATAGTAATGAACCTCTAACAATTACTATCGGTTTGTATTTTCTTTTTAAGAAAATGATGCTTACTGTTAAAACTATGAGTTACCTTAGGATTCTTTATTTACGCCGAGCAAACGTATCCCCAAGTGAACCATATAGCAGCACCTTCTGTGCTCTCTCCTTTATCTTTTTAGCACCATGATCTCTTATTGAAATATTAGTGTGACCGGTTTATATATCAAGTATATATTATCATATGGAGGGTGGAGGATTTTGGCAAATCTTTCCAGCGCTCTGCTTAATTTCCTAATGAAATCTTTCATATTCTTTTATGCTTTGATTGGTGGAGAGACTTCAAGTTGCTCAATAGGAAGTTGACAGTCTTATGCTTTTTAGCTTCCAACCTAGCTTTAATTTGAAGTTCAAAGTCAAACCACTAAGAAATGGACTATTTCTTTTTTATCTGGAGACCCTCTGTATTGGTTGAAGCACCTTTGCTCATACTTCTAGTTTGTCATATTTTTTGAGGTGATGGCTATGGTCTAGTTATAAGTCTTGGTATTATATAATCCCCTGTGTTGACATTTAAGCTCATTAGTCTGGATATCATAACTACTGGTGAGACAAATGAATTGGCGTAAGGAAAGTGGCAGTATGGTAGGAGGCATATGACTTGCATAACCTTGAATTCAGTTAGAAACCAATAGTCAAATCAGGCAGATCTAATCAATGACCTGAAAAACTGGTCTGAATTCTGTTTTGAGTTGAGTTGATTTCAATATGGTGTAGGTTTTGTTATGATTTCTAAGTCAGCTTCAAAACTTAAGTTTACATTTGCATTTGAATTACTGGGTTCTGTAGTTAGCTGATAGTCCTAGTTGTTTTTGGCCACCCAAAATTGATATAATTAGGTGCCGAAAACTTCTACAGTCTGCCCTAGCTGAAGAGTCTAGTCTGCTTATGATTCTTTGACTAAGTATATGGTTGCTCAAGTCAAATTAGGCATTGAACTAATTGCTTTAAGCAAGAGGAGTGTTAACTCCTACATGTAGTCAACAAACAACTAGATTCTGCTATAGATGATCCCAAATCTCGTTCTAGTGCAATCTATGATCCCAGTCTACAGATGATGATTAGGAGGGATGGTGGTGGTGGGTGGCGAAGGGGAGATGGTGGTCACGAGTGGCAGTGGTTGTCGGGAGGGCTGGTGACCGGAAAAAAAAGGGCACTGGGAATGGCAGCTTCCGAGTTGCAGCTATCTTACAATTCAACGTTTGAACATCTTATTTCTTATGTGGGATTACCAGTAAAAGTAGTTCAGTTGCAGGGTAGGCAACGAAACATTCGATGAATTGCTTAAATTTGCTAGTACAACGTTTTAAGCGTAGGCAACCCAAATAATTCATGGCATTGGCTTTCTTTTGGTTTAGCATATTGCAAAATCATTGATATTCCTCTTAAGCAAATATTTCTTTGGAGATGTTTTAGCATTCACACTATAGATTCTTTTATTGACTTCAATTCGTTACGAGTTTCTCACATTAGATTTTTGAGGAAGAGTAAATTCTCGATAGAATGTGTCATCATACATGCTTCTCCCATGTCTTCACTTTGCAAATCTTTCCTTTTGGAAAATTTCCTGTGTCATGGAAAGTAAAAGGCATGCCGCTGAATCTTCTTCACCTTAGCCTTCTCCAGGGATGGATGTATATTAATTACATGCCATTTGGTATATAGTGAACTTTAATTTTCAGAAGATTTATTTTGTCCACAAAAAATTCTGGTCTGCTAGATTCTGCTTTTGTTCATCTTATCATATCCCCTCGGATAGCCATGGAACCTCTGCGTGAAGATGGACTTTGTTCATGTATGACAATTACTTATATTTTATCTCTTTTTTTTATAAATTCAGCATCACCGTTTGATCTGGAAATTCATGTGCTTACTGTAACTACTGTTTGACTGTCTTGTTAGAAACAAATACTATTTTTATCTGTTATTGCAACTAGATCAGCCTTCTGCTTCAGAATATCTTTCTGGGAGACGAAGTTTTCTTAGTATGAACATCTTGATGATGTGCTTGCATTCATCGTTATTTCTTGGCTAAGGCTATGGTCGCAGCCCCATATTAACTAAATCTTGTATGTGTGTTCCAATGATCTCTTTTTAGGAACTTAAGGAAAGAATTGAGAAAATCAGGGCAAATAAGAGTGGAGCTTTAACCTCTGAAAGAGAATTTAGTGAGGAGATGTTGGATATTCGTAAAGCTTTCGTCACTATCCATGGAGAGATGGTGCTTTTGAAGAACTACAGCTCCCTTAACTTTGCAGGTAATATATCATCTCTCTGTCTCTCTCTCTCTCGTGTAACTTGTAAGGGAAAAGTGTCGACTGCAATAACTTGCCATCGCACTCTCTCCGATCACAGGACTTGTCAAAATACTAAAGAAATATGACAAGAGAACAGGGGCCTTGTTAAGTCTGCCTTTCACTCAACGTGCTCTTCATCAGCCATTCTTCACAACCGAGCCGCTGACCCGGTTGGTCCGCGAATGCGAAGCAAACCTCGAGATGCTCTTCCCCTTGGAAGCTGAGGTTATCGAATCAGACCAAACGGGAAAAGGAGAGACACATGAACCCCATGATCCTGAGGGTTCATCTGATCGAGCAGATAACATCGGTGTATACCGAAGCACATTGGCCGCACTGAAAGCAATACAAGGACTACGGAAGGCCAGCTCTACCTATAATCCCTTATCTCTTGCACAGTTCTTCCATGGCCAAGATGAAGACGATGGATCTGGAGCTGTTACCACCGAGAACTCAGCTTCCAACTCCTTGACAAACTCACAGAACCAGGAGGCAGATGAGGAAAGTGTACATTCCGATGACTAGGTAGGTAGGTGTCTGGTGATCTCCTTTGAACTGGTTTCCTGTTTTTAGCCGTCGATGACGACAATTGCACGACCGCAATTGTTCATCTAGCACCCACGAAATAATAATTCAATGCGGATAGTAGGTGTTGTTAAAAAGGTGTAGAATTAGTCATCTTCATTGCAGTGTACTTTGTATCAAGAAACTGTTCAGGCCTTTCTCTCCTTGATAAGTTATCACTAATCTTTTGTCATGTATGAATGCGGTTTTCATAATCTTTTGCACTGTATGTATGCGGTTTGAAAAAGTTCAAACAAGTAGTTTGCAGGAGGAGGTAAGGGCACCCGAAGACCAATTTCTATCGTCCAAAAACCTAAGGTTGATTTGTTTCTTTCAACTATTTGTAATATTAATAAGAGCAATAGGAGAGCTTTGCGTAAAACTCATGTTCAAACAACTTTTGTTATACATGAATTTGGAAGTTGGTAATCAAGCCAAAAGTCTTAAAATTGTATATGACAGATTGCAATTAAAAGGAGATGAAGAGAAGCTCGCAACACTATTAACAATCTGTAAACTAACAGCTTTACGTAATTGCATGGAGTGAGAAGTTGATTCGTATGTACCTTTTTTGGTTCAGAGACCAAAGAAGAAAAAAAAGACACAAGTTGGCAGTTGAAGATGCAGAACACTGCCAAAAGATCAACTGGTCCTTCCCATGAGACACTTCACCAGGTCCAAGATTCGCCAATAAAAAAGAAAGACACGAGTTGGCAGTTGAAGATTAACTGGTCCTTCCCATGAGAGACA
Organism: Musa itinerans; assembly: GCA_001649415.1. Classification (NCBI taxonomy): domain Eukaryota; kingdom Viridiplantae; phylum Streptophyta; class Magnoliopsida; order Zingiberales; family Musaceae; genus Musa; species Musa itinerans. The sequence goes on from LVTN01000035.1 coordinate 229,445, forward strand.
CTTCACCAGGTCCAAGATTCGCCAATAGCAAAAAAACAGTGAAGAATGGATACCCTCAAGACCAATTCGAGTATAACGGTTGCTGCCTGTGAGGTTATTGCATGGACTTCCTCCAATGACGAGATCGAATCCACCAAACCGGTTAACCAAGTGCTCCATCTTGTGAGGGTTAAGTTCTCGCACATCAACAAATTCGATGAGCATCCCAGATTGGTCTGTTTGCTGCCACCAACTCCTAAGTATGTCTCTAGTTGCCTTATTTTGAGATTTCAACAGAAACCAAAACCTTCATGATGAAGAGCCACTTCTGCCCCTCCGATACCCGAGAAAAGAGAGAGTACCTTCAAACCATCTGAAAACAAATTCTTCAAAGTAGATAGATGGTATGCTACTGTATCTACCTGGAATGAGTTCCCTACAGACCTGTATCTTTCTGTCCTGCTCATGCCACCCCCCCACACGTGTGGTTTCTTGGATAGCCCAGATGTATCTCAAGTTCATCAGGTTCTAAAGGAGCAACCTTATGCTGCCCCACCCAGATCAAGTTCCAACTTCTGCATTCATTTAGCACAAACTGTCTTACTTGTAGTGGTGGTGGATCATCATACTGTACAAGCTCCCTGCGGATCCTCTCCGTCAGTCTTGAACTCGATATGCATGTCAGCAAACAGTTGAATTGTTTTCTAGGATCCCAAGAGGGCCACCACTTCTTTGTTGCCGGAAATACCTCGTGAATGGTTCTTGGAGGGATTGGAAGAACAGGAAATCTGTTATGTATAGGAAGATTATGGATATACCCCCTCTTTCTGGCTGCAGCACAAAAGTACTTGGAATCCATAAACTCTGGCTTGATGTCATACAAGAAGCGTGACATAGTTTCCCAGACTCCTTTTGGTGCCAACGCCACGTTCTCATAATAGAAGTACGGTGGACCAATAGCTGCCTTACTTATCTTTCTCGGAACCATGTACATCCGCTGATTCGGAAGGCTAAAACCAACCATAGGCTTTGAAAAAGGGATGACAGAGTCTTCATCTTCTGCTGAGGTGCATCTTCGTTTGCTCCTGGTCACCTCTGCAAACCTATTCTCCGCATCTCTTGGGCAATTAGATTGACGCTATAGGATAACAAAAATACAAAGATAAGAAAGTCATAGAGAATGTAATTCCAAAGAAATTCACAGATCTGAGATACCTCATCTTCAACTAAACTCGAGACGGTAGATTCTCCTAAATTATCATCGAGCTTATTTGCCAACTGAGCCACATGTATGGAATCTGCTAATTCCAATATAGATGCATTTGGACCTGCAGATATTAAATAGATAAAATAAAATTTCAGTGAATAAAGAGGATTCAATTGAATGGAAAAAATGTTATAATAGCGGTAGGGGAAGTCAAGAAAATTTTTCTTTCCAGAAAGCATAATAGATTTGAGGAAGGATGTTAGGATTTAACAAAATCTTATTTTCTATAGGACTGATGCATAAGCAGAATAATACTAGTACTCGGCTAGCTCCACCTACTACATTTCAAAGATATCTTGAATCACCATAAGTGTGAGTACTTGATGATTAATTTAATTCTTGACCAGAAAACATAGTTGGAACCAACCGTAAAAAGACTTCTGCCTTATCAGTGATTTGAAAGAATTCTGCAAAGATAAAAGTACTATTTCACAAGCATATGGCTTCTTGATTGAGTTCTTTACCGTGATACAGTCTACTATCAGAACTTATAAATGTTTAAGACAATTGAAAATATATTTAAAGTTATATCAAACAAATATAAACATGTATAAGCTTTATTTACAAGAATCATTTGACTCACTAAACCAGAAATCATCTGCTAAAAGCACCAACAATCCCTTGTTTAGGTTCAAATAAATTCCGAAAAAGGATCAATTTTGCTATCTACAATGAGGCCATACTGACTATCCAACATTTTTCAACAATTCTTTAACTTGACACTTTAAAATAGGTCACACCTCTTGGATTTCTAAAATCAACTCTAAAAGATTGGGAATGTAGAACTGCAATCAAATGCACCACTTTAGTTGATGACAACCGGAGATACTTGACACTTTAGAATATTAAACCTTAAAAAACATTTATGTGTATGAAACTGAAAAGATTTCATAGTTTAAACCAAGATCTGTCGTTTCGATGTGTACCGCCCGGTATGGGCGGTATGTACCGGTCCGACAGGTTATCGGTACAGGTCACACCTCTTGGATTTCTAAAATCAACTCTAAAAGATTGGGAATGTAGAACTGCAATCAAATGCACCACTTTAGTTGACGAAAACAGAAGAGACTTGACACTTTAAAATATTAAACCTTAAAAAACATTTATGCATATGAAACTGACAAGATTTCATAGTTTAAACTTTAAAAGCCTCAGAAACTATATTTTATGCTTTAAGAAAAGAATTATGTTTTATGCTCATAGAGAATAGAGAATGAATATGATAACGTAGCATGTTATGGATCTCTGAAGATAAAAAAAAGGAAGAAAAGAAAGAAAAAAATGATGATAGATTAATCAAGTTCTACTTAAAGTTGATGATGATATAAATTTTCAGCACGGCATGTTATGGATCTCTGAAGATAAAAAAAGGAAGGAAAGAAAAAAAGAAATGATGATAGATTAATCAAGTTCTGCTTAAAGTTGATGATGATATAAATTTTCAGCATGTTTAATAGATTAAACTTTAATAAGATGCAAATTTAGTACCACATCTAGCGATGGCTGCAGATGCATCATTAGTGGGAAAACCCATTTTGACTAAGATCAACAACTTCCTATCCTCTGCAGGAAAATCTTCAAAAAAGTTCCTGAAGATTTTTTTTTTTTAAATAAATATTATACATGTCTGATGCATTTCTGAATATTGGAAATAGCATCTAAATTTCGGACAACAACTATATGGTATTCTGATAAATCCTTTACGAAATTGACTTGCATTTGAAAGATAAAAAATTTTAAAAGAATAAGTTCCTTGTACTGATCACTCAGAGATTAATACTAAATTACTCCCCTGATAATTGTTAACTTAGAAAAACCATATAGATTTTCATATTGAGAAAGAAAATTAGAAAAAGAGATTGTAACTAAATGGTAAAATGACTAGTAAAAGGAAAAATCGACAAAAATAGTTAACAATGCTATCAACTAAAAGAGAACATCTGACAATCATGCAATGTGAGAAGCATGATACGAAAGAAAAAAAAATATGCATTGATGTTTATGCCTTGGTGACTCAAGTAAATATTAGACAGTAAAAACCTTTTATGAGAAAAAGTACATTAGTTGGTGTGGAGAGACATTCCTTCTTTGTTATTCAACTTGAGCTGATGCAGCCTAGGACAATGGTCCTCAGTTTTTTAATCAACTTTACAGTACTCTCATACACTAATTGGAACCCCCTGAAGGTTATAGCTTTCTAGTGTCCTTTGACATTTGCTATGAAACTTATTTGTCTACTATATATCACAAAAGCATCATCTATCACAACTTCGTGCCTGTATCTTCCAGTCATAATTACATATTTATTTCAACATTTTAACTATGTTTCTAACAACAAAAACTTCTCATCCAAAAAAAAAGATGAAAAAGCTTTTTCCCCACACCTGTTCTATCAAATATGTGCATCCATCATTAATGGCATCATGTTAGAAATGAGCACCTGCATTGGACATAGGCAAACATAATCATTCTCCTTGCTTATATCGACACCCAGAAGTGAAATTTTCCAGTGTACTTGTGGTTTTATCAAGCCTCATGTGAGTCTCAATCTGCTCATACCTCTGCAAGCTCTCCCTTCCCTAACACATGCTTCCATCCACTCTTCAATTAGCTAGGTGAAGCTCATGGCGTGACATCTTAATTTTCTCATTTTATATCCCTCCTCTTTTGGCTTTTATTTTGCAATAAAAAGTTAGCTACTTACATCTCAAACAATTCTATCAGATAATTCAATCTTCTTACCATTTTCACAGTTCCACAACCTCTGTAACTTTGGTTTCAAGCAGGGTATCCTAATTCAATATATCATTTAACCAGTAAGTCCTAGTGAAAAAAGCAAACTTCACCGAGGAACAAATGCATATGAATTTGATGGTCTTTATGGTTGTGTCCACTCTCTCTTCTATTGTATCCAGAAAATATATGGTTAGATCATGAGAAAACATTTATCTTTAGCATATATACAAATTATGAATATAAGAAAGCAGTGTAAGAGAAGCACCATAAACATCTGGCTAAAACAGCATGAACGTGACATGGCCAATATTAATGTCCTCCTCTTCAAGCATTTATGGCCTTCCATATTATGGAAAGTAACGCCTAAAGTAGCCTGAAAACAGCTAACCGTGCAAGTCATCTAAACATCCATGGTTGCTTCCTGATGGTTGGTTAGACAGAGAGCTTTTAACTGCTAGGAACCACCAGGAGAAAAATTGATTCATAAACTATGCCAATAGAAAGAACTTCCAATCATCAATGCTTAGTATTTCACATCTAGGCACGATGTGCAAGTAGTAATTTTAGACTAAAATAGTCATCTATTTTCAAAGAGGACAAGTCAAGTAAAATTACCTCATCTACAGAAGCAACTCTGTCATAAGGATTGTCATCTGCTTCATCTTTGTTGCTTAAGACAGAAAGATCTCTAGGGATGGTGTCATATTCTGATGGTGATGTTCCAATAGACTGCAACATCAAACACCACTATGTTTCACTCTTCAGTAAAAAAGTGTTCAGCCATAAAAATGACAACCATGGAGTAAACAGTACTAGAATGGCACTATTATTATTTGGCAAAATATGGCCTAAAAGTAGCGTTGATCGAAATGTACCTACCATATAAGTAAGCAATGCTTCTAGTATAGCTTCTGAATTTTCTTCTCCTTCATACACAACAAATTTCAGAAAGCATGAAATAGGTAGGTAAGTTGATACATACAGGCAACTGGCAATATGGATTGCTGACCATTTTCTTTGATTGCCTTCATGATCATGTCCTCAGAAAATCCCATCCCCATAAAATGACAAACCATTGCTGAGCGAGAAGGGCCAGTCTCGCAACCCTTGGAAGAACATGCAATGCAGCCTTTCAATCAATATAATCGGATTAAAATTATGGTCACAAGTAAGTCCTACTCCCAAAGGTAACGCCTAGTGACGCAGCAACCTTTGTGAAGCTTGAGTTCAGTCATTGCCTAGTTTGACATGTCACAGTAAATTCACGATTGGAGATGGTGAATGGATTAGTATCCATTTAACTTATACAAATTTCATAGAATGAGCAACAACTTCAGAATCCTTCATGTAGTCAATTAGTTCAGCATTTGGGAAAAACTAAGATATAGTCAAAAGTATAATATCATGAACCTGTAACTGGTGTTTTAATCCGAGCAACAAAATCAAGAAGCAAGAGTTTCCTCATTTGACAACACCTTTGCGACAGTAGTGTTCAAGACAAGTGAAGATTCGTGTGTTCAAGAAGCTATCGCATTACATTAATGCAAGATTGGAAGGTCCAGATCTCCAAGGGGAAGAAAGCACTACCTCCCCAGGCGGGCACGCAAAGGGGCTCAGAAGACGGCGCAACATCTCCCGTCGTCGCCTCATCATCGCTGTCCCATTCAAAATCTTTGTTCCCTTCACTCTCGGTGGTCCAATCCTACACCAATTTGCAACACCCCTTGGTCAGATTCATAGAACGAACAAAAGATCGGACGGTACAATGATCAATGTACCATTACTTGACGGAGACTTCTCCCCCCAAGCGCCCCCCCCCCATGGGAAGATAAACAGACTCGTCAAAAGAAACCACCGCCTGCAACCGCACCAAACCGGCAGCTGAAATGCCGATCCTGGGGGTCACGAGTCTCCGCAGGCGACCTTGTCGTGGAACGAAGCGGAGGCACGCCGACCTCCCTCCCTGGAGTTTACCGACGGGAACAGTGCGAACACGAAATAAAACATAACAAACTGGACTTTGTTACTACAGGTGTCGCTCCGGCTTATACGGGTCCCGCCACGTTCGACTTGTGGACCCCACCACCAGGTTTCAACGAAGAACCCTGGACCCTGCCTATGCCGGCACGGCTGAGCCGCACTCTCCGATTCCTCTCTAAATTTTAATATATAT